>VDFB02105785.1:92154217-92202963 GCA_007258455.2 Sequoia sempervirens | reverse complement strand
GAGCTAATCCTCCTTGTGGTTTTTCCCTTATTGGGTTTTCCATAAGTCTGGTGTTCTCTTGTGTATGGTATTGTGATTTTAGTTTATGTTATCTACATTTAATGATTGATCATACCAAGAAAATAAGGGTTTAATGAATGCATGTGGATCTAATTATTGTTGAGGGTTTTGGTGGTTTTATTTGCTACAAATGATTCACCCCCCCTCTCAGTTGTCTTGTTCATTTCAACAAAGGAGTCATAAAGTCATGCTTTTTAAAAAAATATCATGGTATTATATTTCTAAAGCCACATTGAGTATTTTTTACACTTATATTGGAGGCATAGACACACATTCTTTGACCATTTTTATTTTCTATTAGTCTTCATGTGTTTTTTTAAATTTTGAGCCAAGGGTGTGTTCTTTATGTTGTTGTCATTTCTATGGACATGAAAATGTTGAAATTTTTTAGGCTTTGATACAAATTATTCAAACTCCATAAGGATCAAAGGATAAATTTTTAAATTAAAGTAATAACCTACAAAATGTATATAATATGCATAAGAAACTTATGACTACTATGTAGATGCACATTCAATGAGAGTGGAATAATCTTCATTGTAAATGTATTACTTATAAGAAGATATGTATTATATTATGTATACAACAATCTTGTTGGTATGAAATTCTATGCTTGTACCTTGTATAGAAATTCTATTTATACAAAGGGGTCATCAACTAGGCCTTTAACAATATGTTGATAGAATCGTGTAGTAAAGGAGCAAAGAGGGAGCAAGAAGAGGAGCAAGGGGGGGGATTTAAAATCTAGGGATGATTTTGGAGAGGAAGGAGATGATTCTACATAGGTAGATGGTTTACTTATATTGGGTTGGCTGTGAGTGTCGATTTGTGGGGTTGCTGAGGAGTGGTGTTGGCTACTGTCTTTGGCCTGGGTTGCACTATTGCAGGTCTATTTGTTGCTTTCATCCTATTGGGAAGTTTTGGTTTGGTGTTGGCTGTTGTTGTTAGCCTATCGGGGAGCTGTGTTTCAAGACTAGCTGCTACAATCGCCCTGTGGGTTTTTTTTGGGTCTTCTCCTTTCCCTAGTGTTTCTTGTTCTTTGGGGTTTTTGTTTCATAGTGTTGATGGTTGCTTTTCTACTTTGGCATTGTATCTAAGCAGCTCCCCTTCATGGGTTTATTGGGTCTCAAGAGGGTTGTGCTTAACATTTTTTATACTACTGAGACTCTCCTTCTTGTTGTTGTGATTTGCCTAGTTGTAAAAGGTTTCCCCATTAGCCTCTATTCTTTTATCCTCAAAGATTTCTCTGTTACTCTCTTTAGTTTGGAGTTGAAGGCAACGTTTGTTGGCCTTTTTCTTGATATGTTGGTTTTAGTTGGGCTTGAGGCTAAGATGGAGCGATGGATTTCCCTCCTTATTGTTTTTGTGGGTGTCTACCTAGTTTTCAAAGGTGCTTCAGGCCTTTGCTCAGACTTTGGCTTAGTGTTGCTTCTCCTTTATGTGTTCTTGAACCCCCTACGATCCTTGTTATTTTTATTGTTGGGGGTTGGTTCTTGCTAGGTGTATTTTTTTTCTGGGCTACACTCAAAGTTTGTTTTGTTGGCTAAGTTGGGTATTATATCCCATTTCAAGATCCTTATGGAGCAAAAGGAAGTGTTTACTACCCCTGTTTCTGGTGGGGTGTTGTTAATTGGGTTGAGTGTAAATCTTA
Source organism: Sequoia sempervirens (assembly GCA_007258455.2). Taxonomy (NCBI): domain Eukaryota; kingdom Viridiplantae; phylum Streptophyta; class Pinopsida; order Cupressales; family Cupressaceae; genus Sequoia; species Sequoia sempervirens. The sequence goes on along the minus strand of VDFB02105785.1, from coordinate 92,201,252 downwards.
TTCAACTGTCCCAGATGTTTTATGGTGTTATGGTTGTCTCTGATGCCCCTTCTTTAGGAGTGTTCTATGCTCAAACTCTTCCTCAATGGTTATTTCCTATAGAGGTGGAATCCTCTCCTTTTGAGGTGGAGATGGAGATGGGTGGTTTGGGCTTGAGTTTTTTGCAAAAGATTTATGTGGCTACTGTGGCTGCTCTTATTTTTTTCTATTCTACTATTGGTTGCATTCAGAGTTTATCTTGAAGACCCAAGTGTTATTGTTGCTTTTGGATGTTATGTTCTTCAAGTTTTTGTAGGAGTTTCTACCTTTTCTCTAGATATTGAGTCTCCTATAGAGGTGAGATCGCTCCTATTGAGGTGGAGTCTTCACCCCTTATGGTGAAGGTTGGTTTTGGGGTTGAGGCTTCTATCAGCTTGCTCCTTTTGAGGTGGAAACCATTCCTATTGAGGTGGAGTGTGAATTTGCAGGAGAGTTAGTTCTGCTGTAAAAAAGGAGTTCTTGTTTTCTTCTCCTATAGACGTGTAGAGGTGGGGTTTTTAATATGGATGGTATGCATCATCTACTAGACTGTGATTTTTGGCATAGAACTTAGTTTTTTGAGCAAATTGGTTGTGGTTTCCTAATTGTTTTAGGTTGTTCTAGTTGCCTGGGTGACTTAGGTGATTTCCTTTAGTAGTTTGGGTTTCAGGTCCCCATAAAAACCTAGTTGTAAATGGTTTAAGGTTCCCTTCAAAACCTGATCTTTGCAACATGGGTAGTCTAGTATAATCTTTGGATGGCTACTGTTGATGGGTTGTTAATTGTTTATATTTTTATTTGTTTACAACTTTCTTTTTTTAGGGTTTTGGGTCCCTTCAAAACCTATTTGTAAGGGGTTTTGAGTCCCCCCAAAACTTTTTTTTCCCAATTAATCAAAACAATATGTTGATAGATGTCAAAAGTGTATGGAATTCTTTGCAAGTGAACAAGAGTATAACAAGTGTTGAACTTGTATGATTCCAAGTGTCAATTTTGTATGGTTGGTAAAACATGTGGTTTAGATGTGGTCAAGTGTTAGATGCATATGACATCAATCTATATGTATCTAAGTGAGGGCATGTGCTCCCATGTATGAGATCAAAATATGTAGATAAAAAGTGTTATGTAAAGACATAGTGATTATTCTCTAAGTAATTGAAAGCATAGAATATAGAGAAAATTAAAAAAATCATTAAAAAGATAGAATTTAAAACATCTTTCTATCCAAAAAAATCTCTAGTTGAGCAATAAGAGGAAATGCACCCAAAGAAACCTCTATTGAACTCAAAACAAATGATATTGATTTAAAGTATGTATGTGGATGCTCTCAATTCAAATGCAACATAACATTAGCATTATTTGGATGTTAAAAATGATAGACCATTATTGCATTAAAAATTGTATTATCAAATGATGAATAAGAGGTTGAATTTATAGATTTTTGGGAATAAAAAATGGATAAATAAGATTCAATCTTGGATTGAAAGGATTGTGGATTCAATATGGAGAGGTGGCAATCATGGATGAGTTGAGAATTATTTTATTTATAATTAAAATAATAATTATTACTCAACTAGATTTGATGAGTGAGCTAGAATAAGTTAATTGCTTGCTTGAAAAGTTAACTAAGTGCATGGAAGAGTGAAGTAAGTGCATGAAAGAATTAATTGATTGCATGAAGGAGTTGAATAGTTGCATGAGGGAGTATACTGAATAAATTGATGAGTTAACTAATTTTGATTAATTAGTTAACTGAATAAGATGAAATTTGAGGATTTAATTATTTATTAAATGGATAATGTTAGCTCACTTTAATTAAATAAGAGAAATATTTAATTTAAATGGTATGGAGGATAATGGATGATAATAAATAATGATAGGATAATGATGAATGATATTAATAATAAAATTATGATGGATGAAAGAAGAATTATTTTAGTGTATATAGTAGTGTGCAAAAATATTCTTTGTAGAGTTGTGTTTGGTTTCTCAACATGTGTTGAGTGTAGACAAGTATGCAAACTAAACAAATGGGTGAGACTATAGTTATGCATGTGATTATGTTTGAATAAACATAGCTAGGGAATGGATTGGTATATTTTTTAATTCCAATTTGGGGATCAACTAAAGGATTTCCCCCATCATTGATACCTTCTATATGAATCATATTTTAACTATCAAAATTTTCACTTCATGTTTCAAAGGCATACAACCTTGAGTATGATGACCATAAACTCTATAAAAATTACAAATTGCATTCTCATTATCATTTTTAGAGAGCCCTATAGTTGGCTCTAATTGAAAAATATATGGAATAGTGATCAAATTAGAGCTCAGTAATCTTTGAACCAAAGTATTGAAGGGTTCTTATACCTTTGTAAACTTTTTGAAAGTATCAGGCCTTAAAGAAAGTACATTATAAGTATTATTAACATGATGCACATCATCCTTTTTTTCTTTATTAGCATTAACCTTTGAAAAAGTATTAGAATTTTGTAACTTCAAAGGGTAAAAAGATGTAGAATACCCACAAGAAGATGAACCATACTTAAGCACATTAAAGGAAAACAACTTCCATTCAATGTTCTTCACATAAGCACACATTTCTATAAAAGAATAAAATATATTAAAGTACACATTGTCTCTTGAAGAGGTGGTAATAATACCTTGATAAAAATAGTTTAGAACTCATCATCATGAAGTTGATGGTGCAACATAGAACAAAAGGACTAAAATCTAGTAGCATATTCATGGATGCACTCATTAGGTCCTTGTATACACTCAAAAAAATCAACAATAATAGTCTTTAGGCCAATGAACTAAATTTCTAGTTCTTAAGGAATGATTTGACTAACTTAGAAAAATAATGAATAGATCCATGAGGTAAAGAGAGAAAATGCTCATAATAAAAAAATCTTTAAAAGCGTGTGAAATAACTTATCCAAAACATTTTCATACGCAATATAAATATGTAACAATGAAGGATCTTAAGAGTGTATTAGGATCACTTTTTCCATTGTACATTTCAAGTCAAGATGCCACAAAGCCACTAGGTAAAGGATAAGTAACAATCTCAATTACAAGTGGTGTATTTTGTGCTTCCACATATTCATCTTGATCTTGTCCATTATAAAGTGTATCAACTTTATACTCTAATGTATCTAGATTTTGAATAAGTGGATCCAAGGTAGAAGTAAGGATGGTGGTAGTAGTTACATGAGATAGAATAGGTTAGGTATATATAAGTTTGTAAGAAAGAGAGGGATAACACATTGTATGGTAGGAGGAGCAAAATTTAGTATGGAATATGGCATGGAATAGGGGATGGATAAAGGAATAGAGTGAGGCATGGAAATAGTAGAGTTAAAGGTAATAGTAGAAGGATGGGAAGAAGAGGCAACACTAGTGGTGAAAATGAGAATGGTAGAGGAAACACTACAAACATGGGTAATCATGGCACTAGTAGCTTGATGGTATGGAAGGTAGATGAAATTATAATTGGATGGGAAAAAGGACAAGTGTATGCATTAAAAAAAGGGAAGTAGGCATAGTAATAAAATCCAACTTAATAGGGGGAGGAGTGGAAAAGGTGTGTTGGTACACCTAACTAAGGAACAAAATCATGAGGAAATTGTGAGGAAGATTGCACCATGTGAAGAACTAGAAGGGGTAATACTAAAATCAATGCCTCAAAGCACTTCCCAACCAAATGGCTTAGTAAGCAAGAAATCATGAAATGCTTAAGCTATATATGTGGGAATCTATACCTTAGCTAAACTAACAAGCTCCTGTATAAACTATTGTTGTTACAAATATCTCTCGTTATCAAAATTTATAACCTTAGGATCAATAATAGTATCCATATGAAGACCATCAGAAATACCATTCTCACCAAATTGGTTCATTTGAGGATTCAAAGGAGGACTTCTCTAAGGAAATTGATTATGTGAATGAGACCTTGACATACAAAGAACTCATAAAATCCTAAAGGTGAAATGATATAAAAGAGATGACATAATATCTATTCTAAAGTTTAAAGAATTAGCAAGCAATCAAATCTACATATAAATCAACAAATGAAACTTGAGAGGTGAAAGTAAGGGTGGGTTGGTGAAATAAAAATAAGGTCACTCAATAAAAACACAAAACCCTAAAGAAAAATATTAATTAAATATAATAAAGTGAATCCAAACCCTAATAAGATCTAAAAAATATGCACTATAAAGTCAAATCTAAAAGCCCTAATAAAAGAAGGATTAACTCTATGACCAAAACCCTAGATTTTATAGGAATGTTGGGTTCATCAATAAAATGTAATAGAATAAATCATGCTTGCTAAATATATAAGCTAATTAAATAAATAAACAATCAAACAAGATTTAAGAAGTTAGGACTAGAACAATAAGTGCATAATTAATTATAAAATTTAAGTAACTTAAATGCAATACTTAGTTGGATTTCCAATGGTGAAATATTTCATTGAAGATGCTAAGAATTGATTTGCCACTGTGCTAGAATTTTAGGTCTTGGTCAAATGAACACCTCAAAATCTATAAAATGGTTGCTTTATGTTATGGTTTAAATCCATGCCTATGAAATTGATCTTCACATGTGTAGACTTAATATGATACATGGAATTAAATGTGTACCCACAAAAGTGAACTACCAAGGAATAGATGATGGTAGTAAATTTTTCTTAGCTCGTTAGATATGTGCCTAAAGTGAGATGGTATTTAGAGATCATTTGAAAACCTGTTAAGTAAGAATCGTGTTCTTCTTAATCAAACCCCTAGACAAGTCGATTCAATAATTATGAACCAATGATTACCACCATACTTGAACCTTCCCCTAACACTTAATGTTGAATTAATAATAACATACTTATATTGCCATAAAAAAGATGCCCCAAAATCATCCAAAATGTTTTTTAAATCTCTCCCACTTGAGGCCTACCACAACTTGATGTGGGAGATGCTCTCCAATAGCACCCTAAGAATTTTATTTCCTCTTTAACAACTTGGAGATTCTTGCCTTTATTTTTGGTATCAAAATAATTTTTCTTCTACCTACTTCCACCAAGTTTTTTATCCATTTTCTATGGATAGAACAACTTTAGAACTTAAGTAAAGAACCTATTTTGTCCTCTTTAAGGCATATATTACGGGGAGATTCCATCAGCCCTTTGATTCCATTTCTTATATTCCCTACATTTTATTCAACTCACTCAATTTCAATCATTACCTTTCCAACGTGCGAAAAAGAACATATTTCTATATACCTAGTTGACCGGTTTACTTGTAAAGTTAAATATTGGAAACTCTTAATCCACAAAATATGTAAGGATCTGAAATAATAAAATATTATTCGTCCTTTATGAGGAATGCTTGCTAAGTTAAAGTTTTTACTTTTTCCTTTTCTTTAATTATTCTCTTAAATTACGAATTTAGTAATGTTGGGGAATTACAGTAAAGTTTTTGTTTTGAAACAAACCAAAAATTTGGGTAAAGTTTTATTTTCAATTTTAAGGCTTGGAATCATTAGGTATGTTATATATATAATTTGTTTCTTCCTTCATGATTATAGTTGAAATCATTTTTCAATATGTTATATATAGAATTTGTTTTTTTCTAGAATTATAGTTGAAACTATTTTTGAATTATCAATTTTAAATTTGGAAACCTTCCTTTTCAAATTACTATTTAAATATTTTATTATTAGAGTTACTCATGACCTATTCATCATTCTATAAAGTATTTTTCAATATTAAATTAAAATTTATAAGTATGATTAACAATATTTTCAAATATTAACTGTGCAAAAAAAGAATATCATAGCTCTTATTACTAATAACTTTAAAAGTAAATATACTATCTCATAATATTGGTGAACAATTATTATTTCTTTCTTTGTATAAAAATAGAAGCTCTAACAATTTCACAAAGATTTAAGATAGTTGTTTCCTTACATTATAAAAGAGTAGAAACTCAAGGTTTCTTTCATCATTGCTTCCCTTGCTTACCATAGGATTGCCCTATCTACTAGCATGCAATATGTCCCTAATGCATCCATCTCTTTAATAATCCTATGTCCTTTGCAAATGTGTTCACCCTTACCTTTTATCAAACAAATGTAATAACAATTTTATATAGTTCTCGAAGGTGTTGATTTTGTTTGACCCCACGAGCTTGCAGGATTTCGATACGTAGCTTGGATGAACAAGTTGAAGAATTATGGCATATGAGGAGGAATAAGGAGATGCCACATGGCATATGTTTATTTGCGAGATCTTGTAATTAGGTCCTCTTGGGCACTTTTGTAATTACTTACTATTATTATTGATATAATATATAGGCTATTAGCCTTTTGCCAAAAAAAAAAAATTATTATTCTTTTTGTAATTTTTTTTTTATCAATCTTATATTTATTTTTGATTGGTAATTCAAAAAAATTAGTCTACCCTCGAGTCAGGGGAGGCCATAAATAGGGGACCTCATCCTCAACATGAACATGAATAGTCCAAATTTGTGAGCTCAATAGCCCAACATGGGCACAAATCCTATGAGCACACCATCCCAGTGAGGGTTTGGAACATGAACATGTGGGAACTAATAACTTTAATGTGAAGGTTCAAGCCAGTGAGCACATTGGATCAGTAAGGGAACAATGCCCAAGATCACAATGGCCCAACAGAGGTTTAAACCTTGGTGACTACAACAATGCCGCAATTTGCCATCACATTATGCCATGGATGATATCATCCTTATATTAATTATTACATTGCTAGTTATTATTTAATATAACATTATAATACCAAACTTTTTAGCAAATATAATATCATCTTAGAATGATAATTATAGTTATTTTATAATATTATATTACCAATTTAAAAATTATAATAATAATTTATTATATATTAATAATTGTACTCTTTTTGTTTTATTTCTCAAATTTATAATTTGAATATTAACATAATTATTATAATACTTATAATCATAAAAAATATTATATATATGATATTTTTTATATTTAGACATCACCCTTATGCATATAAGATTTGGGATTGATCTTTTTGAGATTGAATGGGATGGGCCTCTCCCAAACAATGTTTTGGATTTGATCAAAAGTGGTACTTAAGAGTCAAATCATTGGGGCTGAAATTGATTTGGGATTTATTTTCAATAGTGGCTATTCAAAACTCGTGGCATAAAAGAAATTGAAATCTTTTTTGGAGAAGATAAGCTATGAGGAGAGGATTTGGGAAATGGTCATTTCAATGCTACATAAATTAAGGGGGTATAGGGAGAAGGCGGATTATCTATATAAGGATATGGAAGTCCAATAGTTAATTTCCTAATCAAGGATTAAATAGTTGTGGAAGAGTTGGTAGGAGAAAACTATGAAGGGGGTCATGGTAAGTTTGTTTCCCCCTAAACCAAGATGGGTCAAGTTAAATTTTGATAGGGTAACCAAAGGCAATCCGAGGACCACATGGAAATGTGTTTTTTAGGGATGATAAAGGAAAACCTCTCCTTATGGGCCTTTAACTTGAATATGGATGCCAATAATATGGTTGAGATTCAAGTTCACCTTTGGGGTCTCATTTTGGCCAACTTGAGGGAATGGAATAACATAGAAGTGGAGGCAGATTCTAAAATTCTCATTGAATACTAGAAGAAGGGTGAGTGTAGTTCATGGTTTCTAGATACCATCCTTTTATAGGTAGTTAAGGCTATGATAAAGTTTGAGAATGTTAGTTTTAATCTCATCAAGAATCTTAGGAATAAGGTGGTAGATTGAGCTACAAATCAAACACTAAATCATATGCATGATAGTGGAAAGTGTGAGAGATTGGATTTTCCCAAAGGAGGTTAGACACTTAATAATTAGAGAATTTAAAGGCTTCTTGGCCTAATGGGGAACAAATATTGGTATGAAAATCTATCAAGAATACAACATGGCCTCTTTAGGTGGTAGGTGATAAGGCTTCATTGTGGGGATGAAACGATGAGAAATTTTTGTGTTCAATTTTTTGGTAAGGGTAGGCTAGACATGATTTCCTATAGTTATTTCTACATCTTTATAAGTATAATGGAATTGGTGTGGAAGTTTATAGAAATTGTAAGAAGTGCTTTCTAGCTACAATAAGGAAGGAACTTCTCTGTGGGGATCATGGCTCTAGTTTCTCACTTTCATTCAAATTTCATCCTTTGCAAGTGGGAGTAAAGGGAAGTGGATGAATATGGATGACAGGGGGAAGATTATCATTGTGAGAAGGATGAGGAAGGAATGAGTGAGGGGTGAGTATATGATTAATAATTGAACTTAGACTATACTATAGAGAAATTGTAAACATAGATCATCATTTCTAGCTTCTATGCATATTGGAGGTGGAAAAAGACATACATAGTGTTTCATATGTGGGTATTAGAGAGACACTATTGAAACTCCTATTGGATCATCTCTAGTTAGTTGGGCAACAAAATATATTCAATGTAGCTAAGTATTTGAGGGTGTGTCTATACTTTCTATGAACACTTTTAAATCACATATACGCTAATTTCCACATTTACCACCTTTTAATCTAATAAAATAGTAAATATTGTCATACACATTACTTTATCATAATTAAATTAATTAAATATTTTTTATTATTTAATTAATAGTTAACTAAATAATCAATTTAGTTAACTCACTCATCAAATCCTTTAACAAGCTAATTAATTTGGCCAACTCAAAATCACACACTAAATAAAAATTAAATAATTGTCGACTCACCAATCAAATGAGTTGACTATCTAGTCATCTCCACCTACTTGGAAAATTGATTTCCACTTCTCCCATCACATCCACCAATCATGGATCAAATTCATGATCTAAGACAAAATATGAGCCACCATTCAATTTTCCCCTAAAATTTATATAAATTTGAGCCTAAATCCATTCATTAAGGATACCAAATTAAAAAAAACAAATGTTTCCCAAATAAGCAACAAACACACAAACTTTATCAAGAGCATATCCATTTGATACTCTAATAAAGGTTTGCATGTTTAGCTACACTATTATGGATAAAAATTTCCTAGCAATGGTATTCACTTTGCAAAATCTCTTACATTATATGCTTAATGCTACCACTCTTCTTATTGCTATAATATACCCCCTCAAGTATCGATTATCTAAAGCAACTCTTATTGGAAGAATGGTAAAGTGGGTGATGCTTCTTAGTGAGTTTTACATTGAATTTTTTAATCAAAAAATAATTAACTAAAAAACCATTGCCAACCCATTAGCAATGACTCTACTTCAAGCTAGTTAACCATTGGAGATATAATTTCCTAATGGATCCTTCTTCATTATTGGGGAACAAATATTATGGATATTGTATTTTTATGACTCTGTCACCTCCCATAGTTTAGGAGTAGGAATCTTATTTATCGCCCCCAAGGTGATCTCATCCCTAAACCATTCTAAATTAGGTTCCCTTGTACCAACATTACTGTAGAATATGAAGCTCTTATCTCTAGTTTAAAGCTTGCAATCTGAGGGAACATTTAGTATCTACAGGTCTACAACAAATCCTAGTTATTTATTAAGAAATTCAATGATGAATTCCTTATAAGAGATGATATAATTATGCCTTATAAATGCATGACAGGGAGATTCAAACAATAATTTTTGGCCATATCTTTTAAACAAATTCCACATGTTAGCAATAAGGAAATTGGTGCAATGGATACCAAAGGATCCCTCTTGGACATGGCCATAGATGATAAATAATATTAGTTCATTGTGAATACTTTTCATTCCCACATATGACATCCTTGAAGCAAAAAGTATTTGCAAAATTGTTGGTCCCAATTCCCCATGGTATAGTGTCATATATGCCCCCCTCTTTTTTCACCCTCCTTAGTGGCACACTCTCTTATAGGGGCTATGATGATACCTTACTTTAGTATCTCAACTCAAATAAGGCCAAACTAGTCCTTAAAGAGGTTCATAATGTTAATGTGGGGCTCATATCAATGGCATGGTCTTAGCCAAAAAGATACTTCGTACAATATATTACTAGCCCAACATGGAAAATGATGCATGTTAACATATATAAAGAAATGCGTGGCTTCAAAAAAGTATGGAAACCTCATTAATGCACCATACCAAGATCTCCAACCAATTGCCATGCCATGGCCTTTTTATACACGAGGCCTCAACCTCATTGGTAAGTTCAACCCATCATTGTCCATTTCCTAAAAATTGATTATCACTACCACACAATACTTTATAAAATAGGCTAAAGCCATTCCACTTACCAACACCACTAGAAACTAAAGCACTAATGTAATGCCCCATCTTGTAATCTAAGGAATGTTGCATTTATTTATGTAAGTGTAATAATTTTTTTTTTTAAAAAGCAATAATATTATCTTAATTAGTTGCATACATTCTCTAAGTTACGCGACGTCACACTACTTGAGATTCCATAGATGACTTTAGTATTTAGCATTGCATGTATTTAATTAACATAAACTTAAAAGTAAACATTGCATAACATTTGAATTCCATTCATGATAGTATAAACTACAAATAAGATTCTTACATTACTTTTGAAATGACATTACAATACTCATTCTTCTAATGAGGTAGATCAAATAATAGATTACAATTACATATTTCAAATGTTCACCTCATAACAATCGAGGGATGTTTCAAATACAAAATTTCCAATGATGCAATAAAGGAAGTACATATATATCCAAATACGAGCTCTCCATCCATGAAGCTCTTGTTGCCATGATCATAAACTGGGGACCCAACGAAGTAAGGTGCACATTCCACCCAACCATGTGGTACCCGTAGGTCCACCCCCCATGCTAGGAGATAGTAATATGTTTACCTAGACATAATCTACTAACCCTAGACACAAGTACATACTTAACTGATGGTTACATTGCTTCCAGAATTAAGACAATCAAATATACTAAGCTCACAAGGTTACTGTTATTTTAGGTGGAGTGTCATCACAATGTTGCAAAGGTTACCCTAGTGTTTCTTCCTAGGTTTCGGCCCCCAACTTGGGTTACCTTGGTAACCTCTTACAAAACCCGGCCCCACATGCACACTATTGCGGAATCGAATATCTTTTAAAGTAACAAGATATCAATTTTCCATTCCAGGCCTTCTCAACTTATACTCAAGCCTGAATTAGCTCTTGATTCTATAAGCGAGGCATATTAATCAAGTTAAAGATTTTAATCTAACTAATGTGTTGTTTAGTTTTCACTGACTTACTAACTCTTTGTAAGTTACCCTGGCACCACTTTATGTGTCGGCCCTCACATAGAGCCACTCCCCTAAAGATAACATAAGGAATCTAAGTTTCCCTAACTATGGTAAACAAGGTGCACAAAATTCAATCATATAATACCAAACGACACACAACGGTCATTAAATCTTTGTTCATAAATCCAGGTGTCAAAACACCATACTATAATATGTGCACTACCCTAGTCAACTCAAGGTTTGCATTTCAACAATGACATCACCCTTACTATACAAACTAATCTGGAAGACTTATTCATCTAAAACATTCCCAATTTGCCCAATAAAAGAAACACAATTTAAAGCAAATCAAAACATTGGGAATCTACATTAGGATTTACTAAATCCAATCATTCAATAAGTATTAGCAAGAAATTATAACAACTTGATCGTAATTCTTTTCTCATACAATAAAAAAAAATTGAAATAATAAATCTAATTTTGACTTTCTCAACTTTAGATAAAAATAATTACCATAATTTCTCCTTTAGTCTTATTGTTTTAGAACTAATTGATTTCATACTTAACATGCATTTTAATCAAAAGAGAGTCTTATTTAAATATTAAAATTCTTTTCCTAAAATTATATGAGTATATACACACATAAATATATATATATATATATATATATATAATTAATAAATAAAATCTAAACATAAAGAATGTCAAATTTTGTTTTAATTAATTTAGTGAATCGCTATCATAAAGAATTTAAATAAAACAAAGTTTTAAAGTGCAAATGACTGTATTTAATATACAGTTGGCTGTATCCACAGCCCTACCCTGCCGCGGCGTCACAGCCACAGATGTCGTGGGTGGAGCTGCCTCCGCAGCCCTCCTCACAGGGCTCGACCATGGCAGCTGAGCCAAGTGATGCCCGTGAGGGCGACGCTGGGCTCGGCCCTCACTGCCGTCCCCCTACGGGGTCGGCCATGGGTAGCCCCGCCCAAAACTGCGACTCTAAATAAAAAATTTATATGTATTTTCATTAGAATAAATTTCATTCTAAATAAAACAACAGCGAATTTTATTTAATTCTCTTTTTTTTAATTTTCAAAACCTTTATCTCGCCTGTACGGCAAATTTGAAAATACCCAAATAAAATAAAACAAATACAGTTTCACAATCCAATTTGTATATGAAAATATATATATATATATATATATATATATATATATATATATATATATATGTATAATATATATATACAAATTCAACAGGGTTTTCATATGGGGAATTTTTAGAAAATTTTACAGAGTTTTACTTTGGAATAAATTTTCAACAGAGTTTCAATGGGGAAATTGAAAAGTTTCAACAGGGTTTTACAATGGAAAATACACACAAGAATTTATAATCAAATTCTAAATTATCCCTAGAGGTTTCAATTGTCATTTCCCCAAACAAATGATTTCCTTCACAAATTTTACTAAAATGTATTTCCTACCGAAAGATTTTAACAAAGAATTAACAAAATCTGTAGAAAGTTTTTAACAAAGAAATAACAATTTTCTCTACAGATCATTTGCCGAGAAGAACAGAGATTTATTACACAAACATTTTCTTCAAGCAGACACGATTTTTAAATAATTTTAACAGACAAACTTTTCAACAGGATTAATCAAATAAATAATAGTGAAAAACGTGTTTCCTGTAGCTTGAAATTTGTCTGTAGGGAAGAATCTTTGCTGCCTGTTGTGTGCAATCCTCCAAAGCTTCTCCAGAACACAATAACCAAAAAGATGCTAAAACCAACCAAAGAGATCTTCCAGAAATATACAGCAATTCCCAAAGCAAAATTCACAAATTTACTCAAAATCAATTTTTAATAGAGCACTATTCTTTCATTTCCCGTGAAGAAAAGGTAATCTTCTATTTTTCCCCAAATCCCAGATAACATCCGAGAAAATTCTCAACAAGAAGCAATAAATTCCACTGGCACACATGTCGAGAAGAAAAAATATCTTTCAAAAACTTATTGGTAAATCTTTCTTTCCTCTTTTTCAAGATTTGCATGTTTTTTAAATAATTTTCAAATTTTCAAATTTCAAAATACAAATTTCCCTTTTTCTCATTTAATTTATTTATCTAACAATTAAAAATACCATTTCCCACATAACAAGTAATTTAAAATTTAAATCTATTCACACAATAAAGGTAACTTTAATTTTATTTATTTATTTAATTAAAATCAACAGTAAATTAAAAATAATAATAAACTATGATAAATTGACAAAATTTTCCCTTCAAAATAATTAATCCAATCAGGCACTTACAAGACAACCAAAGACTCCAAACTAAAACTGACAATATACTGTGACTGGGTTTAAGACTAGACTAGGATAAACCATGTTACTACCTCCCAATCAACATTTTCGTTGAGTCTTGACACGCTTAGACCTGAGTAACCAGGTGGAGTCAGTGTCATGTACCTGCAATCCTGCAACCAAATAAATGACATACATATATATATAATCCATTATACAAACACACCGTGCGGAGAAAATCACAGAAATCACAGGGCACTCGCAAGCGAGTGATGCAACTCCGTTCTCCACACCAATACACATCACAACAAACTGACAAATTAAGTAACAGTTAATCTACCATAAACATACATATAGCAATAACATTTGAAGGAAATATCTACGCTATTACAAAGCATGTCAGAAATTAATTATCACCATACAATGTTTATCATATCACAAAACGAATCCACTGTCGCTCAAAGTCAGCGATCAAAATATCCAAAACAAGGTACCAAAGTCTATCATATGTGAAAGCATGCTAACAGAAAACATAAGCATAAATGGAGGGGTACTACATCCTCCCCCCTAGGATCAGGCTTGCTCCTGAAAGCCTGCGAACAGATAGGGATAAAGTTCCCTCATGCGTGTCACATCCTCCCAAGTAGCAAAAGCCTCATGGCTAGGATCCCATTGGACCCTCACCTGGTCAATGTCTCGACCCCTGAGACCAAGCATCCGGTGCTGTAGAATGGCCACGGGCTCCAAAGCCAGCTGCCCATCCTCTACCTGCATTCCAATCAAGTACATGAGAAATGTCAGGATGATATGTTCTAAGAACTGATACATGAAAAACATCATGAATACATGACAAACTGGGTGGTAATGCGAGTTGATACACCATAGGACCAATCCTCTCTAGAATCTCAAATGGCCCAACAAAACGAGGCGCAAGTTTAGAGCCTTTTCCATAATGGATTGGACTCTTTCGCGGTCACACTCGAAGAAACACTCTATCACCAACTACAAACTGTCGGTCTATTCTATGCACATCGGCATACTTCTTTTGCCTATCCTATGCTGCTATCAAATGTTCTCTAATACGGTCAACCTGTTGCTCCATGTTTCGAAGCATCTCAGGACCAAGTAATACTCTATCCTCAAGTCGATCCCAACTCAATGGAGTTTGACAAGGATGACTGTATAATGCCTGAAATGGTGGCATACCTATGGAACTCTGATATCTGTTATTGTAAGCAAATTCTATTAAATACAGATAATCCTCCCAATGTGATTGTTGGTCCATTACGTACATTCTAAGCATATCCTCAAGTATTTGATTAACTCTCTCCATTTTTCCATCGGTTTGAGGATGATATGCTAAACTAAAGTTCAACTATGTACCTAGAGCATGTTGAAATGAAGTCCATAGGGCTGATGTAAATACGAGATCTCTATCAGATATAATCCTACGAGGAATCCCATGCAATCTAACTATGTCCTCCATGAATATCCTAGCTACGAATGAAGCATTGTAAGATGATCGTACTGGCGAAAAATGAGCTACCTTAGTCAATCGGTCAATAGTTACCATAATGGCATCATGTCAATGTGATGACGTAGGTAATCCAACAATAAAATCTATAGATATAATATCCCATTTCCATTCAGGAATGAGATGTGGCTGTAATAACCCAACGGGATGTTGATGCTCAGCTTTGACTCGCTGGCATTCAAGACATCTCAATACATAATCAGCAATATCACGTTTCATACCAGGCCAGAAATACAATTGTCGAAGATCCGCATGCATTTTCTTAACACCTGGATGAGCTAGTATGGAGCTCAATGTGCTTCAATCATAATTAATGTACGAAGACCCTCAAGATGTGGTACATAGATATGACCTAAATGCCGTAATATACCATCTGGTTCAAGGATATACCTTGCAAATCGACCTTCTAAAGGTCTACCAAATACAATCTCCAACTTTACTTCCTGATACAATCTATCAGTAGGAAGTGTTGCTAATATTTGACCTCTCAAATCTACTTCAAGAGTAGTAGCAGAGATCTCATGTCGACGACGACTAAGAGCGTCAGCCACTACGTTCTATTTTCCTTGAACATATTTCACTTCAAAATCATTCATTCACACAAGAACCATCCACCGTCTCTGTCTAGCATTCAAGTTAGGTTGCATAAAAATGTATTGTAGACTATGGTGATCAGTGTGAAGTTTGAAACGGTGACCCAATAAGAAATGCCTCCATCGAACTAATGCATGCAGAACTGCAGCAAGTTCTAAATCATGAGTGGGATAGTTTAATTCGTGATCCTTGAGTTTGTGAGACTCATAAGCAATCACACGCCAATCTTGCATCAAAACTGCTCCCAAACCCTCTAAGGATGAATCCGTGCAAACTACAAAATCCTTAGTAGGATCAGGAACAATCAATATAGGCACATTAGTCAACTTTTCTTTAAGTGTCTGAAAAGCCAACTGACACTACTCTGTCCAAACAAACTTCTTCCCTTTTCTCTGAAGAGAAGTAATAGGATGACCAATTCTAGAAAATCCTTGAACAAACCATCTATAGTAACCATCTAGACCCATAAAACTATGAACTTCACCTACATTAGTAGGCACAGGCCAATCTACAATAGTTTGAATCTTTGAAGGATCCATAGCAATACCTTTTCTAGAAATCACATGTCCAAGGTATTTTACTTCAGTTTGAAAGAAGTCACACTTCTTTAGGTTCGCATACAATTGATTTTCCCTTAAACATTGCAATACCTGTCTCAAGTGCTCTTCATGCTCCTTCATGTTTCTCGAATAGATCAAAATATCATCGAGAAATACAAGGACAAAGTGATCAAGGTATGTACGAAAAACACCATTCATTAAACTCATAAATACTGATGATGCGTTCATTAACCCAAACGGTACTACTGTGAATTCGCAGTGCCCATAACGAGTTCAGAAAGCAGTTTTATGAATGTCAGCTTCAGCAATTCACAATTGATGATAACCAGATTTTAAATCAATTTTAGAGAACACATTAGCTCCCTTGATCTGATTGAAAAGATCATTGATTCTAGGCAAAGGATAATGATTCTTAATCGTAACCTTGTTCAATTGACGATAGTCAATGCACAGTCTAAGTGACCCATCCTTCTTCTTTACGAAGATGACAGGTGCTCCCCAAGGGGAAACACTTGGATGAATAAAACCCTTTTCTAATAGTTCCTCTAACTAGATACGAAGTTCCTCTAACTCCTAAGTCGTCATTCTATATGGAGCTCGAGATATAGGCTTAGCTCCAGGGACTAAATCAACTCTAAAGTCAATATCCCTCTTTGGTGGCATTCCAGGTATATCATCAGGAAACACATCAGCGAATTTCCTATGAATAGGATGATCATCAAGAGATATCTCTTGACTCTCACCTTCTTCCAAATCCGTAACTGTTGTTGCAAATAGTTGACAACCCTTACGAAGACATCTCTTTAATTGCATAGCAGATATCATCCGCAAAGAGATAGGTCTTTGAACACCTATGATTTCCACTTTCGCACCTATATCATTAATGCATCTAACTGTCTTAAGTCGACAGTCAATCACAACATGATGAGATGCTAACCAATCATACCTAAAACTATGTCATACGATCCTAAAGGTGTAACATGCAAATCCACTAAGGTAGTTAACATACCAATTTTAAGTTCACAATTATGTACAAGGTTCTCTACTACTACTTTCACCCTAGAGGCCAATTCTACCTGCCACTTACCACCTTGCTTTACCACCACAAGACCACATCACTCAATGATGGTAGGTGAAATAAAGGAATCGGTAGCTCCGGAATCAAAAAGAATGGAAACACTAACACCATGTAACTTACCTAAAGTCTCGACCACTGTGTTCTAGTGATCGGCTTGGTGGTCATTAACCACAACATAAACTGTATGTGATCATCCTGCATCACCCACTGTAGGCTCTAAAATTGTAGGTCGAGGCCCAAAACCTGAAGAACCTCTCATCGGACACTGTCTAGCAATGTGTCCCTGCTAACCACATGAGTAACAACCAGTGCCTCTAACAAATCCTCTGCCACCTGAAGGTGCATTGGATTGCTAGAAACTACCTCTACTGGCAGTAGACTGCGTACTCTGAGCAGGCTGATCCTATCTATTGTGCTTGTTGCACCACCAGTTGTGGTTCTTTCCTGTCTGCGGGCTATTACCTTGCTGTAGTTGTGGATTATTATTCTTTTGAGGTGTACGTTGCTGCTGCTGCTGCCCACCCTTAGAGGGTGTTTGTTGGTTCCTAGACCCCTTGTCTGCACCTGTCCACCCCGTGGACTAAAACCTATTGCAGGAGCACTGCCTATCTGTACTCCTGTGTGACCACCTAATGCCATAACAAGATTCTCTTCCACTATACGAGCCTTCTCCACAGCAACTTCCATAGTCTTTGGCTCAAAGACTCTGACTCCACCACTAATGCGAGGCATTCAAACCCCTGATGAAGTGCTAAACCAACATAGACTCATCATCACCAACACCTACATACTACTTGAGTTCATAGAAGCTAAGTTCATATTGCTCAACAGATAGAGCCAACTGACGTAAATCATGGAACTTGTCAGCCCATCGTTGCCTCCAGTGTTCCAATAGGAATCATGCTCTAAACCTCTTCAGGAACATCTCCCAAGACACTGACCCAATATCGAAGTGGATCTTCTACTCCTCCAGGCGCCACCAAGTAGAGGTGAATCCTCTCAAATGCATGATAGTGCATCTTGCTCGGGTATTACTACCGGATGGGTGCATAGCGAAACATCTACCCAAGTCCAATAGCCAGGTCTCTGCCTCTAAACCACCTCCTATACCATCAAAAGTAGGAGGGCGTGCCCTCAACAAATCCTGCATGTGTCCTGCAATAATAGCATCCTGATGCACTGTATCATCTACTCTCCTTGGAGATCTATCACGCTCTCTAACTACTTCCTGATCAACTTCTTGTCTAGGTCCAAGTCAAGATAGGACCTCCTCTAATAAAGGGTGTAACTGTGAACCCTCTACTCCTGACTGTTTAGGAATCTGTCCCTCATTCCTATGATCCAACTACTCTGCCTGATCACTCTAATGAGGGGTCAGAGGGGGAGTAACCTAAGGGATTGGCCCTCGGCCTCCACCTCGACCTCTACCATGACCTCTACCATGTCGCCTAGGCATGATCCTACACATAAACAATAACGAGTCTTAGATTCTAATCAACCAAGGCTAACAGATAGCGACACTACGTACTAGGTCAACCTAATGGGCTCGCGATTACCCAGAGCGTCCAATGTTAGAACCTTTGCTCTGATACCAATCTGTAATGCCCCGTCTTGTAATCTAAGGAATGTTGCATTTATTTATGTAAGTGTAATAAAAAAAATTTTAAAGTAATAATATCATCTTAATTAGTTGCATACATTCTCTAAGTTACGCGACGTCACACTACTTGAGATTCCATAGACAACTTTAGTATTTAGCATTGCATGTATTTAATTAACATAAACTTAAAAGTAAACATTGCATAACATTTGAATTCCATTCATGATAGTATAAAGTACAAATAAGATTCTTACATTACTTTTGAAATGACATTACAATACTCATTCTTCTGATGAGGTAAATCAAATAATAGATTACAATTACATATTTCAAATGTTCACCTCATAACAATCGAGGGATGTTTCAAATACAAAATTTCCAATGATGCAATAAAGAAAGTACATATATATCCAAATACGAGCTCTCCATCCATGAAGCTCTTGTTGCCATGATCATAAACTAGGGACCCAATAGAGTAAGGTGCACATTCCACCCAACCATGTGGTACCCATAGGTCCACCCCTCGTGCTAGGAGATAGTAATATGGTTACCTAGACATAATCTACCAACCCTAGACACAAGTACATACTTAACTAATGGTTGCATTGCTTCCAGAATTAAGACAATCAAATATACTAAGCTCACAAGGTTACTGTTATTTTAGGTGGAGTGTCATCACAATGTTGCAAAGGTTACCCTGGTGTTTCTTCCTAGGTTTCGGCCCCCAACTTGAGTTACCCTAGTAACCTCTTACGAAACCCGGCCCCACATGCACACTATAGCGGAATCGAATATCTTTTAAAGTAACAAGATATTGATTTGCCATTCCAGGCCTTCTCAACTTATACTCAAGACTAAATTAGCTCTTGAGTCTATAAGCGAGGCATATTAATCAAGTTAAAGATTTTAATCTAACTAATGTGTTGTTTAGTTTTCACTGACTTACTAACTCTTTGTAAGTTACCCTGGCACCACTTTGTGTGCCGACCCTCACACAAAGCCACTCCCCTAAAGATAACATAAGGAATCTAAGTTTCCCTACTATGGTAAACAAGGTGCACAAAATTCAATCATATAATACCAAATGACACACAACGATCATTAAATCTTTGTTCATAAATCCAGGTGTCAAAACACCATACTATAACATGTGCACTACCCTAGTCAACTCAAGGTTTGCATTTCAACAATGACATCACCCTTACTATACAAACTAATCTGGAAGACTTATTCATCTAAAACATTCCCAATTTGCCCAATAAAAGAAACACAATTTAAAGCAAACCAAAACATTGGGAATCTACATTAGGATTTACTAAATCCAATCATTCAATAAGTATTAGCAAGAAATTATAACAACTTGATCGTAATTCTTTTATCATACAATAAAAAAAAATTGAAATAATAAATCTAATTTTGACTTTCTCAACTTTACATAAAAATAATTACCATAATTTCTCCTTTAGTCTTATTGTTTTAGAATTAATTGATTTCATACTTAACATGCATTTTAATCAAAAGAAAGTCTTATTTAAATACTAAAATTCTTTTCCTAAAATTATATGAGTATATACACACACATAAATATATATATATATATAATATATTTAATATATATGTATATATATTTATATTTTAAATTAATAAATAAAATCCGAACATAAAGAATGTCGAATTTCATTTTAATTAATTTAGTGAATTGCTATCATAAAGAATTTAAATAAAACAAAGTTTTAAATTGCAAATGACTGTATTTAATATACAATTGGCTGTATCCACAGCCCTACCCTGCTGCGGCATCACAACCACGATGGTCGTGGGTGGAGCTGCCTTTGCAGCCCTCCCCACATGGCTCAGCCATGGCGGCTGAGCTAAGCGCTGCCCGTGAGGGCGGCGCTGGGCTCGACCCTCACTGTCGTCCCCCTGCAGGGTCGGTCGTGGGTAGCCCCACCCAAAACTGCGGCTCTAAATAAAAATTTTATATGTATTTTCATTAGAATAAATTTCATTCTAAATAAAACAATGGCGAATTTTATTTAATTCCCTTTTTTTTAATTTTCAAACCCTTTATCTCGCCTGTACGGCGAATTCGAAAATACCCAAATAAAATAAAACAAATACAGTTTCACAATCCAATTTGTATATGAATAAATATATATATATATATATATATGTATAATATATATATACAAATTCAATAGGGTTTTCATATGGGGAATTTTTAGAAAATTTTACAGAGTTTTACTTTGGAATAAATTTTCAACAGAGTTTCAATGGGGAAATTGAAAAGTTTCAACAGGGTTTTACAATGGAAAATACACACAAGAATTTCTAATCAAATTCTAAATTATCCCCAGAGGTTTCAATTGTCATTTCCCCAAACAAATGATTTCCTTCACAAATTTTATTCAAACGTATTTTCTACCGAAAGCTTTTAACAAAGAATTAACAAAGTCTATAGAAAGTTTTTAACAAAGAAATAACAATTTTCTCTACAGATCATTTGCCGAGAAGAACAGAGATTTATTACACAAACATTTTCTTCAAGCAGACATGATTTTTAAACAATTTTAACAGACAAACTTTTCAAAAGGATTAATCAAATAAATAATAGTGAAAAACCAGTTTCCTGTAGCTTGAAATTTGTCTGTAGGGAAGAATCTTTGTTGCCTGTTGCATGGAATCCTCCAAAGCTTCTCCAGAACACAATAACCAAAAAGATGCTAAAACCAACCAAAGAGATCTTCCAGAAATATACAGCAATTCCCAAAGCAAAATTCACAAATTTACTCAAAATCAATTTTTAACAGAGCACTATTCTTTCATTTCCCGTGAAGAAAATGTAATCTTCTATTTTTCCCCAAATCCCATATAACATCCGAGAAAATTCTCAACAAGAAGCAATAAATTCCATTGGCACACATGTCGAGAAGAAAAAATATCTTTCAACAACTTACTGGTAAATCTTTCTTTCCTCTTTTTCAAGACTTGCATGCTTTTTAAATAATTTAAAATTTTTCAAATTTCAAAATACAAATTTCCCTTTTTCTCATTTAATTTATTTATCTAACAATTAAAAATACCATTTCCCACATAACAACTAATTTAAAATTTAAATCTATTCACACAATAAAGGTAACTTTAATTTAATTTATTTATTTATTTAATTAAAATCAACAGTAAATTAAAAATAATAATAAACTATGATAAATTGACAAAATTTTCCCTTCAAAACAATTAATCCAATCAGGCACTTACAAGACAACTAAAGACTCCAAACTAAAACTGACAATATACTGTGACTGGGTTTAAGACTAGATTAGGATAAACCATGTTACTACCTCCCAATCAACATTTCCGTTGAGTCTTGAAACGCTCAGACTTGAGTAACCAGGTGGAGTCGGTGTCATGTACCTGCAATCCTGTAACCAAATAAATGACATACATATATATATAATCCATTGTACAAACACACCGTGCGGAGAAAATCACGGAAATCACAGGGCACTCACAAGCGAGTGATGCAACTCCGTTCTCCACACCAATACACATCACAACAAACTGACAAATTAAGTAACAGTTAATCTACCATAAACATACATATAGCAATAACATCTGAAGGAAATATCTACGCTATTACAAAGCATGTCAGGAATTAATTATCACCATACAATGTTATCATATCACAAAACGAATCCACTGTCGCTCAAAGTCGGCGATCAAAATATCCAAAACAAGGTACCAAAGTCTATCATATGTGAAAGCATGCTAACAGAAAACATAAGCATAAATGGAGGGGTACTACAACTAAAGTCGTCCTCCTCAAAATTATTTGGCATTTGACATACCTATGACCATCATTAATAATAATACAAAATATTTTAAAAAATAATGAGGTGTGAGCCCTTTATGAGTAATTCCATATCAAGCACTAACAATCCACCCCATATTACCCATGAGGTAGCAACTAAGTTGAGGCATTAAATAGAACCATCATAAAAATCCTCAAAAAGATTGCTAATGATGTTGGCTATGATTGGAACCTTCAGCTTAATTCCATCCTATGGGCTTACCATGCTAACCCTTACTAGTTGTACACCCTACTCCTTATCTTTGGTGCTCAAGCTATCTTTCCAATTGAGGTCAAATTACCATCCTTGTGCATCTCCACGTATGACCTCATTTTTTATGAGGAATATAGAGTGGCACAATTGAATGAGATTTAACTGCTTGATGATCACTAACCCAATGTCCTTAATAACCTCAAAGCATATAAAAATTCATTATCATAGCTACAATAAATTATAATTTGAGATCAAAGATATTTTCTTGAAGGAAAATTAGAATAATGCCACCAAAACAATGATAGGAAGGAAAAAAGTTCGAGCCAAATTGGTTGTGTCCCTTTATTATCATTTTTGAATATTGGTTAGGTGCATACAAGCTAGCAATACTAGATCCTCAAGAGTTGGAAGAGCCCATGAATATTACGTACCTCAAGTGCTTTCATGCCTAATAATGCTACAACTACAAAAAAAGGTTTATAATTAAAAAATAAAAGTAATAAATAGAAAAAAATTGTCCAATGATGGAAACCATTTTTTATAATATAAACATAATATTATAACTAGCATATCCATCTTTACAAAAATCTATCTAAAATATGCTAAAGATATCCTTCTTGAGGTGCCTATTCCACTTATATATGACAAATTATTTATAAAATAGGTACGCCAATATCTCTTGATGTATTTTAGATAGATTTTTGTAAAAATAGATATGCTAGTAACATCAACAATTGGAACATGTAAGTTGTTCATTTAATCCCCAACATAATTTTAAGATAAGTAAAATTTTATTATTTCTTGAAATAATTAAAATGGTACTCATGCCCTCCAAACACAAATCTACATCTTGAAGATTTATGGAAGTAATGCATATATGTAAGTAATAGTAATATTATAGTACATTATGAATAATATTATAAATTATATATACAATTTAAGAGATTATTTATATTTGTAAATCTATATATTTATTGAAGATTATAAATAAGAATAATATTACATATACATATGCATATACATACACACACATATAAGTAATTACATCAAGAGACATTATACATTGATATTAAGGGGAAGAATGTTCCTGTGTACATAAAAATAAAACAAAACTAACATATATTTATAAAATAAAGTATAAAATAATATTTTAAATTAAAAAATACAATCGAGGGTTGACACACACTATCAACATCTCCTATATTTGTGTCAAGTTTGCAAGTTATTGTGGCTGTGAGTCATGATCCATATTATTTGATGCAAAAAATTGATTGTTGTTTTTCTCTTAAATATTTCTCTTGTTGACATCTAGTGCATATTGTACCTTTCAGGATTTGAGAAACTTTTATTTCAAGCTAACATTTTTATAAATATAGCATATATATTTATTAAAACAAAGCTATCTATACCATGTCAAAAAAGCATTTGAAAATTATTGAATCTTTCTAAACATTCCGTTAAATTTAAATATATTTTATATATTATTTTTCACAACTACATTCATTTCATGTTGAGGTGCATTTTCTAGTGTTTCAAGTACACAAACTATCGATCTTGAATTTTCATCTTCAACATTAAAATCAAATATTAAGATTTGATTGATGATAATACATTTGAGTTGTTGACAATTACGTTGTTGTATTTCTTCTCTTTTAAAGTCAATGAGTTGTTGATATGTTCATTCATGACTTCATGTATTATTTGCTACTTGTTTGTTTTGTTATTATAATTCTACAACTATTAATTCAACCCTACATCTAACATATCTTTGTTTGTTATTACCATTTCATCATTTTCTTCTTTCTTCTATTTTTCATCTATAATTCATTCTCATTATTATCTTTGATATTCTCCTTGATTTTTTTTATTTTACTCCTCAATTTCATAATTTAGCCTTGATCAAGCCATACTACATAATAAAACAATATTTCATTATTACGTTTCAACCTTGATGCCCAAACATACGAAACTAAAATGAAAGCTAAACACATTAAAAAATACATAGAAATAACTAAATAATATATGCCAGTATTAATACTTTTTATAAGCAATATTATTTTGAGAATAATATTATTTATATATAAACTTGAATATAGATGAAACAAATATATAAGTAATAATAACACTATAATATTATATAATAACACCAATTTATTTTATTTATTATATATTTAAAGAAGATTATATATAGAGTTATATATAAAATATAAAAGTTTGTATATAATATAAAGGTTTATATACTATATAAATATGATGTATTATAATAATATAAATTTTATTTTAATCATGGATTATTTTAAACTAAAATTTTAAGATATTGAAGTGTTTTTTAATTTCTTGGTGTTTTTAAGGTACAGTGTTGTATTTTTTTAAATATAAATGTTGTTCAAATATATTTTAAGTTTATAAAATAAATAATGTACATAAATAAAATAGGATAGATATTTTAAATATTGAATTGTATTTGTAAAATTATTAGTAGATAGATGAATTTTATAATGACAATGAAGGGTGAAGTGTAATGGTGTGAGTGTGTTAACAAAAAATCTTACTTTTATTTAAATTTGACAGCGATTTACATGTCAAAGTACTTATTATATAATATTAATATTTAATAATAAATAAATATAAATACCCTCATTTATGGGGATTAGCAAGTTCATTGTGATTATTGTCCAAGAGAAAACATCATCTAGAACCCCCTAAAAGAGGGCTAGGTTAAGATAAAATTTGATGGTGCGTCACGAGGCAATTCGAGAAGTGCAACAACATGATGTGTGATTTGTGATAGTAATGGAAAGTTTGTTTCATAGTAGTGAAAAAACTTGGCAGAGCCTCCAATAATGAAGCAGAATACCAAGCAACCCTATTAGGCCTGGAAATGGGACAAAAATTTAATTGCCTTGAAACATCCACCTAGAAGGGGACTCCCAAAATATTGTCAATGCAATTCAGAAGAAGTATTCCCCAAACTACCTAAGAAAATGGATTGAGGCAATAGTAAATCAAATGGAGCACTTAAAATTTTTACAGTCTCACATGTGTATCGTGAAGGGAACTTAATGGCCAATGAGGCAACCACCATTGCCATTGACATGGCGACAAAAGTGGTATCATTGGAATCAATGGAAGCCTGGAACGAGTTCCATAAGGAGATCTATGGGAGATAACGAGCTCGTGCAAAACATTTATTGCTTTAAGTTGGTTGATCATTTCTGTGTAGGGTCATGGAATGAATATCGACCAGAGGCGACACCATACCCACATGGGCCTAAATTTCTTAAAGAATTTGGTGGGGGAAATTGAGAATGAGATGGTGGACTAGTCTTTCGCATTCATCAGCACATCTTTAACACTAGTGGTGGACAATGGAGGCCAAGCCGAGGAAGGGGGACCGGATGGTGCTTGATAGCATATGGGCTAGGGTAAATAGTTATACTTTAATATAGTTTTCTATTATCATCTGCAAACTGGTGTGCTATAATGCAATATGGGTGGGCTATGATGCAATTTGGGGTGGCTATAACTTGTAAGCCATTTTGTTTAGGGGCTTCATTTTGGGATTTGGTTGTCTAGCCCTACAATGTTTGTAAGCAAAACCATGAATGTAACTCCTTTTTTGATATACTTAATAGACATGGTGTGGCCCTTTAAAGCCACTTTTATCGATAGAAAAAATTTAAATATATAAAATATAAATATATTTTTTAAATTGTTTTTAATAATACATATAACTATCAAGTAAAAATAAATATATAAACAAAATAAACAAAAATAATATTGAAAATAATATAGAGTGAAGCGAAATAAAGAAAAAAATGAGTAAAATGATGGTAGAGTTAAATTATATTTTTTGTTTATTTAATTACAACAAGAAGTTAGGGTTTAGGTTGAAATGTCTTATGTATTAATAAATTAATTCTAAATAAAAAGATAAATTATGACTCAAAATTCATATTTATTTTAGGAAATAAAATAAATATAAAACTATTAAAATAATTTGTAATGTACAAACATGAACATATAGAGTAAATAATTAAATTGTAAATAAAAGGTATCTATCTATACTAGTTTTGAATATTTGATTTGATTTTTTAAAATTTCTTTTTCATACATTCTATTTTAATTTTCTTAAAGTTAAATGCACGATTTTTAACTTTTCAAATTTTGAAAATTATTTTTCTTCGATTTTATTGGCTAAAAAAATTTGAGCGATAAGGGTGGATTTTCAGGGTCCTAAGATAAACTTTTTATTCACAATTTTCAAGGCATTTTTTTTCTACCACGATGACCATAATAATAAAAAATAAGGTTAAAATTTTATCTCATTTCAATAGATTATTTTATCAAAAATATTTGCACTTTTTGAAGAGATTTATTTACTTGCTATATTTTAAAATATAACTAAAAATTATTATCTAAAATCTAATAACAAATTAATGTTCCACAGCTGCAGCCTATCATGGCCTTGTTTTGGCGAAGAATCTAGGGGTCTCTAAACTTTGGTTGGAAGGGACTCACTTAATATTATAAACTATCTTTTGAGGAAGTGTCTGCCATCGTGGTCTATCACTCATCTTATTAATGATTCAATCTCCATCATTAATTCTTTTGAGGATATTAGAATCTCTCATGTGTTTAGAGAAGCTAACACGCTGGCTGACGGATTTGCAAATTTGGGAGTGGTGGCTAAATATGATTGGGATGCATTTGAATCATTACCACTCAATCTTAAATCTATTTCCAATGATGACCAGGTGGCATGTATTTAAGGTGGTCGATATAGGGGAAAGGTTCTTCATTATATTTTTGAGTTGGCTTATGCCCGTTGAACCTTGGCCCTACCTGTTTCATAATTACAACTTTGATTTCCGTAAAATTATGGCCTGGTTACTTAGGCAGGGAAGTACTCTGAATGAAATGCTCACATGTTTTGTGGGTATTATTTGTGTGGTTTTGTGGATAGCCAAGCTTATTTTGTTTTTGCAATTTTTTCTGGTGTTGTTGGGTTCCTGCTCTTTAGATGCTGCCACAAGTGGAGCTCGCTGCAAGGTTGAACCAAGCTCATGTGAGGATTTCCAAAGCAATGAAACCATGTGGGCTCATTTGGAAAAGGGCGGGGTTACCCATTATATACAAAGAATCCAAGGCCCTAATCCTGAAGCTACAAAGTTTTTTGTGAAAGGGTGGAATGGTAGGACTTTGCGTTATAAAGGGGTGGAGTTCAATATTGATGAGGAATTCATAGCAGAAGTCACTAGGCTTTCATCTTCTGGGAGGAAATTCTACAGAGACAAAGCAATTGCTAAGAAAACCTTTGCTATTTTTTTCGAATTTGATGAGAAGAAGAAGCTTCGGGAAGTCGAGAGTGTTGGGTATTCCCGTAAGTCTCTTAAACCATTGTGGAGGGATCTTGTGCTGGCTATGATGCATTATTTCACATTGGAATGGAGTTAAGAATTTTGGTTATGAGACAGGGGATTTTGTTGCAGAGTGGGAAGGGAGTTTCAAGGACGAAGACTCAAATTTTGATGAAATGTTTGTGGATGATGGTGTGTTCGAGGAGGGGTCTTAAGCTTCTGAAGCATGGTCAAAGGGTTACGAAATGGACATTGAATTGAGGGAAGCTATGGTGCAGTCAGGGAAGAAGAGTACTAAGGGGAAATCCAAATGTCCTAGGAAAGACAAGTCATCTGCTAAAAGAAAGGTGGATTTGGTGAAAGATGTGGAAACTCCTGGTTCAGGTGTGAAGCCTACTTTGAGTCTTAGGAAGGTTGGTGTGGTGGATAGTTCCCTTGTGACTGGTGCTAAGGGTCCTGAAATTGTGGGGGTTGTGGATAGCACCCCTATTGGGGATATTAGTCTCGGTGTGGATGAATTGTTGCCTGGGTCTGTGCCTATGGAGGTTCAAGGGATTCAGAGTGTCCAGTGTACTAAGGATTTTGACCCTAACTAGGGTCCCCCTATCTCTCATGTTAGCTCCTTACAGGAAAAAGAAAAGAAAATGAAGATGAAGCAGTTGGAAGCTTTGGCTGATTTGGAAAGCTTGCCTGAAAAGCATAGGATTAAGGTGGAGGTGGTTGAGGTTGAGGGTTCCCTTGTTAAGGAGGAAGAGGAGCAGAAAGAGGAGTGTAGGGAAATCCCTGGTCACAACTTGGAGCCGAAGGCCGCACCTCCGGTCAACTGGGATGACGTGAATATGGGTTTGTTTTGTAAGATGGCTGAGGATGGAACGTTGAATTTGCTTTCTCTAGTGAAATGGTTGTTCTCAGAAGTGAAGGAGCTCAATGTCTAGGTTAAGAACTGGCAAGATGTCTATGTGGCAATGGTCTGGTGCAATCAAAAGGAATGGGCAATTAAACGTAAGGTTAAATCTATGAATGTAATGCTAGATAAATTAGTTGTTGATGTTGATTGCTTGGGCGTTACTCATGAGGAGAGGATTTCCTCTTTGGAAATGATTGGTAATAAGTTTTTAGAGGAAAGATTTGTTAGTATTGAGGACAAAATTGGTAAGTTGTCGAAGGATTTGAAAACCGTGGTGAGCATAAGTAACAATTCCTTGAAGTTAACCGCTAAGGGTCTTTCAGTTTTAAACAAGAAAGCCTTGAAATGGACCGGAAAACCCATGGAGCTAGGGGGAATTGAGAAAGCAGATGAAGATGTGAACTACTCGAACCTGGTGGATAAAAATGTGGATTCTACTCCAGCTATGGAAAAGGATGTGGAGGTTGGTCCATGTTTGAGGACAAGGAGTAAGATGAAGAAGCGAGCAATTGTATCCTTTGATGAGCTCAAAGAGGTTATGGAGATGCATGAGGGGGTCATAGAGGAAAATATGGCCTCGGTCAATGTTTTGGAAAAGATGGTGTAGCTGTTGCTGACTCTTTTGCTTGATCAACCTAGGTGCTAATGTTTTTTTCTATTGGTTTGCTGACGGGTTTCTTTGGTTATTTCTATTGTCAGCATTTTGGTTTTTTGGGTTGCGGGTTTTATTTGCTTAGTCTTTCTTGCAACTTGTCATCATTGTATAGGGTTTTGGGGCCCCTTCAAAACCTATTTTTCCTTATAGAAAATAAATTAATGTTCTAATATATTAAATTAATCTTAATTTTTATTACAACTTATGATTTTGTTACTCAACATAGTGTTGTTATTTACTTGCTAACAACTAGTTATTAAAATTGTTTATTTTAGCCAATCAAAATTGATAGTTTTGTTTTCATTTATTATATTTTAATTTTCTTAAAGTAAAATGTGTATTTTTTAAATCTTATAATTTTCAAAATCATTTTTTCTCAAATATCATTGGTTAAAAAAACTTAGGCAAGTGAGCATAATATTTTTGATTTACAATTTTATTAGTTTTTATGGCAGTTTCCACCACTTCTAGTTAATGTTGGATTTAAAATAAAAATTCTTTTAAAAAAACTTTTGAAAAATAGTTATAAAATCCATATTAGGTAAAAAAAAAAGTGAAAAAATCAATTAAAGAAAACTATAATTAAGAGCATATTTATTCCTATTCATTTCAATTTTTTAAAAGAAAGATCCTAGAGATGGTAGTGGTGAGCCAAAATATTTATTTAATTTATTTTGAGATTTTTTAATATTTCAAGAAGTTTAGAAATAAACTTCAAATTAAAGCAAATAAATGCATTTTTACTAGTTAGAATAAAATTTCAAATGAATGAGTTGTAAGGGTTGAAATAATTTGAAACATTAAACTATTTTAGGTTATTTATTAGTTTTGTCATGGTGGGACAGTGTTTAATTAGTGATAAAAATGTTAATTTTTGATCAATCAAAAATATTAATTTTTTTCTAAAAAATGCAGTTTCAATGTTTGTAATATTTTAATAGTTGAAAAAGATAATCTCTTACAATAGAAAAAAAAAACATTTGTTTTTTCATTTTCACTGGACAAGACTATATTCCCAAAA
Source organism: Sequoia sempervirens (assembly GCA_007258455.2). Classification (NCBI taxonomy): domain Eukaryota; kingdom Viridiplantae; phylum Streptophyta; class Pinopsida; order Cupressales; family Cupressaceae; genus Sequoia; species Sequoia sempervirens. The sequence goes on along the minus strand of VDFB02105785.1, from coordinate 92,170,281 downwards.
TAGAGAAATCATAAAAACTCATAATAATAGTAAAATGAGTAACGTTTTTAAACTAAAACATTTTTAAGGCTCTTTTATTTTCCTAAACTATGACTCGAATTAAGCCATTATTCATGTTGAATGGCTTCTAACTGTTTATGACCAATGGTTTATCACTGGCAAAATAAAAGCACATGATTTACATTTCCCACTCTATGACATTCCATTAGGTGACTTCTCTTAATTTTATGCAATCCGAAGGTGGGTTCTGAATCCTGTAGTCTTCTTTTTAGAAGAGTAGATTTGTGAATACAACCTGTGAATTTTGTAGATAATTTTTTTCAAGCTTTGTACAATTTTAAGGTTCTGTAGAAAACAAAATCTTTTATTTAGAAACATGTTTTGAGGATTTGAATATAAAAGTTAGTTTGGAAAGATCAAAGTTTTAATTTTTTTAGGCAAAGGCTCATGGAGATCATGCAATTCTTTGCATGTTCTTAACATTTCTATCATTTCTTTACAACTTTCAAAATAGTAAAAGAAAGTGCAAGACAAATAAAGTGAAGGACTGTAAGTATGCCATGAAATTGATTGGACAGGAAATCTTGTGAAACCAAATCTTTTTTTCTCTTCAGAAACAAGCAATTTCTAACTAGACTATTTAAACAAGTTACCTAATTAAGATACACAAATTATTTCCTCCTGCACATGCTTCACAAATAGAACTTCTGATAGTATGTTCATGGCATCAAAATTTCTTAAATAGTACGTAAATTTTGGCTTGGTTAATTTCCTAAAAACATAAAACTTTACCCTACCATTCACAATACCACTTCTTTCCACTCTCTTGGTTCATCTAAGAGTAAATTTATCCCAATTTTAATTGTTTACCTTCTTTATGTGAATAAGCTTTGGACATCCATATTTTCCATCATTTACCTCCCTCCCATCCCCACTTCCCTTTTTAAATTTTTTACCTTCTTTATGACAATAAATTCTACACATCCATGTTTTCTAGAGGAAAATCATCCTGCATCTAGAGCTATCCAAGAACCCACATAATGTACCAAATATTTCAACTAAACTAGTTGTGCTATCAAAATGAAAAATGCTTAGTTTTAACAACATAGTTACCATAAAAACTTTATTATAAGAACATGAACCGTGCAAACATCCCCTTACCCAAAATTTATGGTGACTACATTTACATATAGTATGGCTTCCTCCTCATTCGTTTACATACCCTAATTTGATTGGCATACCCATTAGTATACTGGTGTGAGTATGCTACATATTCTGGTAAAAATGCTTGTAAGTTGCAAGAATATGCTTATGAAGAGATACTTGATGTTCTTTTATAACACATCATGCAATGTTTTTAAGCATTCTTCAAATAAAGAATACAAGAAAATTTATAAAACTCTTCCAAATTTACTTGGTTTGTATGAGAGGTGCATCCTAGCACCAATTCTTAAGGGATATTGGACAATGCAAAACTTCTCATATTCGCAAGGGATTTCCATTGCATACTTTTTATATACCATAGGTCATATCCCATTAATACAACCTGTGACAATGTTATGCTTTCCATTGATCTATGATACTTCTCTTAAACATAATATGTACTTTAGGTTTGTTAATAAGTATCATCTTTAACCAATTGACAATGCACATCGACATTGGATGCATATAATTTTTGTTTGTCTTTGTGTGGCTGGGTGTATTAGGTAATTTGATGTTTGTTTATTCCTTATAGGATTCTTGCTCAATTTCAAAGGCACTAATTGTTTCCCCTATATTTTTACATTTACATGAATGGAAATATTTTTATCTCAAGGGGAGTGACTTGTGGTGGTAGTTGTATTATGAGTTTGAGACTACCTCCTAACCTCGTAATTCCTATCTTACCTGGTAATTGTTACAGATGGTTAAGTAGTAGAAAAATGACACACTTTTCATAATCAATAATTTTATTCAACACCACAACACTATGTTTCTAGTTAATGAAACACTCCACAAATTATTGATGATATATGCCCTAGCTCTGGATGCATGTGGCTTAATTATGCTTGAAAGCAAAGGAAATTATAGTGTTACTTGTTACTTACCCATGTTTTCATCTCCTTGAAAACAAAGGAATTTATGGTGTCACCTGTTACTTACCCATGTTTTCATTTGCATTACTATCTCATTTGCTAAAACATAACACACACAACAAATAAAAGCAGGACTAGGGGAGAGGGGCCCATAGTGGAGCACCCTAACTTCATGTTTCTCAAAATCCTACATGTAATTTCAAATCAGTCCCAATTTTGTACAACCGTCTATTTGGCAATTCACTTGCTTAAAAAATTTAATTTTAGGGTCACACCATCAAATATGATGCCACATCAGCATGTTTTTTGTTAAGGTATTAAAAAAGGCTAAAAAAAAAAGTGAGACTGATAGTGGTGCACTAAGTCATCTTTTATTGGTGGGCCGATGTGGCATCACATGATTTGTTAGTTTGTGTACTTTATGGATAAAAAGTGTTTTGCAATTGGATATTAAGATGGTCCAATATGAGGCCCACTGAGGACTACTTATATCCCCACTATTGAAACCCACTCCACTATGGGCCCCTCTCCCCTATAGGAACTTCACTCTTGTTTTATTTATGTTAAGTTTATTTACATCAATTCTATAACATTTTGTGGTTGTATATTTTTTAAATTAGAATATATATTTATGAGCATATGTCCATTATGCATATTTGGCAGGAACTTCTCTCTTGTTTTATTTATGTTAGGTTTATTTACATCAATTTTATAACATTTTATGGTTGTATATTTTTTAATTTAGAATATATATTTATGAGCATATGTCCATTATGTTTTATTGATTGTTTTGCAATTACTTGGACTTTGACCTTTTATACAACATGTAACATTTAAAATTATAAAATTTCACTCTTAAATGCGTGTAACAACTATATTTATGTATATTTTTTAATTTTGAATATATATTTATGAGCATATGTCCATTATGTTTTATTGATTGTTTTGCAATTAATAAAAATTGACCTTTTATACAACATGTAACATTTAAAATTATAATATTTCACTCTTAAATGCATGTAACAACTAAGTGGAGTTAAGTTGGTTTGAGTCCCATTATAGATTGAATTTTTGAAAGAAGTCAAAGCATCACATGTGTTTAGGAAGCATTCATATCTATCATAATAGTCTTGACCCATAATTGAAAATAATAGAAATAACCAACCTAATGATCTTGACCTACAATTGAAAAATAATAGAATTAAAAGTTCTAGGTCTAGATCATTCAAAAAGAAAGACTTAAATTTACATTAAATTTAAATTTGATAACAACTCTTTCACACAAATATACTATTTTAAACACTGAATCATTAAATTGAAAATCAAAATCAAAATAAATTTAAAGTATTGCCACAAGATGAAGGATCATAGAGTATGATCTGAAATGTAACAAATGACAATATCATCATGAACTCTGCAAACTTCATGAATTTAATAAATAAATTTAAAGTAAATTAAAATTTCTAATAATACACTTTTCATCTCTACAATTACATATCGCCACATAATTTAATACACTAATGAACATCACTTATATAAAAATACAAGTCATATTAAAATAAATAGTATAAACAATTTAAAAATCTAAATTAAAAAAATAGTACACATGGAATCTCAATTGAATCTAAAATGAAGAAATTTGAACAGAAGTCTCATCCACCCTACCCGAGATGGATAAAAGCAAAATTTGAAAAAACAAAAAATGGTTTGATAAGTACAGAGCAATTAGTGTGGGGTACATCGGAAATAAATATTTTAATATATAAATAAAAAGCGGTAGGAATGAGAAACCCTAAACGCTTCGCTTGGAATTCGGTGCTTTGGATTATTCGAAGCATTGTAACGATAACAACACAATTAAGATGCTTCTGCATCTTCCTTTTGTCTTCGCGAATCTTGTTTAAAAGCACGCCATTCATTTTCTTTTGATGATTTCATATTCTGCCTTTTTAATCTTTCAATTTAGCGGTTCTGTATTATTATCAACCGTTGTATAACATCAAGAACAAGAACAAGAAGCGGAAGCTTCAATTTTCTATATATTGTAAATTCTTTTCGTATGACCAACAATACTTCGAATTCGAACAAAGAAGGCCAAGAGACATCGGAGTAAGCAGGCAGATGCTTTCATTAGTTAAAACCCAATCCTGCAAATACCCACTGTTTCCCTGGTAAGCTCCCGAGCTCAATGTATTGTGGGTAATTATTTTTTGTTGTTTTTTTTCATTTGGGTGTTTGGGTTTTTTTGAAATGCTCGCTGAATTTCTGGGCTGCTCAGATCCTTTAAGTGTTTTGTAAAGACATGTCGAACGAAAACAGACGGTATGGAATTGGGTATGCCTTGGCACCCAAGAAGAAGAACAGTTTTATTCAGCATTCATTGGTTGAGCTTACTAGGCAACGAGGCATTGACCTAATTTGTATTGATAAAGAAAAACCCTTAATAGATCAAGGCCCTTTTGATTGTATTCTGCACAAGCTTTCTGGTGAGGATTGGAACAAACAGTTGAAAGACTACACGTTGAGATACCCAGATGTGTTCATTATTGATAAGCCCGAGGCTATTGAAAGGCTGCACAATCGGATCTCCATGCTGCAAGTGGTTTCTGAACTTAGTATTATTAACCAGGAAGGTGAGAACGAGACATTTGGAATACCCAAACAGATTGTGGTTTATAAGGCTGAGGCTTTGAGTGATTATGAGACCTTGGTAGGGTTAAATTTTCCTGTTATTGCCAAACCCTTGGTTGCTGATGGGAGTGTCAAGTCGCATAAAATGTCTCTTGTGTATAATTCTGAGGGCCTGCTTAAGTTGAAGCCTCCACTTGTGTTGCAGGAGTTTGTTAACCACGGAGGGGTTATCTTTAAGGTGTATGTTGTGGGAGATTATGTGAAGTGTGTGAAAAGGAAATCCCTGCCTGATGTGCCAGAGGAGAAATTGGGGAGTTCGGAGGGCCCGATGCCATTCTGTCATGTGTCTAATGTGACCCATGATCATCAAAATGATATGTATTATCAGGTTATGCAGTTGGAGGCTGCTGAATTGCCACCGGCAAGATTTGTGGAAAAGATTGCTGGGAGCTTGAGAAAGGCATTAGGATTGCATTTGTTTAATTTTGATGTTATCAGGGATACCAAGGTTGGGAATCATTACCTTGTGATTGATATCAATTATTTTCCTGGTTATGCAAAGATGCCGGCATATGAGTCAGTGTTGACAGATTTCTTCTGGAATATTTTTCATGAGAAGAAGAGGTTGGAGGGCAATGGAATTGAAGATGGTAATTCGGATCGTGCATGGTCTGTTAGTGGCAAGGATGAAAATGATGTTGACCAGTGCACCGGTGCAGGACTTTCTTCTGCTGCCATTATTAAAGACGGAAATTGTTATGATAAAATTTCTGGGATGGGTGCAGGATTGCAGTTGGACATGGCAGAGGCAAGTTCACCTGTAACCTTGGTTAAAGCAAGGGATGCTTCATTAGGAACATTGGACAAAGCGAGGGATGCTTTAAAGGGAAACTTGGCCAAAGTGGAGGATAAGTTGGGTGAAAATTGTGATAAAGCAGGGTACACTGTGGGGAAAGGCATGCTCAAAGCAGACAAAACTTCAAACGAAACATTGGTCAAATCAGAGGATATTTCAAACATCAGTGCTGAAGGATTTCCTAACATTAATACTGATAGCAATGCCTCTTCACCTTTAGGATGACTGTATCTCTGCTGTTACCAGGTTAAAAGAAGAAACTTATCTCAGCATCAAGAATGCTCCACACCTCACTGCTTTGGCAAAATTTCTGTTACTTTTCTCATCGATCAAGTTGAAGGGATGACTTGATGCTACACACAATGGATGTGGCAATCATTTGTCTGTTTTATATCATTTCCATTGAAGCTATTTGAGAGATTCTGATTCTTTGTTTGAGAGCTTCTGAAGGTCATTTTTCAACTTCTAATGCCTAGAGGAAGAAATAAGCAAGTATTTCTACCTTGTAAACTGTAATTGCCTTGTTGATGGATGTAAAGATGTGTGGCATTCAATCAAAGGAAGTCTTGCCATTTTTGACCATTCTGCTATATCCAGTTTTATGCACACATCTTGTGTGTTCTTCTTATTTGTTTTCATTCAATTGGTTTTCTTTAAAGAGAAATAAAGGGGCATTAAACTAGAATTTGTCTCAAGTATATCAAATATGGTGCTGTTTGTGCTTTGTATCATTCAGGTAGAGTATTTTGGGTGTCATACAGTGTTTTAGAGCCTTTTTAGATGCTTATTTTTATGATTTTTGATGGCAAACTGTACAAAATTATAGTATGCACTGTTTATAGTAAATGCTTCCAATATGGGAACATGTAGTAATCCCCATACATTTGTACATCTCTTGGATGTTAAGCTTGAGGTTCACTATAGTATTTATGCATTAATAACTTAACTACACGTGTCTTTTTCCACAATCTGATCATAAAGCTGGATGGTCATCCAATCTGATAGTCCATGTCAAAAGCCACAAATGCCTAGCTGTTAAAGTGAAAATTTCTACCTTGATCGATGAACAGAGAATTATGACTCAAGATGATTATGCTTCTTCTGGAGGACCATCATTCCCATGCTTTGCTTAGTACTCTCAATCTTTTCTAAATCTTGTCTAAAATGTAATTTTTTTTATACTTTTCCAGCTCTCAAGCCAGTGTAGCAACCAAGGCTAAGTGAAATTGTGCATGTTCTTATGTCACAGGTTTCTCCACATTTTCCATAGGCATCTCTCCCTCCACTGGTCAAGCTTAATGGCATCCAGACTAGTTCAGAATATGCTGCTGAGTTTGTGATATCCTAGGTATTGCATTGTGGATCACTGCTTCCAACCACTTTGTATAATTTTTAACTCAATAGTTACCCTTTCAAATCCCTGAAACCTTGGGCTAATTAAGTTTGGAAGCAAGTTTCTTTTTCCTTTGTGAGAGTGTACTAGTATCTCAGTTTCTTGGGGATATTTTTCCACTTATCATCAAGTTTTAACTTTAGAGATTATCCTATTCTTTTTACCTTCAAAGTAAATTTGCTGGGAATTTGAAAAGCTGCAGAGTATTTTTCTGATAGGAGCATCTTGCCAACCTTCTTAGCGGTTTTTAAGATTTGAATTTAATTTGGACTGAGATCAAAGGTTGCTTATCTTATTTTCTTGCATACTAAAAATATTTTGTCCCCAGGGCTTAGCTTAGGAATTAAATATTTTGCTTCCTTTTGTGAACTCTTGGCATCTGTTAGTTTTGAACTTTGGAGAATGATTGTTGGGATTCGATTGAAAGGATACACAAGTGGAATTCAGCACGAGAGAGCCCTAATATCTTTACAGTAATCTTAGAACAAAAAGATTACTAAGTCACAAAACTGTGATATGCTTAATTTCAACCTGGAGAAACAAACTTTTGGAATAATCAAAGAAAAAGGATTAGCATTCATAGCTTCATGGACAAAACACTAGATGATTTTGGCAAATGACACCTGTCTTTAGTGATCACACCATACTATTAGGATCCAGGATCCTTCAAGGTATGCAGTGTATAGAGGTAACGAGTTGTAACCTCCCAAGAAAGCTCTCTTCAAGTTTGAAAATATCTGTCTTACCCATCTAATTACGTAGATAATGTTGAGAGCTGGCAGGAAGAAGGAACCCTAAGCTACAGGATAAAGTGTTTTTAGTGGTAGATTAAAAAAACTTACAAGGGATAGCTAAAAGCGGATCCTAGTCATGGACTTTATAATATAAACATCATTTCTTTTAGATTCTTGATATCACCCTTACAGAAACTTAGTCAAAAAATTAATTAGCAGTTTAGCGCCCATGCCTGTGTAGGCAAGATGTAAGTTTTCGTTCATTGAAATTCGTGAGGAATTTCAATTAATATGTTCAAGTTCAACTCTAGATTTCCTCAACTTTTTTCCCCACTATTAAAGACTAAAGTGAATTCATTGAAACTTGAGGAGCTGCTGTGTATTTTTGTTTGCCAAGATTGCATTGTTTTCCTTAGCTATTTTTGAGACCTGAATTTAATTTACATTTAGGTCAAAGGTTTACTTTTTAGCTTGTTTGTTTGAGTACTTCTAGTTTTTGTCATCAGAGTGTAGCTTATTCTTCTTTACCCAATTTTTGTTATCTATTTACTTTGAGGTTTGAAGAGTGATTGTTGGAGTTCAATTTAAGGGAATTCCACCTTAGCCTGGTGTGGTGTTCTGTAGTAAAGGGACACCTCAGCATTATTTATAGGCAACTTAATAGAAACGAATTTACAATTTCCTCAAAGAGTGCTATGCTCAATGTCGTACATGGAGAAAACAACTTTGCTTTGAATAATCATAGAAAAGGAACATTGTATATAATCTCATAAAAAATAGACTAGATACTTCTAAACTTGAACTTTTTAGAGGACATTTTAGATTAGAAAGCTTTTGTGAGGAGCTAAAAGTAGATCCTTTTGATTGGTATCTAGTATGATACTCATCTCCATTAGGTTCTTGATATGTGTCCAAAAGAAACCTTTGGGAAAAATAGCTCTGATGTCTCTTGATTGAAGGTGTAAGCCTTTTTTCATTCATATGTTCATGATCAACCTTAGATAGTGACTTATTCTTTTTCCCATTAAAGCAAATTCATTCGGACTTTGACAAGCTGCAGAGTTCTGTTTTTACCTAGAGCACATTGCTATCCTCATCTGTTTTGTCGAGTTGAATTTTGTTTGCATTGGGATCAAACATTTGCTGTTTCAATTTTTTGCTAGGCCATAGATACCAAATCTGACTGGATTTAGCTCAAATTCAATTCGGTCCATTTTTTTGGACCAGCTGAATTTGTCCAATTTGCTCCTGAAATTTAACTGATTTGTTGAAAATTCTGTATTTCTGATTTTATTTACCTCCCAGGCTAGTCAATTTTGTAGAAACTGGTAACTATGTTGCTAGCAGTAAAATGTTTTCTTCCAAATTTTGGTACCTATTAGCTTTGAAGCACGACTATTGTGGTTCAATTGAAGTGGATACAAACTTGACCCAAAGTAGAGTTCAGCAGTAGATGAGACCCTGAACATCATTTACAATAATTGCAGTAGACAGGAGGCAAAAAAATTAAACAGATTTATGCTGAATGTCCAACTTAGAGAGAGAAAGTTAGAATAATCAACAAAAAGGAATGGTGTTTATGCTGTCACCGACAGAAGACTAGATGGATTCTTGGTTAGTGACTTTCACTTTCATGATGACATCATATTATAATCCAGGATCCTTCAGGATACATGGCTCTGAGATAACCAGTTTTGACCTCCAAAGATGGCTTGCTCAGCTAATTATGGATATAATGAGGCAATCGGCTTTGTAAGAAGGAACTATGAGATACGATTTAAAAAATGTTTAGGCTTCTATGAGGAAATGGTAGAATAAAGGAATTTCTAGGAGTAGCCAAAAGAAATTTTATTCATTGAATTCAAATATTAAACCAGTGTTCCATGGGGATGCATCCCCCCGCCGCTCCCACTCCCAGAAAAAAAAAAAAAACCCCACATTTTTGAGACATTCCCATCTCGGAGACTTTGGGGGGACATCCCCCCATCGCCCCACCACCAGCACCACCGTCCCACCACCGGCATGTTGTCTCCAAGATGCTGCTAGGACTTCGAGGATGCCAGGGCATCCCCAAGATGTCCGGGGGACCTCTAGGAGTCTCCAGACCGTCTCAAAGACGCCCAAGCGTCTCTTGTGGCCAGACGACCAAAAAGCAAATCTTTTTAAAAAAATCATTTTTTTTTAACTTTGTGTCCAAGGCCAAACCCTAATGGCCTATGGGCCCCACCCAAACCTTGCAAACTCTATAAAACTGCCTCCTATTCTCATTTCAATTCACGAAAACAAATCAACAAGAAGCTAATAGCATGAGTGTGAGAGTGAAAGTTGCAAGTGTAAGGTGAAAGAGAATGAAGAGCAAGAGGGTTGAGGAGGAGCAAGATGAATAGCAAGAAGGAGTGATGCCAAGTTAATGTTCAATTTAAAATTCATTAATTCCAAAGTTTAATTTGTAAGTCTTATACATCTTTTTATAACTATTTTTTGAAGTACTATATGTATCTCAGTGCTGCCACCCAGCAACTGTCCCCCCACCGTCCCCAAACTTAGGCCCCTTGGCCCCCTGTCCCCGAAACCCGTCCCCATGTCCCTGGGTCCCCCCATCACGAAACTCCGTGGAACTATGTATAAAACTATTATCCTTAAGATTCTTGTTATCCCCCCCCAAAAAAACCTAGAGATAATTATTAGAAGGGAGCCAAAAAGAGGCTCCAAAGAAACTACAAACTAAAATGTTACTAGAAAAAAAAAGAATTACAGAAAGTAATCCTGATGAACGAAAAGAGGTGTTAATCCAGACTTAGGAAACCATGGTTCTGTTAGAAGGTGAGTATCCTGTGAGGCCTCCAAGATGACCATAGATAGTCTATAAATAGTCCAAATATCTAAGAGAGAGGACCCGTTGCCAAATATGAAAGAGTTGAGCATGCTGCAAAGCCAGAATGGGTGAGCTGGATCTAATTTGTACCACTAGAAGAGGAATGAACACCCTTGCTGATGGTTATGGAGATGCTGATACAAGATCTGATGAAGTCTTCTATAGAGTGGCTTGGGTTAAGTAGCCCTGGCTAGCTGACCCTGGTGGGCACAAAGAGTGGTGTCCTGAAACGCTATCTGAAGCTCCCCTAACATCAACACCAACAATGTTTCAAAATCATCAGAAGAAAGGAGTTTACAAAACTTTTGAACTATGATGTGCTCAATGTTCAACTCAGAGATAAACTTTATTCAGAATAATCAAAGGAAAAAAAATAATATAATTTCACTGACTACACTAGGGGGATTCTTGATAATTGATTATTTCCTTCAAGATAACACCATATTAGGCTTCTGGATCCTCGAAGATGTATTCATATGATTGGAATATAAGGCCCAGAAAAAGGCAGTTCTGATCAAACCTCTCTTCTTGTTTGAAAGTATCTGGTCTGCTCAGGTGATTACCAGTGTTTCTCATGATTAATGTTTGAAATTTACTATACAAATAAATTAAAAATAAGTTGTGAATTAAAATGGGAATGTCTGGTAAGCCTGTCAAGAACAATAACTTTTAAAATTATAATTCAAGATATTAAAGAGGTAATGATATCACATTCCAAATTTTCATCGAGGTAAAACACTCCAGAGATGGTACAAGAGAGCATTCCACCAGGCAAAGGATTATGGGTGCTGAAATTTTCAAAACCAACAAAAGCTCAGTCTATTTTTTGTACTGTGCATCTGAAGATTAAACTAAGCTATCATAAGCTAACGAGTTTATAATACTATCAACATGTGTTTAAACTTTACATTTAGCATATACTGAAAATTATATCAGGCAGCATTACTTTACTGTATTTTGATGTCCATATTCAGTTGTTTTGCTGTTTTGTGTGTATCTGATGTGAGGGATGCCCTGATCATGTGCTCATCCCATGCACATCAGGGTGACAACATTTTCTGCTGAAAAAAGGGCCTGTCCCAGTTGGCTTCAAAAAATAAGGGATGGGGGAAGGGGGGGAGTAGTGGTCACCCATCCCGGCCACCCTGTCCCCAAAATGTCCCAGACATCTGGGTTTGGTAGCTAGGACTGGATATGTGTTGAGAAACTCTGATAAGTACATTGATAATATCAATACAAAAACCTTATAGTAAGGAGGAGCTCCTGGTACAAGACAAAATGAAAGTTTTACAAGTTCTTAAGAAATGGTAAGACTAAAGAATTTTTGAGAGAAAGTAAAGGTAGATCCTATTCTGGAAATAAAGGCTTTTAGTGACCATCTCTGTTGATTGAAGGCAGCCTTTGTTTGGTTGATATTTCAAAATAACACTGTTCCTGCATCCCTGGGGGTTTTAGATGGATTTGGTATGAACGTCCTTACCCTGTACCCTTTTATTTCTGAAATTTTGGGGACGCCCCAGGGATTTACCCTCACCATGGGGACATCCCTGTGAACATCCTCTAAAGGGGGACCCAGGGGATGCCAGGGCATCACTGATGTCCCTGTGATGCCCCCTGGCATTTCTAAAGCATGAAAAAAATGCTCTCTTTTTTAAAAACTGAAAAATACCCTAAATACTTTTAGGAAACAGCTGGTTAATGGAGCAAAATCACCATAATAACTGTATTGCACAGGAGATTCAGTTCATACAATGAGTATGTTGATTTTCTTAATGTTCCTGCTCCTTCTCATTCTCACTATAGCAGCAATTACTCTTCTTTTTGGGTAAGCGGCTATGGACTACTATATCAGCATTATAAGATTATGATTTCATACAATGGCTACCATAATAATTCAGCTACTGCTATTGCTGGACCTGGGAATGCTGCAAAATACAACAGAAATTACCCTTTTATTTGACCAGGCGGATTTCTTCAGCAACAGTCTAATATGATGCTTCCTTTCTATGCTCATACGATGGGTATAACTTTGTAAGCATTACGGCATTGTTTTTAGACCTTAATGTGCTATAATAAGGCTCCACTATGTCAGTGTTGCAATGAAGTGCTGATTCAGATTTGATTTTCAAAGAAATTAGAGATATCAAGTTTCCACAATCCATGATTTTACAACTAAATTTCTGGATTTGATTGCTTAAATTTTTTTTGCATCAACGTTTCGGATCACACTCCGTGATCCATCATCAGAATGAAAGCAAAGAGCTGAAGGAGATTGTGATGATGGATCACGGAGTGTGATCCGAAACGTTGATGCAAAAAAAATTTCAAAGTAATTTCATATTTTTTCACCATAAACATACTGCAATATAAAGTTTTAAAGAGTTTGGTAAGGATTTACCATCAACAGCTCATTAGTGTCACAGCAGGATAGAAAGAGTGCATACAAATCGCGAGCAGGAAATATTTGATAGATAAAAACATCATCTAATTATAACAAATAATGGTTCTTGCAAACCCTAGACTCTAGCAGGTACTTTGAACTTTCAGCTCATCTGTAATGGATTCCGATTTTCAGTTACTATGATCATTGATATTTAAATGATTACATTTATTTTGGCTTCTGATTTGGCAACTGGCGTTGTTTAATTGTTGTACTTGCAGTTATCATTAAATAATTATTGCTGCACATTCTCAAATTTTTATTTGTTATTTAATTCTGTACAATTTGTACAAATTATATATATAGCTGTACCCTTGCCATCTCCAAAATTTTGGAATTGTTTTGCTATCCCTAGAACTTGTCCTTGCATCCCCCCATCCCAAAAACACGGAGAAGCACTGCAAAATAATATTGAATGCAGGATACTCTGTTAATAAAGTGTTCAATCTAATAATTAGTTGCCAAATTGCCATGGACTTTTTGCAGAAGCTATGAACCTAAGTTGAGAAATTCCCAAGGATCAGTCATATGAGAGATGAACGGTTGGGACCAGCTAGTCATTCAGGCCCCAGAAGATGATAAGCTTCTCAGTTCATTGCGTACTACCCTACCATCCTTTGTCACAAGAGGAACGTGTAAAATTATAAATGTGCTCATCTTCTAGAGAGATTAGAACCTGTAGTAAATTTTTTGGGAACCAAAAGCAACTATAAAGGAAGCTCTACAATCCTCTACTCTTGGAAGGAGGAGATAACTTATGGAAGAGATTCCCAATATCCAGTGGAAGGTTACTTTGGTTTATGGTATGAAGAGTTCTGTTGGGATCAGTTTCTGAATAATAGACAAGTTGTATTTATCTTTCATATATTGATTTGGGAAACTAGCACACACCAGTGTTTACGTGTCGCACTAGTGTCTTGGGTGACAAGAACTCAAGGGACCTTAATAGAACAGGACGTTTGCAGAGTAGAGGTGGCCTTATTCTAGTGGAAGATGTGATTTTAGGATGATTTGAGCTCTGCAATGGTCAGAGTCAGTTCAAAACATTTCATCACCAAAACACGTGCAAAACATGAGGAAAATGTGCTTACAAAAATGTTACACAAAATTGTGCAAAACATGTGCATTTCTCATCTCTACATGTTGATAGTAAACAAAAATGATGTTTTGACATTGTTGGATATAGCATGATTATGTTTAGATATGTTATTGGGTGGAAAATTGGAAATCAAATTGGTGCACTAATGGGTGATTAAGAATAATTGTGCTTATTATGCTAAACAAATTAAATTTCTGATGATATTCAGACAATAGAAATATTCAGATTTGATATAATATCATAAAACACAAAAGCTTGGAATGGAAATTGCAATGATCTATGGTACACAAAGATATTACGAAAAAAAGGGCAAGAAACATGTTTGGACTGAAAATTGATGCCAGGAAGGCTGCAGGTCATCCCTTGTGATTTTTAGCAAATTTTGATAACTTTGATTTTGGGTGCTTCCCTTGTGATTTTTAGCAAATTTTGGTAACTTTGATTTTGGGTGGCACTCATGTCTTCTTTAGATCCCTTTGTCCTCAATTCCGAATGATTAGCAATTTGTAGGATCTTCTCGCTTGATTTTTTTTAAGCCTTATCTTTATAGATAGTAGTGTTTGTCCCTATGTGGTGTTTTTGGGGTGGTGTATGTAGATTTGATGCTTATGAAAGAAAATCCTAAGTTGGATTCTAGGATCTAAGCTAGAGTGGCATGTGCAAGTAATATAGAAGTTAGATTGGGGGATGGGAAAGTCACGAGGATATGCAAATGGGGAATGTTAAGGGAGAGACTATGAACTCAGATCTGAAATAGCAAGGAGATGGATAGATTTTTGCAACAAAGACATTAGGACATCAAGGGGAAGTTAAGTAGGGCGAGGAAAACTTAAGGAGAAACCATGGAGGATGAGGAGCAATACAGAGAAGATTTTGGTGGTGGAGATGTGGAATGTGGAAATAGGCAACTTTGCAATTTGTTTTTTTACAATTGAGCTCACAACTCTGCAATAATGGAGAGAATAGGGTGGAGAGCAATATTGAGCACTTGAGAAAACATGGTAGAATGTGGAAAGCTAAAATGTGTAAGAGATTCAAAATGAGAGAGAATAGGTTTGTACATTGATCTTGGGCAAGCAACCATTGAAAATCATAGGAAGGATTAGGGTTCCAATAATCATCAGAAATCTAATTCAAAATTTGAACATAGCAAGGATTAGAGTTCCAATAGTGTCTTTGAAGAGTCAAGTTGTCAACTTTTAGGGGTGCGTAAAGGAAATGATAATAATGCTTTTTGCCTTTGCATTGCATATCTGTGATGGGAATTTTGGCTGAAAATAGGGTTAATGATACTTAAACATAACTATGAGAATGTGCATCCAAAATGGATGCAGAAATGTAAGATGAAGATTCTGAAGTATGCAATTTGTGATTTTATATCGCCCCTACATTAGCGGGAAGATGGAACTAGGTGAAAAAATATGCTAAAGTGCAATTTGTGATTTTATATCGCCCCTACATTAGCGGGAAGATGGAACTATGTGAAAAAATATGCTAAAGTAAAAGCACAAGGAATAAACTATTGAAATCTGTAACTTTATGGATCTTCATGCTTCTCTTTCCTGTTTAGCTTTACAACTTGAAGGATTAGAGTTACAATAGTGTCTTTCGAGTTTTGAGGCATATAACTTCCTATATAATGAAGGAAACCATTTATATGTTTTAAAGATAAGCATCTACATCTAAGGCAAGATTAATGGAAAAACCGTTTAATATTGGTACCATGATCTTTATCCTAAGTGTATGGGAGATTTTACTTACATCAATCATCATTGTAAAAAGGAGGTGGATTCATTGAGAGCACTAGTGGGAAAGAAAGGGCAAGAAACATGCAAGAGAAGATAATCAAGTTGAGGTCCCATAGTTGAGAGAAGAGCTATTGAAGATCAAGTAGCTTGAAGAGTATGCTTTTCAAGGTTGCAATCTTATTTAATTCATATGTTGTGTTGAATTCTGAGGTT
>VDFB02105785.1:92134058-92154117 GCA_007258455.2 Sequoia sempervirens | reverse complement strand
GATGGACCCATATGGACACGTAAGGCATTGGGACCGGGGTTCGCTCATCTCCACCACATTGAAGACTTTTGGGGGGATTGTCAAGATGATAAAGAGGTACGTGCAAGGCACTATATGCAGATGACTACATTTTATAAGGAAGATGCAACCATTTCCTATTATGGACCAGGTCGAGGAAGATGATAGCACCATAATGGACCCCAAGTACCCCGTAGTTTCCAACTTGTTGCTACCAACAATAGACTGGGACGAGCAGGAGGTCGATGACCTCGATATCATAACCAAGCCAATCTTGGCTCGTACTAAGGAGTGGGTTGATGGACATATAGCTCAATTGAAACAGCGAGAAGTGATTTTGACTTATAAAGGGCTCAAAAGTGAGCCAAGTGCCACAGAGGATGCCGCTGCCACCACTTCAACCGGTGGGATATCCAAGTCTCCTTTGGTCACCAGATCCAAGAAGAGAAAGGAGACAAAAATAGAACAGTCTCCTAACCTCAAGGTCTATACAAGGAAGGATTTAGGGGGCTCACCCTCCAAGAGACTTAAGCAAATAGGGGGTACGATGGAACAACTCTTGACACAAGAAGAAGAAGTAGAAGGTACTGATCAAATCAAGCCTGTTTTGGCTCTTCCTACCTCGACTATCGCACCATCTACCTCCCTGGCTATGGTCGCCGCTTCCCCATCGGTGGTGGACATCTCTGTCCATCTTTCCCCTTCCCCCCCAACTGAGCCTGTGATTGTAATTGACTCTTCTTCTGCCATGACAATGCCTCCTTCCTCTACTGCCATGTCACCCACTACGTCACTCCCATTGCCTACGGTGATGACACCTATGCCCGCTCCTGCCTTCCCTGAGGCCTTCTCGAAGCATATGCAAAATATCCCTTCCGAGCTCTCCCAGATCCTCATGGATCCTGCGCTTCAAGCAACCTTGGCTCAGGTCCTCACCACTACCCAACCTTCACAGCCTCCGACAAGGCCTCCGGCCATGGAAGCCACCATGCTAATTTCTAAAGAGTGGGAAGAGCGAGAACAAGAGGCCTCAAAGCCCTTTAAAGAGGAGGCTGATGAATATCACAAGCACCCGGAGTATGAACATCGCACTATTGACAGGGTTGCCTACAAAGAGGCTGTAATTGGTTCCTCGGAGAGCGGGGACGAGGAAGATAAAACTGGTGGCAAGGTAATCGTACAAGCCTTTGATGATGATCTTGAAGAAGAACTGGCCCGGCAGCCAAAGGACACCGAATCAAAGGTAGAAAGGCCTCTCCTATAAGAAGAAGAACAGTAGCAAGAAGACCAAACTGAGGGAGAAGCCCAAGCTATCAAGGGCCTCGAGATCGAGCAATTCAAATAACATGCACATGAGGTTGGACAAGTTAAAGGAAAGAAAGGGTAGGAAGTGGAAAAGAAAGAAATCCCCTTACAACAATCATTGGCCAAGCCTCCTATTAAGCACATTGTGTTCATCCAAGACTCCGATGAAGAAGAAGGAGATGCTGCTAAGGAGAAAGAAAAGTCCCCAGAAGATAAGAGAGTGGAAACCTTGGCCTTGGCCAAGAGGGGTGAGGGTGGCCATGATTCACCTAAGGGAAAATCTATCATACCAGAATGGTTGGAAAAGCAGCTTGAAAAGAAAACTCCCGTAC
Source organism: Sequoia sempervirens (assembly GCA_007258455.2). Classification (NCBI taxonomy): domain Eukaryota; kingdom Viridiplantae; phylum Streptophyta; class Pinopsida; order Cupressales; family Cupressaceae; genus Sequoia; species Sequoia sempervirens. Next base: position 92,152,462 of record VDFB02105785.1, on the reverse strand, counting down.
AAAAGGACCTGAGAGCGAAACTAGAGGCTATCTTAGCCCGAGTTCAAATCACAACAAAGAAGGTAAGAATCTTAAGATCTGATCCAAGGTAACGATGGATGCTTCTGGGTCTCGAGTTGTGCAAGTAGCCATGCCTATGGTAGGTCAGGAATTGATAACTTACAACATCTCCACAATGGATCTAGGGACCGACACGAGAGAACAGAAGGTAGGGCATCTTGAGGAGTCAGTGGCCACAGTGGTACATTTGATAAGGCATGACAAGATTTCAAAAGATGAGCTCAAAGCACAAGTGGTTGCTTTAACAGATTACATCCAGCAGTGGTCATCGATGGATGACCTACCTACCACATCCACAACCGCACCCCAACTGCTGTCCAAAGAGCAAATCGATAAGATGGAAAAAAGAAAGAACTTAGCGAAGACTATGGAAGACTTGTTCCGACAAGTCTTATACGTTGGAAACATGGGAATTGGTCGAGCTATTCAAACAACCAACAAGTTCTTGGACCTGCAGCAATCTTTGGAGGGCACAAAGAAGCTATGCACTAACTTCCCTGCAGTATACGACTCCACCTTCCCAAACATCGAGGCTATCCTTCAATTGCCAGAAGCCACGTGGGAAAAGGAGCTTGCGTTTAAGAAGGACAATCACTGGCTGATGGATGTATGGCGGTGGGACTTTGGAAATAGAAAGGAAAGGTTGGAGCAAATAATGAGCAAAGTAAATCCGGATATAGAATGGATAAAGGAAATCAGGGCAGAATGCGCTCGTTATCTCAAGCTAAAGACGGAATATGATATGCCCGTAGTACAAATGGATCCATAAAAGGTGAGGCTTACTTCCAAAAGAAGATGGAGGACGAGATGTCTAATGAAATCACGATGGAATTCATGAGTTTTGCTGCCCGTGCCTTCGATCAGTTAGAGCTATTAAGGGACCAAGGCGTAAAATATGATGAGGACTAGAAGAGGTTGGAGGACAATGCAAAGGAGTGGAGCTACCAAGTACTACGGTATGAAATCATTGAGATAGACAAACTCCAGCTGGTCATCTTGAAGTTCGTGGAATACACAGCATTGAAAAGGAAAGAAGACAGCCTTGTCAAGGATGAAGAGCTCCCTAAAGAGTAGCTACAGTAAAATAGCAATTAGCTAAAAGACAAAGTGCTACAGTGTCATCACTAGAGGACAAAATAGGGAAAAGGACAAAATGTAATTTTAAATTACAATATATTGAGGGTTGGTGAAACCCTATTTTGTAATGAATCTTGGCCATGCAATGAGAATTAATCTTGGCCATTCATTTGACTTTTGGAGCACTATAAATAGGGGTCTCCTCTCATTTGCAAGAGGAGTTGAGTTGTTGTAAAGACATGCTGCAAAAATTTATAATGAAAATACATTGACTTGGTGCATTTTCTGAGTTTCTCACATGTTGCTTGATTCAACCTCTATTGTTAGAAGCTTAACTTAGATTTTCATTGCTATTCTAATTAGTTGTGTTCTTGCCTTGATAGATGTTAGGAATGTTGTTTTGTGGTTGTGAAATCCCTGCAGTGTAGATGCATTCTTAGTCCATACTTTTTGTTGTTTGCTGATGGTAGATAGCTATGTAAAGTTAGTCTGGACCTAAATTCAAAGCTGCTCCAAACTTTCATCTTTGTTCATGCATGCATATGGTGAATAAAGGATGAAACATTTGTAGACCTTAAAAGATAGCACAAATTCCATGAGATTGTGAAATTTCTGGTTAAGTGGAATATTGTTTCCAGGAAGTTGTCCATTGCAGGAACTTCATTATCACTATTCACAATTAGTTGCAAATCCAGGAACCTCCCCTTTTCCCTGCCTCTTTTCATTTTATTTAATGAGTGACCTATGCTAAGGTTCATTGCACATTGTAAAGCCAAATGTAATGATAAAATGGAGTTTTAGATTGTTGTCTGAACCGATAGCAAAAACACAACAACTTCCCATCTTAGGAGCTCCATTTCAAGACCCAACTTCCCACACTTTGTAACCCATCCATAAGATTGCCTTGTGATCCCAGCAAATCACATCAAACAACTGAGATATTCCAAGCACTGTCAAGACCTGACATTAGAGACCTTGGGATAGTGTTCTGCAATCTGATTGTGGAAGATTGTCTTTCAAGAGAGGCAGTGCACCTACACATTACCTGTGTTGAGAAGTGCATAAAAAACATATCAACATAACTAGCGCTAGAAGGATGGCCTGACATGTTGAGAATACGAAGCCAAAGGTTAAGAGTGAAGCTAGATCGAATCAGATCATTCTCCCCAGAGAGATTTCAAAGAGTTCTACGGTCAACAAAAAATAATCAAGAATTTGAAGAGTTGCAGCCTCCTACCAGGGCAAAACAAGTTAAGGGAGGTAGTGTTGCTTCTTCCTCATTCTCCATTCCACCCTCACCTTCACTTGGCTGGCCTTCATCCTCCATCCGACCATATAAAACTACATTTGCACCTCTTATCTCCTACAGCCAGGGGATTGCTTCTCTCCCGGCCCTTCCATCCCAGGGCACAGTCCAATCAGCTGCAGCTCAAGTGCAGTCCCAGACTACTATTTTATTGCAGGTACAACCCCAACTCGCTATTTTTCAACAAGTATTACCTTCGCCTCCTGCCATGGCTTGGTTGGCACATAACCCTTCGCTGATACATTTCGCCGCTTACCATGATATGCCCAAGAATCCAGAAGGCTTTTGTTCAAAGTTCTACCCTCGTGACCCACAGAGGACAGCTGAAGAGCATATCAAAATATTCGAGACAACAATTACCGAAATGCAAGTCGATCACGAGGACGTTGCATGCCTCCTTTTTTCGCATTCATTGGGGGAAGAAGCCTTTTATTGGTACATCAATTTGCTGAGGGGATCCGTTACCTCATGGAACCTAATGAAGAATTCCTTCCTGCAGAAATATAAAATTCCCATCAGTCCTTCAGAACTTTACCAGCAGTTTATGTCTATCAGAAGGGAAGTCAACGAACCTATTGGGTCCTTCAATGACCGCTTTCATCGTGCCTTTACAAGGCTTCAGGACCCATACCTTCATAATGATGTCATAGCTCTCCCAGTCTACTATGCGGCATTGGACAATCTCACGTCGGCTTTGGTAAAAAGGATGCAACCGCCACCTGCCTCATTGGTGATGGCCTATAAGGAGGCTGCTGTGGCCAGTGCAGATTTGGGGCAAAATTTCTCTGGCCCGTTGCCTTCTTTGGGGCCAGTAGCTCATCCGATGCAGATTCAGGGGCTTAATCAGGAATTCGCTCATCAGACACCTCTTATGAATCAAGTACCTCAGTTGCCCATTGTCTCACATCCAGGGCAGCCACTGAATTATGCACCTCCCGCGCCTTCCTATTTGCAGCCTCAACCATAGTATAACTATTCTCAAGCTGCTCCACAATAGCAGGTGTATTCCCAGTAGCCCTAGGTGCCATTGTACCTATCGGGGCCTAAATTTTCTCCAGCTTATCAGAATCAGTCGACAGCCCTGCCCGCTTTTCTCTAAAATTCGACGCCGCCACTTGGGAACGAGATCAAGAAAGACAAGTTAGAGGAACTGACGGAGATGATAAAGAAAATTTCCATAGAAATGACGCACCTAAAAAATCAGAATAATCAGTTACAGGCCTCCCAACGTAACTTCCAGGCCAATCTGAACCGGGACAATAGGGATAACTGAGAAGCAAGCACTTCCTCCGAGCATAATTATGATAAGGGACCAAACGTTAATCAGAGTTCTGAAAGGAGACCTTCTAAGAGGTAGAATCGTACGTGGAATACAAGGCCCAATAACGGAGGTGTCCCTATGCCTTTCGACCAACCGGCAAGCAATGAAAAGACGACCAATGGAGTGCACCTTGCTAAGGCAGCCTTGTCTGGATGGTGCCGGATTCACAAAACTAGCAGACATTCTAAGTTGGATTGCCCCAAATTCTAGACAACTACCAAAATATTCCAAGTGGAGGTACAAAATGTAGTCGATAATGCTGGCTGCAGGGACATCATCCCATCCAAGCCATATGATTCCTCCTGTCTCATGGTTAACCAAGCGCCATTTCCGCGAGGTGATCGCAATGAGCCCGAAGTTGAGCCTGCTCTTGTTGAGGGTGAAGAAGTGCAAGAGGTAAGTAACGAACAAACTTTGGCTCAGTTTTTTGATTCAGTAGATAATGGTTCAATAGACGAAGAAGAGCCATTCATGGATGAGGTCCACATATTCCACCAGAGATCAACTCCCTACTTCCTTAGGAATAGACAGGCGGGTGGACTTTTTACAACCTCTACTCCACCAAACAATTTTGCCACCCAACCTGACCCCAATGCCAGCAACAATCTGGGACTTCCCCATGTACCCGTCCAATATATTAACAATAACAAGCCTTAAAATTAGTCGCAGAATCAGCCTCAAGGCCAATCCCAAAATCAGTCTAGTCAAACGAAAGTCCAACCGCCTAGTTCTGCTATAGGTCAAGCCTTTAGTTTTGAGATTGAGCAAATGAGTGAATACGTGGTAGAGGAGTTCAAGAAGGTAAAAATTAGTTTGTCTACCTTTGAACTACTCAGAGTCCCTATCATAAGGCACGCCTTCTTTAGGGTCCTCAATGGGACTCCATCCTCCAGTGCAATGCAGGAAACATCAGCTAAGAAAGTTACCTTTGAAGAACCAAGGCAAGAACCAATAATACGGGAGAATACTAAGAAAAGGAAGGATGTTCCTGTAAATCAATCTACTAGTAGGCAAATGGGAAAGGAACCAGATCAGAACACTAGGTAGGGTTCTAAAGATTAGCCATCTAGACAGACCAAGGATAAAATTGGTGATAAGAACAGGGGTTAGGTCGCTCACATGGATACGCCTATCGGTATTTTCCAAGGGAGGTTGGAAACTCCTCCTTTCCTTACCACCATTAGGATATTCGAGAAGAACTTGCATAACTGCCTACTCAATTTAGGAGTGTCTGCCAATGTCATGCCCTTAGTAGTATGCAAGGCTCTTGGCATCACTCCCACGTCTTTAAGAAGAAAAGTGACTCAGCTAGACAAAATAAAGATCAACATCGTAGGGGAAATAAATCAGATTCTGATGCAAATTGCTATAGACCCAAGGATACAACAAGTCATTTATATTCAAGTGGCTGACATTCCCGATGCATATAGAATCATCTTAGGAAGGGAATTCACCAAGGCGCTGAATGGATATACTGCCACAAACCTTTCTCACATGTGGCTGTCGTGGAATGGGCTACCAAACCAAATCCGTATTGACCGCGAACCCCGTATGAAATATATGATCACAAAATACAAGAATCTCAGTGAAGTGATTTTTGTGGAGACAAAGTTGGGCAATTACTGTCCCTTGGCCTACCAAAATGAGGTTGAGCCTCAGGAAGAAGGCACCACCGAAGTTCTCTTAGTTTTATGCAGCCCTCCGACCGATTGTATTCAAATGCCTCCAAGTGTAGAAATGTTGGTAGAAGCAGATGACAAACACATTGAAAGTGACAACTGGGGACTATTCAGTGGTTTTCAGAAGTTTATAGAAAAGTGTGCAAGGGATCAGTTCAGCCTAGGGGCTTGAACGAATTTCCAGGATCTCTTATTGCCAAATTGGTGCAGGGTTCACAATGTCGCCCACTCTGAATTTGACTATTGCTTATGTCAAACAGTAGTGGATCATGTTAAGAAATCAGTCACCTTCAAGAAAGAAACACCAAAGGAGGTTCCGATGGAACCACCCTCTGTTCAACACACTGGGTGGGAGGATTCCCCTAAGATTGCGGAGGAAACCGCCTAATCAAGGAGAGGCGAGAATTTAGTCAGACCCGAAGTCAAAAAACTTTCCAAACTTTAGACGCTCCGATTTGATGGGTCCAAGTCAAAACAAGGAGCTGGTGTAGGTTTCGAACTCATCAGCCCAATGGGTAAGACCTTTCTTGCTACCCATAGATTGCAGTTTTATTGCACCAATAATGTAGCGGAATATGAGGCCTTGGTTCATGGCCTTCTCATGGCCTTGAAGAAAAATGTCAAAATACTGTAAGTTTTTGGGGATTTAGAACTCGTAGTTAAACAAGTTAGGAAATTGTATTCCTACTATGATAGAAGGCTTGCCAACTATAGGCATAGGGTTTGGGATCTCTTGGAAGGTTTAGATGCATTCAATATACAATTGATCCCTCGTGCTCAGAATCGTACAGCTGATGTCTTGGCCCAAGCAGCCAACACTTTGCAACCCTTCTCTTTGTCTGGGCTTAAGAAATTTACAGTTGAGTTGACATCTACGCCATCGTTCCTAGATAATGTCACTCATTTTTAGGTCTTCAATGATGACAAGCATATTCTTGAATTCATCACGAGTTTTGATGTCTTTGCAACCCAAATAATTGATGAAGCCGATCCGCGAGAAGCTGAGTGGGATATAGAGGGGCTTATTAATCTCAAAACCAACATGATTCCCAGGGGCATGGTTTAGCTAGAACGTATATTTGACTTGGACCAGATCAGAGACCAGAACTAGCAAACAAAGAAAGAAGCCATAAGCATCCAGTGTGATGCTCACAACCTTGGGATAGCCGAGAAGGTCAAGAACGATTTTATTGGTAAAGTATGCATGCCCAAAGAAAAGAAGGGAATTATTGATGCGTTGCAGAAGTACCATGACGTGGTGGCATGGAACTACGAGGATTTAAAGACATATGATACCTCCATCATCACACACACCATCCCTCTCAAGACAGAAGTGAGACCTTTTCACCAGCGGTAGCGTCCAATCAATGCCTTGTTGGAACCCGTTGTTTACAAAGAAGTGCAGAAGTTGCTCTTGGAAAGAATTATTTTCCTAGTTAGACATTCTATGTGGGTGGCCAACTTGGTCCCAGTCAGAAAAAAGAATGGGGAGATCAGATTGTGTGTAGATTTCCGCAATTTGAACTAACCTTCGGAGAAAGACAACTATCCAATGCCTTCATTGGATGAGGTGCTGCAGATTGTCAACGGCTCCTAGATGATGTCTTTCCTCGATGGGTACTCTCGGTACAACCAGGTAATGGTGCAGTATGAGGATCGTCATAAAATGACATTCACCACCCAGTGGGGGACATTTGCTTATAGGAGAATGCCTTTTGGGCTCATCAACGCGGGCGCCACCTTCCAACGCGCCATGAATATCGCCTTCAAGGATCTGATCGGCAAGTGCATAATCATCTACATGGATGATTTAACAGTGTTTTCTAGAAAGTGAGGTGATCACGTCTCTGATTTATGCAAAGTATTTTAGAGGTGCAGGGAGTTTGAGGTTTCCCTTAACCCAAAGAAGTGCATTTTCGGTGTGACTAAAGGTAGATTGCTCAGACACATCATTTCAGAATAGGGAATCTCTATAGACCCTGAACGTATCGAGTCCTTACTCAAAATCCCACCCCTAGGCAGTAAGAAGGAATTAAAATCCTTCTTTGGAAAGATCAACTTCGTCAGGAAATTCATCACGGGTTTCATAGAGATTGTTAAACCTCTCAATGCTATGTTGAAACAAGATGCCAAAGTTGAGTGGACTCCCGATGCCAAACAATCTTTTGAAGAAATTAAATGGGCTATTGTTGAGGCACCTATGTTAGTCAGCCTGGATTATCTGAAGCCTTTCTATATCTACTCGTTCGCTTCAAAACATTCTTGTGCTAGCATCCTGACTTAGAAGGACGATGAGGGAAATGAACATCCGATCACCTTCATGAGTGCTCCCCTGAAGGACACTGAATTACAATATCACAACGTAGAAAATCAGGCATATGCTCTCGTCAGAGGGGTAAAGAAGTTTCGGCATTATATTCTTGGCAATAAGGTGTTTTCCATTGTCCCTGACCCAGCAGTGAAAATGCTGCCCATGCAAAATGAATTGGGAGAACGAAGAGCTAAATGGGTCACCCTGCTCCAGGAATATGACATGGAGATCCAACCTATGAAGCTGGTGAGAGGACAAGCTCTTTCCCGCACAATTGTTGAAGCAACATCAAAGGCTAGACCCGAACTCACTATGCAACAGCACCAGCTTGATGATGTTTCCCCGGGAGAATGGTACAAGAATGTCATTTATTATTTGCTGAACCATAAGTTCCCCCCGCACTTGCAGGGAGTCCAAAAGTGTGCTCTTAGATTGAAAAGCAATGGCTACATGCTACAAGGGTCCATTCTCTACAAGAAAAATCATGAAGGCATCTACTTAAGATGCTTGGGCAAGGAAGAAGCAAATTGAGTCTTGAAAGAGTTTAATGATAAATTCAGCACCGGCCATGGATTTGGTTCTTCCATGGCACATCAGATATTAAGAGCGAGATATTATTGGCCAACTATCTTCAAGGATGCTCACTGTCATTTCCACTCATGTCACACATGTCAGACAGCTGCCACCAAGGAAAAGAATGCTGCTGTCCCACTGTAGCCTGTGCTGGAGGTAAGGCCATTTGCACAATGGGGTATTGATTTCATCAATTCGGTAAGCCCTCCATCATCCGCGGGACACAGGTACATCCTTACCGCAACTGATTACTGCATTAGATGGATAAAAGCAATCGTATGCAAGCAATGCACAACAGAAGTAGTTACTAATTTTTTAGAAAGTTTTATTTTGAATCACTTTGGTTGTCCTTATGCTTTGGTGTGTGACAATGGACCTACTTTTGCATCGTTGAAGTTTACTAGTTGGGCGTTAAACTACGAGATTGCCCTTAAATTCTCATCCAATTACTACCCCCAAGGCAATGGCCTTGTTGAGTCCACCAATAAGAACCTGATTACCGTGATCAAGAAATTGTTAGATAGGAATCCCAAGGACTGGCATACCCAGCTCCACTTCTCCCTTTGGGCAGACCGCACTCGCCACAAGACTGCCCTTGACGATTCCCCATTCCACCTTGTTTATGGCCTAGAGCCCATATTTCCTATCCATCTGAAGATTCTCACTTTGCAGTTTATTAACGATTTTTATGAGGGGGGGATCGTAGGGAGGCTCGGTTAGCCGAGCTCTTGCATTTGGAGGAAGTTTGAGACCGTACAATATAATTTTTTTCCAAACATAAGGGCGTGGTTAAGAGATGGTTCGATCGCCGAGCCAAGATCGAAGCCTTTAGAATTGTAGATTTGGTCCTCTATTGGGACAAGGCTCATGAAAAGAAAGGGGGACACAACAAATTCGATAAGCTTTGGCTTGGCCCCTTTCAAATAGCTGAGATTTTGGGAGACAATGCCTTCCACTTAAAGACCTTAACTGGTGAGAACGTCCCATTACCGGTCAACGAGTAGCACCTGAAGCATTACTTCCAGGCTTGAGCTCGTTCGAGCTTTTCTTTGTAAATATTTGTATATAGGTTAGAGTAGATTGCTCTTTCTGGTTTGCTTGCATCTTTTTGTCTTGCGTTTCTCTTTTATTTTGTCCCTCCCGGCAGTTCTATTTTGAAACGATGCTCCCCGCCCCTTAGCGGTGGTCGTGCTCGCTTGACAAGTGATTCACTTTGCTGTCCGTCTTTGGTGTTCTTTAGCTAAACATTCACTCTCGACCCTCATTCTTCGAAGGCTGCCCATGAATGATTTCCTTACTTCAACTCTATCTAGAACTTGACCCTTGGTTGGATCTCTTTACACACATCTCGGATCTCGCACAAGACACATAATCATTTCTAAAGGACAATACCATGGTTGCTATGACGCCCTAGTGAATGAAATTTTTTAAGTCTGCTCCAGTGACCACTATAGTCCCAAACCCATTGTAAGTTTTGGTGCTTACCCGGTTGAGCAAGAAAGTTATCTCAAAATGAACATTGAAGGAAATATCAAAATAAAAGAGAAAAGGAATTCTAAAAAATAAGCGACTGTATGGGTGTTCGGGTAACTCTACCGGGGCTATGGACACCCAGCCGACAGTAGAGCAATATCCATGGGACTGCAGCGACAATTCCGTCAAGGCTACAAATGTCTGACTGGCAGCGGAGCAATGTCTGAGTTACTTTTGGTGCTAGACGAGTTATGTAACTTGCTCGGTTGGATTAGCAGCCCTTGGTTACCATCCCAAGGAAAGGAATGAATTCATTGCACACACTTCTGAGATGTCCTGTAAACTGACCCAATTAAGGATCTCGTTCTCCCAGATTCACCTTTGGGAACCACTCTTGGTCTGCGAAACCAGAGATTCTGGGTCATGAATAAATATTTATCCTTGGAATGCTCAGGAGCATTTCCCAGCAGAGTCGCCATTTGTTGTGCCCTTAGCACACACGCCCCGTTTGGAACAGGGACCCTCTTTTCTTTCCCTTGCTGGGTCATTTTTGTCGCCACTTCATTTTGCGTGCCCCATTTTTATGCTCCTGATGGTCAATGAACCTTCAAAGTTTCATCATAAGTTGACCGTGCTTTCCTTTGGCTTGTTTTGTCAGGTTTTGGTGCTTTCCAGGGTCTCTGTGGTAGTTTGCTTTTTCCAACGGCCCTAGACCCGGTCGGGCCCACCCCCTCGGGTTTCCCTAGCTGGGTTTTCCTGTTGAGCCCACTGTCCTCCACGGTGGATGGTTCCCGTCCTCCCAGACCCTGGGTCCCCGCTCTATATTCGCCATTTGAAATGTTTGCAAGGAGATTGTGACTGCCTTTGGGCATTCTGGGCCTGAACTTTCGGACTTCTGAGTCCATAATTTTGTGATGGTTTTGTCATTCTTGACGGTGGACTTCTGGCAGAACTCCGCCCTCTGGGCCCCGACCTCCTCTTTGCCTTCGGTGACCTTCGGGCTGAAATTTCCAAGCGTCCACCACCCTGCGTCCTCCCAGCCTCCGGACCTTGGGTATCCCGCTGCCGTTAGTGAATTTAAATCCACCAACCTTTGTTCTGTCGTACCTGCATTCAATGAGGCAATTAATGGTGGTGGGGGGTATAAAAGACTCGCTCAAATCTGTCATTTTCACTTGACAGTATCACAGTGAGAGATCAGAGCTTGCCAGAGAGGAGCCCACCGTCTTCGAATCCTTCACGCTCGCGCCCGTTGCCTTCGCTTGCTGACTGCTAGTGGATCCCACACCTCCCCTCATCGAGTGTTCAAGGTAGGTTTTCTATTCACCATCTCGAACATTATTTTCATGGTTTTATAAGGTTTAAAATGAACAATAACAACCAAAGGACATGTGGATGATGAAATATGGCACGACGAACAAAACCCATGTCCTCAAAAATTGAGAAAACCAACGTAGCAACCTCATGATTGATTCAAAACTTTATCTCCGCACAGCTGTTCTTCGTAGCGGCATTTGTGCCCCTCGGGCCCAGATGCTCCCTTAGCCAGTTGGGACTTAGCAGAAACCAAAAATTTCAAAATAGCCTTTAGCTCTCTCAAACCTGGGTTTTCAGGATTTCGTATCGGGGTTTCCTCCCTTCATTCTTCGTCAGTGAGACAAGTCCTTGTCGACGAAGCCCATGACAGGTTTCTTTCATCTTGCCAAGTTTTCTTTCTATCATTGAGACCTCCCCATTCGACAAGACCTTTTACTGAGCATATCCTACTCTTGTCGAGTGATGATTCTGTCGGGGAGACATTCATGTGTCACTGAGACCTTACCACGAGCTCCTTTCATCTTGTCGATGCCTTCGCTTTTGGCGAGACTCCTAACAGTCGCGGGACTTCCTAGCGAAATCTTTCTCTTAGCGAGCCTGGATCCCCTGTTGGGGTGACTTCATAACGTTGGCAAGAGGCTACGCTGAGGGCTCCCATTGTCGGCGGGACTCTTCGTATTCGCCAAGACTTTTCTTTGACCTGGAGGTTACACCGAGGGCTCCCGTTGTCGGCAGGACTCTCTGTATTCACCAAGACCTCACAACGACATCACTCTTCTCTAAGCGAATACCTAGCATCCTTCCGACCTCCAAGCCCCGGTCCCCCATTCACCACTGGGATCCAACTTGAATGATGAACAACCTTATCTGTGCTGGGCTCCGCCATCTGGGAGTCCTTACCTCATCCGCCGTTCTGAAAGGGAAAATCTTTCCTGCCCCTCTGGGCCCTAGGCTCTGCCCTCCCAACTGCTGTAGGTCTCAAAATGAAATCAAGCGGTAGATGCTCACGCCAGGTCCGGTCTGGCTCTTGGCGGTCGGCGAGACATCAAGGTGTTCGCCATGACTTCACCCCGATCATTGACCTCTTGCCAACCCTCACACTGGGCCCTGCCCGCTGGGCCGCCCCCTCCGGACTTCCGTTTGGCTATAGCCATTCTGAACTGCAAAGGATGGATGGCATCCTAGTGCCTCAGACCCGAGCACTCAAGCAGAAAACTCCAATCACCTGACCGCCTTGCAACCCACCAGACCCCGGACCCCGGAGTTCCATCTCTAGAATTCTGTTTTCAATCTGTTATTCCAAACTACCATCTCCAGATGGCTCTCCAGCCTTGGACCCCCGGGTACTCCTTAATTGACCCAAATGAGCTGAAATGAGAAATCTAATATTGACCCATGTGCTTAATTATGGCCCTCTTCATTGCAAACCTTTTAAATTGTTGAACTCAATCAAGAAGGATCTCTTGGGGCCCCCCACCCCATTTTCCTTTTCAAAACAGCATTCCTGCCAGAGAAGTCTGGCCCTCCAGGCCCGGATTGTCCAAAAGACCTCAATTGAAATATCAACAACATTAAGAGAAATGTATCATGTTATATAAATTGTTTAAAATTAATTTTATGCATGGGATCTCAACTAACATGAACACTTCTATGATTAATTGTATTGACTGCGCCTTTGCTTGCAGAATATATGGAATCGGGTGTGGACCTTCGGGAGTGGTCGTGGAAAAGGATAAAGGAAAGAAGTCAGGCAAGGATCATCGAGGAAAAGAGGATAATGACCAAATGAAATACCAGTTCCAGGGTGAACCCTTGCATTTGAAAGTTACCACGGACTGGAAGGAGATCACCGACACATACATAGGCCATGTCGATATTGACAAGTTTACATGAAGGGTCAGGGTCAACCTAATGACCAAGAATGCAGGACTGATAAGATAGAGTGGAATTGCAAAAGCGATGGGATTTCCTCCATCTCTTGTATCCCCGGAGCTCGTCATGGCCTGTCGGCAGGCATATCAATCAGATACAAGGACAATTGTCGATAGGGATGGTAACGTTCTTGCCGACATGTCGGCTAAAGGAATCACAAAAACCTTCCATATCCCTACTTTTCAAGAAATGGTAACGCCCACCATTGAAGAATGTCAGGTAGCATGGGATGATAATCCGGTGGGCTATAAAAGGTCAATAAATCAGCATTGGCTTAAAGAAAAGCGGGGCAGTGTTGCGAAGGTTCCTCACGAACTCTTTGCAGTGACTTCCTCGAAGATTACCACGACTTGTTCACGATGCTAAGCAGGGTGATGGGCCTCCCTATGACCACCTTCTTTCAGGAATGGATGGTGTACTTCATCGAGCAGATCCTTAGGGGGAATAATGATGTTACAACAAAGACCTCATTCAATTAGGGAGGTATAATTAGCAACTGCTTTCATGAACAATTCCTCAACGTGAAGAAAAGCTCCAAATTCTATATGACTTCATACCTCGTGTACTCCTTGGTAGACCGAAGACAATACAACGGGTTATTTGTGGCACCTGATCAGGAGCAGGGTTGAAAACTCAAGGTCTATGACAGATACCCCCAGCTCCAGTACAAAAACTTCAAGAGGGAGTATTGCAGAGTGAATGACACCTTCATCAGCCATATTGTCAAAATGATTGTCGGGGATTTTGAAAGGAGGGTTTCTCACAGTGCTTAGGAATTTTTGAAGCAATACGCCTTCCTCTTCATTCAGTACCTGAAGTTCACATACATCCATGCCCAGGGCTTCATCGAAAGGCCAAATAGGTTGCCTCAATACCCCAACGATCGAATCATCTTACTGGAGTTTTCTCAACAGCTCCAACGCATACAAGTGATCTTCAGCAGCAAACACATAGCATGGATTTCTTATCCCATGACTCTTGGCCAGGGCATGTATAAACTACAAACTTCCCAGAGTGCTAGTAACTTTGAGAAGGAACTGAGGGATTACTAATTTCACCTGCATATTGCTCGCCCATGGATGGACCCATATGCACACGTAAGGAAGGCATTCGGACTGGGGTTCACTCATCTCCACCACATTGAAGACTTTTGGGGGGATTTTCAAGATGAAAAAGAGGTACGTGCAAGGCACTATATGTGGATGACTACGCATTTTATAAGGAAGGTGCAACCATTTCCTATTACGGACTAGTTCAAGGAAGACGATAGCACCATAATGGACCCCAGGTACCCTGCAATTTCCAACTTGCCGCTACCAACAATAGACTGGGACGAGCAAGAGGTCGATGACCTCGATATCATAACCAAGCCAATCTTGGCTCATACTAAGGAGTGGGTTGATGGACGGATAGCCCAATTGAAACAATGGGAAGTGATTTTGACTTATGAAGGGCTCAAAAGTGAGCCAGGTGCCATAGAGGATGCCGCTGCCACCACTTCAACCGGCGGGACATCCAAGTCTCCTCTGGTCACCAGATCCAAGAAGAGAAAGGAGACATAAATAGAATAGTCTCCTGACCCCAAGGTCTATACAAGGAAGGATTCAGGGGGCTCACCCTCCAAGAGACTTAAGCAAACAGGGGGTACGACGGAACAACTCTTGATGCAAGAAGAAGAAGTAGAAGGTACTGATCAAATCAAGCCTATTTTGGCTCTTCTTGCCTCAATTGTCACACCATCTACCTCCCTAGCTATAGTCACCGCTTCCCTATCAGTGGTGGACATTTCTATCCATCTTGCCCCTTCGCCCCCGACCAAGCCTGTGATTATAATTGACTCTTCTTCTGCCATGACAATGCCTCCTTCCTCTGCTGCCATGTCACCAACTATGTCACTCCCATTGCCTATAGTGACGACACCTATGCCCGCTCCTGCCTTCCCTGAGGCCTTCTCGAAGCATATGCAGAATATCCCTTCTGAGCTCTCCCAGATCCTCATGGATCCTGCGCTTCAGGTAGCCTTGGCTCAAGTCCTCACCACTTCCCAACCTTCACAGCCTCCGACAGGGCCACCGGCCATGGAAGCCACCATGCTAATTTCTAAGGAGTGGGAAGAGCGAGAACAAGAGGCCTCAAAGCCCTTTAAACAGGAGGCCGATGAATATCACGAGCACCCGGAGTATGAACATTGCACTATTAACAGGGTTGCCTACGAAGAGGAGGGAACTGGTTCCTCGGAGAGCGGGGACGAGGAAGATAACACTGGTGGCAAGGTAATCATGCAAGCCTTTGACGATGATCTTGAAGAAGAACTAGCCCGGTAGCCAAAGGACACTGAATCAGAGGTACAAAGGCCACTCCTTGAAGAAGAAGATTAGCAGCAAGAAGACAAAACTGAGGGAGAAGCCCAAGCTGTCAAGGGCCTCGAGATCGAGCAATTCAAAGAACATGCGCATGAGGTTGGACAAGTTAAAGGAAAGAAAGGGGAGGAAGTGGAAAAGAAAGAAAGCCCCTTACAACAATCATTGGCCAAGCCTCCTATTAAGCGTATTGTGTTCATCCAAGACTCCGATGAAGAAGAAGGAGATGCTGCTAAGGAGAAAGAAAAGTCTCCAGAAGATAAGAGAGTGGAAACCTTGGCCTTGACCGAGAGGGACGAGGGTGGCCATGATTCACCTAAGGGAAAATTTTCTGTACCAGAATAGGTGGAAAAGCAGCTCGAAAAGAAAACTCCTGTACTAAAGGACCCAAGAGCAAGACTAGAGGCTATCTTAGCCTGAGCTCAAATCACAACAAAGAAGGAAAAGAAGCTTAAGATCTGATCCAAGGTAACGATAGATGCTTCTGGGTCTCGAGCTGTGCAAGTAGCCATGCTTGTGGTAGGTCAGGAAAGGATAACTTACAATATCTCCACCATGGATCTTGGGACCGCCACCAGAGAATAGAAGGTAGGGCATCTTTAGGAGTCAGTGGCTATGGTGGTACATTTGATAAGGCAAGACAAGACTTCAAAAGATGAGCTCAAAGTACAGGTGGTTGCTTTAACAGATTACATCCAGCAGTGGTCATTGATGGATGACCTGCCTACCACGTCCACAATCATGCCCCAACTGCTGTCCAAAGAGCAAATCGATAAGATGGAAAAAAGAAAGAACTTAGAGAAGACTACAGAAGACTAGTTTTGACTAGTCTTATACGTTGGAAATATGGGAATTGGCCGGGCTATTCAGATAGCCAACAAGTTCTTGTACCTACAGCAATCTTTGGAGGGCACAAAGAAGCTATGCACTGAATTCCCTGCAGTATACGACTCCACCTTCCCAAAGATTGAGGCTATCCTTCAATTGCCAGAAGCCACGTGGGAAAAGGAGATTTAGTTTAAGAAGGATGATCACTGGCTGATGGATGTATGGCGGCGGGACTTTGGCAATAGAAAGGAAAGGTTGGAGCAAATAATGAGCAAAGTGGATCCGAATATAGAATGGATAAAGGAAATCAGGGCAGAATGCGCTCGTTATCTCAAGCTAATGACGGAATATGATATGATCGCAGTATAAATGGATCCAGAAAAGGTGAGGCCTTACTTCCAAAAGAAGATGGAGGACGAGATGTCTAATGAAATCACGATGGAATTCATGAGTTTTGCTGCCTGTGCCTTCAATTAGTCAGAGCTATTCAGGGACCAAGGCATAAAATACGATGAGGACAGGAAGAGGTTGGAGGACAATGCAAAGGAGTGGAGCTACCAAGTACTACGGTATGAAATCATTGAGATAGACAAACTCCAGCCGGTCATCCTGAAGTTCATGGAATACACAGCATCGAGAAGGAAAGAAGACAGCCCTGTCAAGGATGAAGAGCTCCCTAAAGAGTAGCTACAATAAAACAACAATCAACTAAAAGACAAAGTGCTACAGTGTCGTCACTAGAGGACAAAATAGGGAAAAAAAACAAAATATAATTTTAAATTGTAATATATTGAGGGTTGGTGAATCCCTATTTTGTAATGAATTCTGGCCATGCAATGAGAATTAATCTTGGCCATTCATTTGAATTTTGGATCACTATAAATAGGGGTCTCCTCTCATTTGCAAGAGGAGTTGAGTTGTTGTAAAGACATGCTTCAGAAATTTATAATGAAAATACATTGACTTGGTGCATTTTCTGAGTTTCTCACATGTTGCTTGATTCAACCTCCATTGTTAGAAGCTTAACTTAGATTTTCATTGTTGTTCTAGTTAGTTGTGTTCTTACCTTGATAGATTTTAGGAATGTTGTTTTGTGGTTGTGAAATCCTTGCAGTGTAGATGCGTTCTTAGTCCATACTTTTTGCTATTTGCTTATGGTAGATAGTTGTGTAAAGTTAGTCTGGACCTAAATTCAAAGTTGCTCCAAACTTTCATCTTTGTTCATGCAAACATATGGTGAATGAAGGATGAAACATTTGTAGACCTTAGAAGATAGCACAAATTCCATGAGATTGTGAAATTTTTGGTTAAGTGGAATATTGTTTCCAGGAAGTTGTCCATTGTAGGAACTCCATTATCACTATTCACAATTAGTTGGAGATCTAGGAACCTCCTCTTTTCCCTGCCCCTTTTCATTTTATTTAATGAGTGACCTATGCTAAGGTTCATTGCACATTGTAAATCCAAATCTAACGATAAAATGGAGTTCTAGATTGTTGTCTGAACCTACAACAAAAGCACAACTTCCCATGTTAGGAGCTCCATTTCAAGATCCAACTTCCCATGCTTTGTAACCCATCCATAAGACTGCCTTGTGATTCCAGCAAATCACATCAAACAACTGAGATATTCCAAGCACTATCAAGACCTGACATTAGAGACCTTGGGATAGTGTTCTGCAATCTAATTGTGGAAGATTGTCTTTCAAGAGAGGTAGTGTACCTATGCATTACCTGTGTTGAGAAGTGCATAAAAAACACATCAACACCATTTTTTCAAACAAGCCTACTATATTGCCAATTTCAATGAATTGGCAAGTCAGTGGGCCCACTAGCTTGCCAATTCGGTGAAATTGGAAACCTAACTTGCTTGTTTGAAAAAATGGGTCCAAGAAATGGGGTCTCCCGGTGATGTAAATCACCGGGAGACCCCATTTCTTAGACCCATTTTTTCAAATAGGCCACTACATTCCCAATTTCACCAAATTGGAAAACTAGGGTAGAGGGTTTAAGGGTAGAGGGTAGAGGGTAGAGGGTTAAGGGTAGAGGGGAGAGAGATAGTAGTGAGTGAGTGAGAGACTTGAGAGAGGGAGAGGGGGTAGGAGGGAGAGAATTGAGAGAGATAGAGGGTAGAGGATTAAGAGTAGAGGATTTCAGGTTTAAGGGTT
>VDFB02105785.1:92053643-92134038 GCA_007258455.2 Sequoia sempervirens | reverse complement strand
AGAGAGATAGAGATGGAGAGAGAGTGAGGGGGTGTGAGGGAGAAACTATAGAGTGTGTGTGTGTTCTCTAGTTAGCATGGGAGGGAGAGACTTGAGAGAGGGGGAGGGGGTAGGAGGGAGAGACTTGAGAGAAGGGGAGTGGTTAGGAGGGATAGAATTGAAAGAGAGGGAGGGGGTGGGAGGCATAGACCTGAGAGAGAGGGAGAGGTGGAGAGGGAGATATAAGGAGGGAGGGAGGGAGTGAGGGAGAGAGAGAGAGAGAGAGAGAGAGAGAGAGAGAGAGAGTTAGTTCTCTAGTTAGGGTGGGAGGGAGAGACTTGAGAGAGGGAGAGGGCTAGGAGAGGGAGAGGGGGTGGCAGAGAGAGACCTGAGATATAGGGGATGAAAGGAAGAGAGAGAGATTCTCTAGTTAGGGTGGGAGGGAGAGACTTGAGAGAGGGAGAGGGGGTGGGAGGGAGAGAACTAGGAGAGAGGGAGTGGGAGATAGAGACCTTAGAGAGAGATGGAGAGTGTGTGTGTTCTCTAGTTAGGGTGGGAGAGAGATACTTGAGAAGAGGGGAAGGGGGTGGGAGGGAGGGAGAGACCAAAGAGAGAGAGAGAGAGAGTGTGTGTGTGTGTTCTCTTGTTAGGGTGGGAGGGAGAGACCTGAAAGAGGGAGAGGGGACCTAGGAGGGAGAGACCTAAGAGAGAGAGATAGAGAGAGTGATAGATATACCCAAGAGAGAGAGAGGGGGTGGGAGGGATAGAAGGATGGATAGACCTGAGAGAGAGGGGGAGAGAGAGGGGGTTGGATCTAAAGCCTAAGCCATAAACCATAAATCCTAAACCCTAAACCATAAAGCCTAAACCAAAGAGAGAGAGATGGGGGGGAGAGTGTGTGAGAGAAACACAAAGGGAAGGAGGAAGATTGGGAGATTAAGAGAGAGGGAGAGAGGGAGGGAGAGTGAGAGGGAATGATGAGGTAGATATGGAGAGAGGTAGAGAGAAGTATATAGGGAAGGAGAGATAGAGAGGGGGAGGAGGGAGGAAGAGAGATAGAGAGAAGTAGAGAGGGGAGAAGGGAGGGATAGAGGGAGAGAGAAGTGTGATAAAGAGAATGATAGAGAGAGAGGAAGGAGGAAGGTGGAGAGATTGAGAGAGAGGAGGAGGGAGGGTGAGAGATAGGAAGAGAGGGATAGGTTAGATAGAGAGAAGTAGAGAGGGAAGGTGGTTGGGATGAAGGAAGAGAGAGAGAGAGGAGGAAGGGATAGAGAGAGGTAGAGAGGGATAGGTTAGATAGAGTGAAGTAGAGAGGGAAGGTGGGTGGGAAGAAGGCAGAGAGAGAGAGGGGGAGATAGAGAAAATTATAGAGGGAAGGAGGGAGGGATGGAGGGGGAGGGAGAGGTTAGATAGATAAAAGTATAGAGGGAAGTAGAGAGTGTGAGAGAGAGATCTAGAGCATAAGGGATAAAAAATGAGTGAGATAGAGAGAAATATGATACAACTTGCTGATTATTGAAATTTGACCTCTTGATTACTGAAATTTGACATACTAATTACTGAAATTTGACTAAGTCTAAAAATTTTGAGATCTTCCAAAAACTAGAATTTGCATTATAACTCCTAGAGATCCGAAACCACTCTCAAACATCCTGCCTATATACATGAAATATAACTTAAATTATAAGAAAGTAAATGTCCATATGCAAGTGTCAACTTATACTTAAATGTTTATTTCATGTATATAGTTTCCCTGAAAGATAACAAGAAGAGACAAGAAAAATAGAAGAAAAAAATTTCAATGTAGACCAAAACGCGAGCGCGTTATAACATGCTCGCGTTTTGGAAATGTTTTTTTGATTTCAAAATATGCACATTTTTTGAACTCAAAATGCGCACATTTTTTTAAATTTAAACCATAACGTGAGGGCGTTATGGCTTGGTAATGACCGATCCTAGGCTCGATCATTACCAAGCCATAACGCGAGCACATTTTACTATAACGCGCTCGCATTTTCACTATTTCAGGATGAAAAAGTAAATTGGCCAAAAATTGGCTACCCATCTTCATGCACCTGCCTAGTGATCACTTTATTTTGAGTCCCTTTAACCTACTATATATTAGTGGTTTCTAATTTTCCCTTTTGCACATATTGCATTGATTGGCCATAATTCTAATAGACCTACAACCACCCCTAAAAGCATGAATATCATTAGTTCCTTTAAGAATTTTCTTGTTCTTATTTTCATAATTTACTTGTTTAACTTCTCTATGTTTTTAATCAAGCCTCAGATCACTACCAACAAGCCTCACATTGTTAGATACAATGAAGTCAACATTAGTTTTCATATTGGTTGCATTTAATTTAATTTTGATATTCTTGTAATTCCCCCCCTCAAACTTATTAGGTGTAGCCGCAATAGTTTCACCCTTAAGAGATCAATGGTCAAGGTCAACTTCCTTAGTATGTTTCTTCTTTATAATATTTATAGGGGTTTCCTCAAAATGATTAGAGCTAAATTTCTTATTTTTTTATTTAGATAGCTTGGGGCTCTTAACATCTAGTCAAGGGTATCCATATTAAGAGGGGCATTTTTCTTATCCTTTAAATTATACATGAGGAAGGAATCATCAACAATGATGGTTCCCTTGGTTAAAAAAGCTTCTTGAGTGGGAGGAATCAAATGAGGGGTACATGTTTGATAAATATTACATTGGTAAAGGTAATGGATCATACATTGTGCGAGGGTCAAGACCACCAAGCATAGAATACTCCAAGGAGGGAAGCAACATAAAAATTAAATCTAATAATATTTTGGTACCTAAGGTGGTCAAGCAAAGGGAAGTGGCATACATGAACACAACTCAACCTATCTTCAAGAGTAAAATATTTGATAAGATGCCAACTAACCTCATTCCATGGTAGTGAAAGATCCTCCCCTTTGAACCCATTTTAGAACTTGATTAAATTCGCACTGTCCTACAAAAATATTTAATGAACTCTTTACCCTTGCTACATCCAATAAGTTTAACATTTGAACCAAAGTGGCTAATCCTTATTTTTTGATTGGTCATATCTTATGTTATAGTGTATCTAATTCCACCCACTTCCACATTCCATTCTTTCTAAGACAATGAAAACTAGTGTGATAACACCTCATCATGGCCATGCATAGCCTAGAAATACAATGTAATCCCACCCTTTTGAAAGATATCCTAGAGCATATTTTTTTATGCAACTTAGCACATGAGGAAGGTTCCATACACATCCTTTCCCCTTCCATATTTCTTGCAAACAACTTCTTACAAACTAAAGTATGAAATCCTTGCTTCAAATACAAATGTATTGAGGCATTAAGAACAAAGTAAGATGGATGAATGTAATAATTATTATTGATTACACTTCAACAAAGGAAAAGTACCATGTCATAACACCTTATCTTGACACTGTAGGGTAGAGATCCTCACAACACACTAGAGATCAAAGATTTATGATGCTCCCTCATATCAAGGAGTGTAATAATTGACGAGTGATATTGAACCCCTTTGAAATCATAATGAGTTAAAACCTAAAGTAATTGTATTCACATTGCCAAGTGGGTGAGAAGTCCCTCATAATAATATAAGAACACCTACAATATAACTCCTTCATATTTTAACTTTTTTATAGAATATGAGTGCTTACCTCAATTGAGATACAAGTTAGAATATCAAATTGTAACATGCAATGTGGATCAACCAACATACTAATAAGTAACATCTTTGGGTCTACCATATATCTTGCAGCACAAGAAGAATGTCTATCCATAATCACCTGCCAAATCATTTTCTAATAAAGAAGGAATAAGGTCAAGAAATTTAGGGACAACACTCTAGTAGCTCCAATCCATGATCTTTAGACCAATATCGGCCATCCCATTGAAAACCTTGTTTCCTTCGCGATACATGTGATTAATAAAAAAATACTAAAAATTTCTTAAAATACCACAAACCTACAAGATATAATCACTAATCATCTAAGTACGAACTAACTCACCCACAATTAAGTCAATAATCATTTATTAATCCCCTTCAATTTGAATGGTGTGGATGCATTTGTAAATAGCTCTTTTCAGCCCCCCACCAAGCCACAATAGTCTTTGCCTCATTATTATTTTTATACCAATACAAGTAGAATAATCCTCAATCAATTTACCTTTATCATTTCTAAGATTACCCCTTGCTCTAGCTAGACTTGGATTCCCCTTCAAAGCCCTATCAAAGGTCAATTTATCCCATCTAGTAGGTAGGTGTTTCCAAATTGTATACTTCCTAATAATTTCCTTCCTCAAGTTCATATTGAGAATATCTTTAGTAATACCCCACCCATATATAGTCCTAACTTCTTTAGCCAAAGGATAATCCTTAGGTTTTTTAATTTTTAATATTCACATTTTTAAATAGTGAGCAACAAATAGAATGATTATTTTGAATATTGCTACTTACCTCCTAGAAGATTCAATTGTTCCTCTCTTTCCACACACCCCATATCCACATGAGGGGGAGTCGTGTGTCATAATTCCCTCATTACTAGATGTTGAAAAGGGGAAAGTCAGTTGTCCACAAAGGTGTTCACATCACAAGGCATGACCTAATTAATCTCAAATTTAGCACACACATCTTCCCAAATATTTCTAGAAAAGTTGCAATGGAAGAAAATATACAATAACATAAATCAATTTTAATAGCAAGCATAATCATATTTTATAATATACATATTGTATTATATTTATATATAAATATATATTAAAAAATAATTTTATTAATATATATTACATTATAAATAGAATATAATGCATTTGCATATAGATAGATAGAGACTCCTAAAAACACATGGATTAGGATAAAACCTTAAATATTTTCAAAGTTTGATTGGCAAGGAAGAGAGGTTGTGCAATGACAATAGGAAGGCGATACAACATCACCCTAGCATTTTAGATATGGTCATCGACATTATATTGTAATCATGGTTGTAATATATGTATTGATCGTGGCTTTGAAAGTTTTAAATGATGGTGGTAGTGCTTGTTTATAGGTGTAAACATCTAAAATTCATCCCTATGTTTTAACTTTTTTTTTCACTAATCCCATAATGCCTCCTACACTAATTAATTAATCAAATATGCTAATGCTCTTCTACCAGCTAATTAAATAGTTTACATCAACATTAGTTTACCATAATTAAATAGGGAGGGGATACCTCTGCAAAGGTGGAAGCACTCTCTCCCGTAGAGCCCGCTCAGGTTGAGCAGGGGAATAGGGAAGAAGGCGATCTGCGTGCTACTCAGGAGCTTGAACCTTCTCGGGTTGATGACAGAGATCCTTCAACTGTTATGCATACAGCATGGGAGCAAGAGCATAAGCTTCAGAAGGAAGATATGGGCCAGGGAGCGACGATGGATGTAGCACCCGAGGTAAGAAATGACACCCTTGGATGTGGTTGGAGCGAGGAACTTCTAAGAATGATGGAGGAGATAGAGACTATACCTCTGATGATAATGCAAGAAAACCCAGAAACTTGTGAACAAACTCAACCTGACCGTCTGGAGGAAGAGACTGACTGGTGATCAGAATTTGGGGAGGACTTTGATTGTGAGGAGGAAGAAGTGGATATTTGTGGAACCCAAGGAGGGAGCAGGAATCTTTGATGGAAAAGGATGCTCATTGGATGTTGTTGGAAATCTCAGCAGGCGACCTCCCAAAACCAGTCCACCTAACCAAATGTTTATGGACCGACGACAACTAATTGTAAGAAGAATGTTTGGTCCAAAATTACAAACATACTTGTTGGACTGGGGGCGCTGGTAATGCGATCTTAGGGGGTGATTTCAATGCAACTTTGGACAACTTAGAGAAGTGGAGAGGAGTTAGAAGACTACTGCAAAGTCAGATGGATTTTCAACACTTTGTAAGCCAAAATCAGCTACTGGATGTACTACCGAAAAATGGTGTGTTCACCTGGACCAACAGACAGGTTGAGTTTACGGGTGTTGCGGAAAGGCTGGGCAGATTTTTCCTTGCTGGGAATTGGAATGACATGCATATAACCTACGATTCAACCATTCTACCAATTTCAGGGTCGGATCATTTCTCGATGTTGCTTGACCTCAGGTCGGGTGTTGTCCCAGAACAGTGCCCTTTCAAATTCGAATGCATGTGGTTTCAAGATCACACTTTAGATGAAAGGATGACCCAATGGTGCATGAGGTGCTGACTGAAAAAGGAACAAAGTTGTTTGCTCTCCACAAGAAACTCATCTTTATCAAGCTCAAACTAAAGGAATGGAATAAATACCATTTTAAAAACATCTTTGAGGAGAAGCACAAGATTGAGGCTGAGTTAGCAGATCTAAGTGAGAAGGTCATTCAAGATGGGATGGGTATGGAGGAATTCCAGTTGGAGAAAGTTCTGACAGAGAAGTACTCGGAGGTTTTGAGGCGGGAGGAGATCTTCTGGTGCCAAAAGTCTCGGGACTGCTGGCTTAAGGATGGGGACAAAAACACTAAATTTTTCCACTTCTCGGTTAGTACTAATAGAAAAAAATTGGATCACTGAAATCAAGGATGGTAATGGAGTCTTCTGGTAATCGACGAAGGAGATTAGTGATGAGGCTCTCAACTTATTTCAATCCTTTTTTGAACGGGAATGTTGCAGCTGACGATGATGTGAGAGCAGAGGTTCTTGGGAACATTCCAGCTTTGATAGACAATACTCTAAACGAACAGCTCATGCGCCCCATCTTGGAGGATGAAGTCAAGGTGGCAACTTTCCAACTGGGCCGATAAGGCCCCTGGGCCGGATGGATTTCCTGCACGTTTTTTCCAACAATTTTGGAGACTAGTCAAGGGGGACATTGTAACAGCGATGGAAGAATCAAGACTTAATGGAATCAAATCTTTCATAGCTCTCATCCCAAAGAAAGGGAAGGTGGAGGTGATGGGAGACTCTCTCCCTATTTCTTTGTGCAACACAGTTTATAAAATTGTAACCAAGGTCATGGCAAAAAAGTTAAAAGTGATTCTCCCTTTAATCATTTCAAAAGAATAGAGCGGATTTGCACTTGGGACATCAATAGTTGAAGGGATTATATTGGCTCATGAGGTGATTCGCACTGTGAGGAAAGCAAAGGTGGAGAGGATGATTTATGAAACTTGACATTAGCAAGGCCTACGATCAGGTAGATCAGAGGTTTCTTTTGGAGGTAATGGTGCAGTTTAGTTTCTGTAAGGAATGGATTTAGTGGATTAGGAGTTGCATCTCGGGCCCTTGCTTCTCAATTTTAATCAATGGGAGTCCACGTGGATTCTTTTCCTCATCTCGAGGCATACGGCAAGGGGACCCCCTCTCCCCCTTCCTCTTTATTATCATGGCAGAGGCCTTAGGTAGGAGCATTGCAGCAAAACATCTTTTGCAAGAATGGATGGGTATCAAAGTTGCTCCTGGGGTCGAACCCCTCACTCACTTATAGTTTGTTGATGATACGATGTTGTTTGGGGTGGCAAGCAAAAGAGAAGCCTGAATAATAAAGGTCACATTGGACAAATACTGCAGTGTCTCAGGGCAAAGCATTAACTAGAAGAAGTTGAAAATATTGTTTTTT
Source organism: Sequoia sempervirens (assembly GCA_007258455.2). Taxonomy (NCBI): domain Eukaryota; kingdom Viridiplantae; phylum Streptophyta; class Pinopsida; order Cupressales; family Cupressaceae; genus Sequoia; species Sequoia sempervirens. The sequence goes on along the minus strand of VDFB02105785.1, from coordinate 92,126,419 downwards.
AACAGACATACGGAAGTAGTGTGACATTGCCAACCTATTGGGTTTTAAAATCGACAAACTTCTAGGTAAGTTTTTGGGGCTCCCCCTTTTTGCCAAGGCAAATAAGATTAATTTGTGGGATGGTATTTTATTCAATTGTAAGTCAAAAATGGATCCATGGAAGGGAAAGTGGCTTTCCTCAATCAGAAGAATCATGCTACTAAAGGCAGTGGTTTCAACTCTTCCCATTCATGCAATGTCTTGTATGAAGCTGCCCCAAAAAACCTGTGATCTAATAACCCAAAGGATGTGCTCCTTCTTATGGGATGACATCGAGGAACATCATAAAATACCCCTGGTGGCTTGGGAGAAGATTTTCCGACCAAGAGAGGTTGGTGGGGTGGGTCTTAGGTAATGGTCAATAATGAACTTAGCCCTTGGTGCTAAGTTGGTATGAAATTTATACATCAAATTAGACCAAAGTGGGTCAGGGTATTATGTAGCAAGTACCTAGACTCCCAAGATCCCATGGATTTTTTCGATTGAGAATCCTATCTCAGGTTCGTCAACTTGGAACTTTATATGTGCCTGCAAAGATATCTTTGCAAATCATGTAACTTGGGACATTGGAAATGGGGAGAGGGCAAGCTTTTGGTTGGATTCCTGGGAAGGGTTCCTGGCCTTGGCCAGCAGCCAAAGCCTTGTAGTAGTCAGAGATTAGATTAGTACTCATTGTGGCACATGAGTATCCAATTATGTAGAAGTTCCTGAGCGTGAAGGGTCTATGGAGAAGCATTGGTCGTCGTAGCAGGGGATAGAGGCTCCATCGGAGCAAATTGAAGCTCTAGAAAGTATCTTGGCTGGGAGGAAGATTGTTTGGTCAGACATTGAGGATCAAGTGCAGTGGTGCACAGATAAATCTAGAAATTATAAAGTAAGGATGGGATATAAGCTCAAGGGGGACACATTAAGGAAAGAAGATTGGCCCATGCGTCTAATCTGGCATAAGAATTGCCTACCAAAGGTTGGGGTCTTCTCCTGGGTAGCTCTCCAGCAGGGAATCCTTACTGGAGACAAGCTATGCAAATTTGGTTTCAAGGCCCCTTTCGTTGCCTGCCTTGCAAGAATCAGGCCAAAATGGTCAACCACCTCCTGCTTCAATGCGAAATTGCAAATCAATGTTGGAAGAGTGTGATGCGAAGATTAGGATGATCTGCTCCTACACCCCAGGATCTTCTTGCAATGTTCAACTGTTGGCCAATCTTAAACAAAGGTGTAGTTTTTGGAAGCCTCTAGATAATTATCTGGGAAATATGGAAAGAGAGAAATTGTCATATTTTCCAAAATAAGGAATTGTCAGTTGAGATGTTAGTGATGAAAATTGAGAATGCAATCAAAGAAGTAGCAAACAATGTTGCCTGCAATCAAACCCCCTACAAAAGCACCTTTACTAGCTAGGATGATAGAATGACACGAAGTTGGCCTGGGTTGAAGGTTCCTCTTGTCTATGGAACCAACCGGTTTGAACAAAAGGCTAAGCTAAGGGCAGATACTCAATGGGTGCCTCTTGATGAAGGGTTGAGCAAAGTAAATTTTGATGGGGCCTATCGGGGTAACCTAGGTCCATCAAGGGTGGGTTGTATAGTTAGAGATGCAGAAGGAAAGATCTTGAAGCTCGAGGCTTTGAAGCTTGGGGAGACTATGATGCAGCACTAACTTCAGACCTACAACCCTAAATAATTCTTCACAACATAATTCTATCTTCTAAAAGCCTGGGCAACTAAAATTAATAGAATGTCCCTTTTACAGCAAGGCACAAATAGGAGTAAAAATTAATAGAACTCATAAACTGAACATTTACTTCTTATATTAACAAAAAAAGGTTCCTTTCCACAGAACAGTCACCACACAAAATTAAATAGATTTTTTTTTCCCCAGAAAAATGTGAGTCTACTGTCTACCTATCCTGTTCATGAATCCACCAATTATTAAGACTCCAAACTAACTCAACTTAAAAATAAACTAGGGTCAACTGTCAATTGTCTACAACTAAAAACATTAAACTACTCTAAATTGAGGCCTAAAAATAGTATGTATCAGTCCTAAAATGACTAGTCTTTTCCCAACCAATTCCACATACAGGAGGAAGTTGTTAATGCTCCACATTCTTAAAGGTGTTAATGCTTTGCATCATCCTCCCCTACTCTAAAAAGAAGGTGAGGATCTCTTGGCTCTTCTGGTTCTGATGCATGAGGTGGAAAAGCTTTGCTATACTTAAGTAAGTCAGCTTTTGAGACCCAAGAGTTGTAAGAATCAGGCAGGCCCTCCCACCTAACAAAATACAACTTATAAGAACTGTATTGAGTAGCCACCAATTTGGTATCTAGTACTCTTTCAATCTGCTCTCTTTTCTTCCTTGGAAAATGCTTGGCCCAATTGTCATTTTCCCGCTCATTTTTCTCATCTTCTATTTGTTCTTCACTAGTTCTAGTCGAATGTGAATAAAGGTCAGCAACATTAAAGATGGGACTAATGTGCAAATTTGTAGACAATTCAATTTGATAGGAATTGTCATTTATCCTCTTAATGATTTTACATGGTCCAATTTTCTTGGGCTTCAACTTCTTGTAGGAACCTTGGGGGTACCTTTCTTTGCATAGATGTACCATGACCAATTCTCCTTCTTGAAAAACTTTTCTTCTTCGATGCAAATCAACTTTCTTTTTATATTGTTCATTCATGGACTGCAATTTGAGCCTAACTTGCTGATGTATATCTTGAATATTCTCTAAAAAAATTGTAGCTTCTTGGTTATTATGTGGACTTATTGGCAAATCAACTAAGTCTACAAGTCCTTTAGGATTTGCACCATATACAACTTGAAAAGGAGACTTACCAGTTGATCTATTTATACTAGAGTTATAGGAAAACTTAGCTTGAGGTGTCACCAAATCCCATTGCCAAGGATTCTCCCCAACTAAACACCTCAATAGATTTCCTAGGCTTCTATTCACCACCTTTGTTTGACCATCTGTTTGGGGATGGTATGCAAAACTAAATTGCAACCTACTATCCAATTTTTTCCACAAAACCCTCCAAAAGTGACTCAAGAATTTGGTATCCCTATCACTTGTTATTGTTTTTGGAACACCATGTAACCTCACAACTTCTTTGAAAAACAAATGTGCCACTTGACTTGCATCATTGGTCTTCTTACATGGTATGAAATGGGCCATTTTAGAAAAATGGTCCACCACTACAAACACTGAATCATTGCCTCTTTGGGTTCTTGGAAGCCCCAAAAAAAAATTCATAGAGATATCAATCCATGGCTCCTTTGGCATGGGTAAGGGCATGTATAAACTTGTATTTTGGCTTCCTCCTTTTGCTATTTGACACATGCTACAAGCAGCAACAAACTTGTTCACATCTCTTCTCATATTGGGCCAAAAGAACTTCTCACTTACTAATCCAAAAGTCTTATCTCTTCCAAAGTGCCCACCTAATCCATTTGAGTGCATCTCTCTCACAAGCTTTTCCCTTTGTGATCCAAAGGGAATACAAAGTTGTGATCCCTTAAATAAGAATCCATCTAACAACATGTAGTCTTCAAATGGTTGCAAATGAGTATGGTTTGGATTGTTTAAAATTGCCATGATGCTGCTAAAATGAGGATCATTTGCATATTCCTCCTTCATCTCCTCAAAACCAACTAGCCTATGACTCATAACAACCAATAAATGACATCTTCTACTCAATGCATCAGCCACTACATTGGTTTTATCGCTTCTATGTTGCACAACAAAAGTATAAGCCTACAAAAATGAAGCCCATTTAGCATGTTTGTGGGACAACTTACCTTGTGAATTTATATACTTCAAAGCTTGATTGTCAGTCATCAAAACAAATTCCTTATGTAAGAGATAGTGCCTCCAATATTTTAATGCTTGTACCACAACATAGAATTCTTTATCATAAGTGGTGCACCTCTTTTTAGCTTCATTTAATTTCTCACTGAAAAAGGCAACTGGTTTCCCCTCTTGACTTAATGCTCCCCCAATAGCTACCCCCGAAGCATCACATTCAACTGTAAATTTTTTCTCAAAGTCAGGTATGGCAAGGATAGGTGCTTTTGTAACCTTCTTCTTGAGCTATTCAAAACTAATATCAGTTGCCATAGTCCAAGTAAAGACCTTCCCTTTTGTGCAATCAATCAATGGCACACTTATGCCGCTGAAATTCTTGATGAATCTTTTGTAAAAATTTACTAAACCATAGAATCTCCTCATCTCAGTAATAATTTGAGGAGTAGGCCACTCAAGAATAGCTTTGACCTTTTTTGGATCCATGCTCAATCCATTTGATGAAATAACATTGCCCAAAAATACCAACTTATCTTTGCAAAACTCACTCTTCTCATGGTTGATAAATAACCTTTTTGCCTTGAGTATGTCAAGTACTATCCTTAAATGTTTTACATGCTCCTTCAATGATTTACTAAAGATTAAGATACCATCAAAATATACTATTACAAATTTTCCAATGTGCATTCTAAATACCTGGTTCATTGTTTGCATGAAGGTAGCTGGAGCATTGACAATCCAAATGGCATCACCACCCATTCAAATAATCCATCTTGGGTTTTGAAGGTAGTCTTCCACTCATCACCTTCCCAAATTTGAATATGATGATAACCACTTCTGAGGTCAATCTTGGAGGATATCTTAGCACCTGACAAGCAATCAAATAAGTCATCCATCCTAGGTAGTGGATATTGATACTTCACTATGATTTTATTAATGGCTCTTGAATCCATACATAGTTTCCACTTTCCTCCCTTCTTAGGGGAGAGTAGAGCAAGTGTGGCACATGGACTCATACTTTCTCTCACGAATCCTTTCTCTATTAGTTTTGTGCTTTGTCTCCTCATTTCCTCATTCTCTAGAGGATTCATTCTATAAGTCGCTTGATTTGGAAGTTCACAACTAGGAATTAGATCAATTTGGTGAGTAATACCTCTAGAGGGAGGCAAACCAGCTGGTAGGTCACTTGGTGTCAAGTTTGAATATTGTTGCAGCAATTCCTGCACTTCCAAAGGAATTATTTGCTGATTTGATTTCTCTTTTCCTTGCAGGTACAACAAATAACATATCTCTCCCTTAGATTCTCTTAAAAATTATTTCCACCCTACTGTAGATAGTGACAAAGTTGTTATTTCTGTTGATCCTTCTTCCTTAAAAGGCTTCAAAATATGGAGTCTTCCTCCATGTTGTATCTCATAAGTATTTTCTCTACCATGATGGATTACATCTCTATCATATAGCCAAGGCCTACCCAATAACAAGTGACAAGCATCCATTGGCACTACATCACACAACACCTTATCTTCATATGGGCCAATTTTGAATTCAACTAAGCAAGATCGGTTCACAAGCACACTATGATCCTTGTTTAACCAAGAAATTTTATAAGGATTTGGTTTGGGAATGCAAGCAAGATTTAATTTTTGTACCATTTATGTACTTACCAAATTATCCATGGACCCTCCATCAACAATCACCTTGCACACTTTATCTTTGCACTTACATTGTGTTTGAAAAACACTATTTCTCCTCCGGTCAGCTTTGGTTGTTTCTTTGTACCCAACTACCATGGTCCTTCTCAACATCAAATTCTCTCCTATCTTTTCTTCCACTTCTTCTATGATGGGCACTTCTTCTTGAGTCATCATAGCTATTTTGGGGTTTTGAGGGAAATCTAGAGCTCTATGGGCTTCACTGCAAATATAGCACCTCAAAGGTTTCCAACCTACCAAGAATGGTTGTCCTCTTCCTCTAACTCTAAAGCCACCCCTCCCTTGGAAGTTTGGCTTCTCATTAAACACGGGCTCTTCTTCAGTAGTTGATTTGGAGGAACCCCCTCTTCCTCTATTTGAGCTACTACCACCTCTTTTGGCCACTCTGCCAACTCTATTCAATTTCTCCTCAGCCTTCAAGGCTAGTTGATACACTTCATCCATAGTGCTTATTTTGAGTAGAGCCAACTCATTTTGGAGCTGGAATCTAAGTCCATTAATATATCTAGCCATAGTATGCTCATCATCTTCTTGCAAATTAGTCATAATTTGTAGCTTCATGAATTCTTCGGTGTAGGCAGATATGGAGGACTCCTTCTATTTTAAGTTCTAAAATTCTCTAAAAAGTTTATGTTGATAATATAATGGCATGAATCTAGCTTTTAAATGCTTCAGCATCTTTGGCCACAACTTAATTTTCTCCTTTCCTTGACTCCTCCTAGTGTTTTGGAGATTTTCCCATCATAGAGCTGCATGATACTTCATCTTTGATGCTGCAACTTTGATCCTTCATGGACCGTCTTCTTCAATTCCTTCCATGCCATAGTATTTTTCTAACTCTTGAATCCAATCCAAGAACACTTCTACATCTAGATCACCTTTAAAATTTGGTACCTTAACCTTGACTTTAGTTCCTTGTTTGGTGATGGCCTCAATAATCCTTTCCATTGGGTCCAAGACTACTGCTTGTCCTATTTGAACCTCTTGTTCTTCCACAAAATTTTCATGAGGCAATCTAGCCTCAAGGGCCTACAACCTTCTAAGTACTTCATCCACTGCATTACCTCTCCATATGGCATTCCTCCTACCTCTTCGTCCCCAAGCCATTCGAGCTCCTCTCCGAGCCATTTTTTTTAGTCTTGCTCTGATACCAAAATGATGTAGCACTAACTTCATACCTACAACCCTCAATAATTCTTCACAACAAAATTCTATCTTCTAAAAGCCTGAGCAACTAAAATTAATAGAATATCGCTTTTACAGCAAGGCACAAACAGGAGTAAAAATTAATAGAACTCAGAAACTGAACATATACTTCTTATATTAACAAAAAAAAGTTCCTTTCCACAAAATAGTCACCACACAAAATAAAATAGAGTTTCTTTTTTCCCCAGAAAAATGTGAGTCTGCTTTCTACCTATCATGTTCATGAATCCACCAATTATTAAGACTCCAAACTAACTCAACTTAAAAAGAAACTAGGTTCAGCTGTCAATTTTCTACAACTAAAAACATTAAACTACTATAAACTGAAGCCTAAAAATAGTATATATCAGTCCTAAAAAGACTGGTCTGTTCCCAACCAATTCCATGTATAGGAGGGAGTTGTTAATGCTCCGCATCAAACTACCAATAACATTATTGAATTCCAAGCTACTTGGTTAGTTATATAGGCATGTAAATTGAGTGGCTATGATCAGATTCACTTGGAGGGTGATTCATAGGTTGTTATTAACATACTTAGACAGAAGGATTGCCCCAACTAGAGGTTTAAAAAATGGATTTCTCGCATCTGGTAGGCACTTTTAGACTTAGAGAGGTGAGAATATCTCATACATTGTGAGAAGGCAACTAAGAAGTTGATAGACTGGCTAATCAAGCCATTGACATGGACATTGATAATTGGTTAGTCGACCTTTTTACATGTTGGGTGGTGTTTGACTGAAAGGTTTGGGATCATGGGTGAGAAGATTGGTAGGTTTGATTGGGCTTTTGTCTTGGTTGCGCTATGTTTTGGTTGCGTTATGTTTTGGTCGTGATCTTTGTTTGATCACATGTTGGTTGCCTTGTGTTTCCAGGCGTGATCCCCTTTTGATCACAATTTCATATATCAAAAAAAATATCGTAGGTTAGTTTTTAATAGTTACTTTTCCTAAGTAGTTTTGGGTAGTTCTTTAAACCTGTAATTCCATTTCAAATTTTAGCATTCGAAAATTGAAACCAATGTTCAAATTTTAGCATTCAAAAATTGAAACCAATATTCAAATTTTAGCTTGGAAAAATTTTCATTGTAAATTGCATGTTGGTGATAGGTTGGTTATTATGCAAGTTCAACCTGTTATTTGTCCTTTTTGTAAACGTATTGAAAGCCTGAAACATATTTTTTGGAATTTCCCTTGGACGAAAAGGAAATGGAAGGTTGTTTTTTATTATCTCCCTGTGATTTTTTAGCATGCTTTGAGCTGGAAAGAAGCCATTTTGGGCTTCGGCCTGTGAAATAATATTATTGTTGAGTCTATAAGGCAGATTGTCTTGTTTAATATACGGAAAAGTAAATGTATGGCTATTTTTGCTGATCATAATGTTCATCTAGAATCAAAAATGCTATGGTTTTACTTTAACATTAATTTTCAAATTGTCTTCTTATGTTCTCAACTGCAAGGAGTTCCCAAAGTTAACGTGAAAGTCAACTTTCAGTTGGACAATATTAAATGGCAATTGTTGCAGCTGCATAAAAATGATGTAATGTGTTCCAAAAAGCTTCAGGGTATGTTAAAATTTAGAGTATGAAGAGCTTCTCTTGCAACTGTTCATTGTTGTTGTAATTTGTATGTGAAGGTTTGTTAGTGGTGTCTTGTCTAGCTTTGGTCTTTGGTGTTGTAATTTCTCTTTCTGGGCAGCTTATAGCTGCCATTCTTTATGTATTTTATTGTATTGATTCAATACAAAAAAAAAAGTAGTTTTGGGTAGTTAGTAGGGAAAATAAAAGCCTTGTTGATTGAAATGTAAATATCATCAAATATTAATTAAAAATCAATATACATTTTGTTATTATGCTATGTAATAATGGTTTGATCATATTTTTTGTATTTTCTCTACCATTTCAATATGGTATCATAGCATTCTCATCTTGTGCATGTGTAGATGAAATGAAGAAACATTTATTTTAGTTAGAGATATCTGAGCATTTATCCTTTATATACATGCAAGTAGTGCAACACCATTTTTTTGTTGGTAGATTGTTTTAAATTTAAAATGGCATTTTTATACCAGTCTAACATAGTTTGGGTAAAACTGTGATATATTTCACATTTCTTAACAAAATTTGAAAATTCAAAATGATAAAAATATAATGAAGAGGATAATAAAATCTAGAACTGTTTGAAGATATTATTAGTATTTAGCGAGCAATTTGAAGCAGAAGGTCACACATGAAAAATTGTCTTCGCTTGTCATTGTTTTATTGTGTGTTATGCAAAAAATTAAAAACTGCTTCAAACAAAGGTGTTGAAGATTATTATGAAGGTATATTTTTCTATACAAAATATTTTATATATTGTTCATTGATAGAAGAAAGTACATTGAAAATTGAATTTGGTTGACAAAAATAGACTAGAGATGATTAACCTTCTAGCATATGATTGGTATGGTTAATGGTTTCCTCTCATGTTTGTGGCATGGAAATTTTACATTGGTAGGATTTATATATCATGTGTTAATTATATAATTATGTTCTATTTGAAGTATGTGAATTTCTAAGGTATTAATGGAGTTTTAAGGAGGGAAGCTACTTGATAATTATTTACACTAAAAATAATAGATCACAAGTATTAATATTCTTGAGGTTTATTTTTTGGGGTTTTGGAACACATTGTAAAAGGTGTATTTTTAGTTGAGTCAAACACTTTGAAATGAAGATTTTATCATGTCACCTTATGCTTGTACTCTCAAGACCATATGTGCTACACTTGAAAAATATTCAAAATATTTGGAAAATCACATTACTTCTATTGGCTAGAGTGTAAAGAAAATATCATTGGAGGTTGGAGGCATCGAAGATCTAAGGTATTATTGTATTGTGTTAGATTCTTGCTTAGATATGATACATTGCATGAGAAGCAACTGAAATTAATATTTCATCTTGGGTCCCTTCATGGAGCAAGGGGGAATGGCAATTGTTTTTGGTTTGCATTTAATTGAGTTTGTCTCAATCTACAAACTTGATGAGTGCTACCTATGAATAATTGAATTGTCTTGATCCATAGTTTTGCATGTTTGTATTTGTGGATAATTGAGTAAGTCTCAATCCACAAATGGAAGTGTTACTATGGATAATTCACATTTGGTTGGTGTCTTTTCTTGTGGATAATGGAGTTTATCTCAATTCACAAGAGGAGTGGTGTACTTGTGAATAATTGTGTATGTCTTCGATTCACAATTATTTTGCAAGTTTGACAGTTGGGATAATTGTTGGTAGGTTCAATTTGTTGTTTTTTGGGTGAGCAAGAAGAATTGGTGGAGATGCTTCATCAAAGTTTCTAGAAGGGCTACTATATTAAGTCCTTGCAATGTTTCACCCTTTGTTCAAATCAATGTAATAAAGGGTGGAATGTTGGAATAATATTACATCAATAATTAGATTAAATAATAATAAATAAATTTAAGTTATAATGCTAGTAAATAAATGTAGGTTACCTTTTAATAGTTGGTTTTGGCAGTTACTTTCTTGTAAGTAGTTTTGGGTAGGTGGTAGGGAAAATAAAGGCATTATAAAACCACATTTATTGTATCGTAAATATCATTGAATATCAATTAAAAATCAATAATATTATTTTGTTATTGTATTGTGTAATAATGGTTTGATTATAATTTTTCTATTTTCTCTACCATTTCAATAATAAAGGTACCTAAAAATGTCCTTTTTTTCTTTCTCTTGTAACAATACATTTCTTACTTCTATACAAAAATATTCCTCCATGTAGATAATAGATAGCATAGCCTAAATGTGGCTCTAATACTATGTTGGGAATTGAGATCTTTAAGTGTGAATCAATTTATACATGATTAAATTTCAAAAAAGGTAAATTTGTAGGAGAATTATAAAGAACACAAATTGCATTTAAACACAGAGTTATAGTGAAAAAAATTATAAAGATAGAAAACTCCAAAATCATCATTCTTAAGAGAGAAATTACATCATATGTAATAAAAAAACATAAAAGAACTAAGCTTCCTTACAAACTTTTCCTCCTTCCAAGCAATGGCCTTGTAACAAAAAACCTCTCTCGTGTAGTTTCTATGAATAATAATGTATTCACCAAATTAATTATGTCAATCTAATTTCCCTCAATAAAGCTTCCCTAAAATGTAGGGTATAAATGTTAATTCCTCAATCTCTCCACTCTTCATAACCAACCATGGAAAATCTCATATGTGACCTTAGGGATGTTCAACAAAAGTTAGATTATCTTCCTTCTTCCATCTAAGTGGTCATCATGGATATTCACCATAATCCCCCCACCTAATATTCTTGTTCATCCATTTATTTTTACACTTGTAACCCCTCAATTCTTAATGCATGATGGCAAAGGGGATCTTTCAATGCATGTGCAATACTTTAATTCGACTTGTATAGATCTTATATATAATGATCACATCCTTGTGAAGCTCTTCCCTAGAAAACTCAAGTATTATTCCCTTGAGTGATTTTACTCTCTTCCCCACAAATTCATCTATTTTTTCAAGCTTGTACAAGTATTTGTTACACTTTCAATTCCAAAAAGTCTTGAAATTTAATGCATTTAGGGTTACATTGAAATTCTTCAATAGAAAATGTATTGACACACTAGGTTGCCTTATCTTATTCAGGTGGGTCAAAATGAATTGCATAGATTATGTCATATTATACCTAATTTAAATTTCTTTTATATTCTTCTAGGACATCCAATGGTTGAGTGAGCCTTAGATATCCTCTCTTAGCTTTATTGGTGCTTAAATTTTAGTCCTAACAACAAGGTAATCACAATTATGTAACATGAGAACAAACCTCTCTCAAAGTTGTGTAACTTTTCTATTAATTATTTCATTTCTAAACTCACAAGCCCATTCACTGAACATAATGATTCATTATTTGGCACACATAAATGTTTTAAGGAACAACAGATTCACACCCATGCTCATAATCCTCTATTTCTATTCACCCTCCTAAATTTATTCTTCCAAGCTTCCCTAGAGGAAAGGGAATTGATATATATCTCCATTATCCTCCTACTACTTTTTCATTTAGTCCTATTGCACGTCCTCCTAGACCAAGATATAACCCAAAAACAAACATCCTCAACCTCATTGTCCAACTGTAATCCTCACTCACCTCATGCTCTTCCAAAAACTCTTGCTAATCCTCCTCCCTTCACCCTTCCACCTCTTTTACCTATGCCTATTATTGCACCCATTCTTCTACCACCATCCCATATTCTTCAACCACCCAAATCCCAACATAAGTAAAAATTTGCAACCCACCCTAATTTTTTATCCCTCCAAACAAAGCCCAACCTCCCTATCTCATTTGATATCTATAATTTTACCCTTTCCCCACCCACCAAAACTTCCTCTTTTTTTATATTGTACTTTTGGAGCCTTTACCAACTTCTCAAGATCCTCTTGTTTTAGTTATGGATAGTACTTATTTGACAACCCTCTTTTCCACTATTGTTCCTCGTTGGTTCCTCTTGTTATTATCATTGATATTTTTCCGTATGAGGTAGACTTGTTATTCCTAATTCTCTAGATGACTATTATACAAATCTCATTGGTTGGGTGCTCTCTAGTTATATTTTTCTATCATTTGATTTTCCTTTCCCTCTTGATTGAATGTCTTATTCTCAATTTGTCCCTAATCATTTGTGGAGGATGTGTTATCATTTTTAGTGGATACTAACACATGGTGGGGGAAACATAAACATATTTATGTTGATGTTTGTAACACTCATCTATTTGTCCTTGTATTTATCCTTTTGAATATTATTTCCATCTATCTAAGAATTTAGGGACAATTCATGACATCAAGATATTTATTTCTTTTTGGATATTAACCCCCCAAAAAATAGGATTATTTATATTCCAATTCCTCTATATATTATGACTTGCCATGTTCAATTGTTCTTTTTATCATCATCACTCTTTGTGTCTTTCCTCTTCATATACTATGGGAAAATTGTAAAGCATTAGGGCACTTACTTCCTTTTTATGTTAACCCAAAAATATTATGCCCTTCCATTTCTATGTGTTGTTTTTCTACCTCCTACATTGTCTTTCTTCATTCATGTATGTGATGTTCTATGGAACTAGAGGGTGAAAATCCAATTTAGTGATAATAATATTATAACATTTATGACTAACTTCACTTCCATAGAGTCCTTTGTTCTATCCTTTTTTTCCTGTGCACATGTTTATATGGTATCTCTCTCTTATGCTTTCACATTTTTAAGAGTTATGACACTGGCCTCTTATTTCTTTTTGTTCATTATATGCTTCATTAATGTATTTTCCACATGATTTTTTCATCTTCATGAAAACATTATTTTCCAATTTTTTTCCCATTTTCAAATTTATCTTTCTTCTATGTATTATTTCTTAATCGTTGTGTTCATGTTGTCTTATTTTTCTATGAAACTTTTACTATGTTATTTTCCAATGCTTTTGTTACACCTTTCTTCTTATGCATTCATTCATTGCTCATTCAACTAATCCAAATTGTACCTCTTTTATTTTGTGTAGGCTTGCAATGCCTCTTATTATTTTCTCATTCCATTTCTTTCAACTACATGATTTTATGTTTCCTATGTTTTGCTTGATACCTACCCTATAATTTTTTTCTAAGCATATTATGTTATTTTGCAAACTCACTTGTACATGTAAATAATATAATTTAATCTATAGATGCTACACATATGTTTCTTTCTTACAATTATATACTACTTACATGGATGTTTGTAAGATTTAATTATGGATGAAATAAATCCAACTTGGGAACGAAATAGAATTAAAAGCAAACTACCTAGTGAATAAACAAAATTTATAGACATGGAAGTATGTATCAACAAAGCACTATTGTAGTCACCAAAATGAGCAATTGTGAGATGCAATGAAGTTTTATTTTATAAAGAATGCAAGAGGGGATGAGAATAAAGCTTGATTGTCTATTAAATGAAAAGAAAGTGTGATCTTTCAAAAGACAATCTAGAGAAAATCATGAAATAAAGAAAATTAATTCTAGAATCATCTAAAGACTATCTACAATAAATATGTATAATATCTCTAATAATATCCACCTAGGCAAGATGTATATACCTAAGGTGTAATAAATAAATATTTACACCAATAACCCCTCAAGTGTAGCTTACGTGGGTGAAAATGATGGATCTTGGTAACTAGGCCATATTAAATACATGTATAAAAAAAAATCCCCCCAAAGAGAGATGCCCCCTTTAAATAATTGAGAGAGATGGAGATGCCATGTTGGGTACACATATTCAAAAATATCACCCCAAAGATAGATGCCTACTTAAAATAATTGAGAGAGAGAGAACTAAGCAACCCTCCCTTATAAAGAATAGCCTTTTGTACTCCTTCCAAGGATATTAACAAGTGTTAATGTAGATCCCTCCACATCAAAAAATATTTCCCCTTCAAAATAAGGGACTCCCTATGATATGTATATGTTAAATTCCCACTGTAGATGTGGAATAAAAGGAGGTAACAGGGTAAAGATTTCTAGAAAATGCTCAAATTTCTTCATTCCCATGTTGAACTATGATTGAATCTAATTATTTGACTCAAGTATAATTGTAGTATGTGTCATCATGAAGCTTGTTGGGATGGAGATAGAACATGAGTTTATAAGTACCTATATACATCTAGAGAAGGTGATGAAGCTTCAAGAGATCTATCATTAAAGAGAAGAACAATGCCCTTGATAGAGTCATCAAGATCCCATATATGATATTCCACAAAAAGATGTGAAAAGTATAATATGTGTTTCAATAACAATTTTTTTGTAGATATGTATGAACCTATCGAAAAGAGTCATTACAAGTTGTAGACATGTAAAATTGACCTAGCACCTATCACACACCTTAAATGACATTTTTGCATCATCGACATCATTATTATCAAATATCACTACATTTCACATCAAACGCATCAAAAACCCTAATTTCCTCTATTAATTGAATAATATTACATTATTTAATTAATTCACTTTTTCATCAAATTTGACCAATTAAATAAATTTCATTTATTTAATAAAGTCCTAATCTAACTTTATTCCTCCTGATTAATTAATAATTATGTCACTAATTCACTTTATTCCCCTAAATCAATTAAATTATTAAAACATAATAGTTTAATTAAATCACTTTCCCTCAAAAAAATTGAATAAATAAACTATTGAAAAACATCATCAAAAATCAAATCAAACAAATGCAACTTTGTTTGCAAAAGTCAAACTTGATTTGCACGTTCAACTCCAAAAAGGATTAATTAATTAAATCAATTAATCAATTATCTCCACCCACTTTTCTAATTGAGCAAATTACGAACCATCGATTGCTCAATCTATTCTTGATAGATCATTCTATTTCATGACTGGTCAATCTATATTCCTGACTAATCAATCTATTCTTCAATCACACTAATTACGTAATCAATTTACACAAATTATGCCCATCTAAATCCTCTCAACATCTTTCAACCGTCGATCAAGATATTCTACTACACGATCCTGATTGTCCATTTAAAATCACAATTTCTATATAACAAACCTCTTTCCTCACAAAAAAGGATCAGAGAATCAACATCATTCACACAATGAAGTAATACAGAGATCATAATCGACATTTACAAAGCTTCAACCAACATCTTCGATCAAACACACGCATGCTCTTCAAAGCTCTCGCATGCATAATTCCAGAGGCTTCGCATTGATACGAACAACCACATCTTCCCGACACACTCCGACATGTGATGGTAAACATTCTTTGGTTTTTTAATTCATTTTGATATCGTAGGATTTCATTGTTTGTTTTCAATAGCTTAGAAAGCTTCATTTCATGAGTGAAGGAATGAATCTTGATTGTTGTTTTTTATTTAGATTAGCTTCTATTAAGTGCAATTATCTTATTTATACTCATAGATTTCCCCCTCACACACAAGTATTCAAGGAACCCATGATATCTATAAATGCAAGAGGAAGTGTCTTCGTAGTTATCTTAGTAACATCCATGGTTCAAGGTTATCTACGAATGAATGGAGGCTCAAGTGAAACTCCAAACAATTGTTCAATTTTTCTCCAAGCAATAAAATGAAATTCAATGTGTTCTATGTGGTGTAATATGTCCTCAAAAATAGTAAGATGAATTATTTTGGAGATTTTGTCATTCTTGTTTAACCATAGACCTTTGGCAAAGGATCATTTGGCTCAAGAATAAGTCCAAGGAGATAAGGTAGGAAATTTTTATGTTCAATTATTCTTAATCCTTCTCTGCAATACTTATAGTCCCAGTGATTAAATGTCAACAAAAGGGTGGATGGGAGTAGCCAAAAAAAATAGTGAAATCCCCTCAAATTTTGTGGAACTTTATTTTAGTTTAATTTTATATGATACCCATGAAATAATTTGGCACTTTATTTTAGTGCAATTTTATGAAATAGTGGGTTTGAACCATGTGTTTGTAAAGTATGGTGAATTTACAAATTTTCAAAAAAATGAATTGTCAATTTTTAATTTCAATTACATTTTTAGATTCCTTATGAAATATTATGCAATTATTTTAAAAAATTGCACTAAAATCCAATAAATAGATCAAAAGTTATGTTGGTTTGAAAAATACCTCATAATGTAAAATGGTAAACACTATAATGACATGGAACTTGATGTGACATCCACCAAACATATAATGCATACTATACTAATAGATTATCGATGTATACTATTGGAGTGGCATCCATACAATGAACTAACTACATGAGTCTTGAAAGGAATATATAGTGGGTTTTATCATGATGCCCTAGCTTGAAATATAATTAAATATAACAAAGTTAAAATAAAAAACCAACAAAACCCAAAATGAACAACCCACACAAGTGAGCAAACAAACAAATTACTATAGCTAAACCAAATTGCACCCAAGATAAACAACCAAAATACTTAGGCAATCAAGGGAGGGAAAAGATGCCACAACTACCAACATTTGACAAAAATCTCCCTCTATCACATGATTAAATGATGGCTTGTCCAACCATCCATTATAACAACTAACTTCAAATTCACATGGCCAAAACTTGAAGGGTTATCAAGCCCTTTGAAATGCACTCCATGGACAATCTCAATATGCTTTGCCGCCCTAGTAAGCTTACCACTAGAGAAATGTGGAAGAATGAAAGCACTGAATACTTCTAATATGCATTTACAATGAGAAACGAGTAGGTGATTCACAACCATACATAGGTCTAGACATAAAGCAATAAGTGTATCCATGGCTTGGCTAATATTTATACTCTTATCTCATTAATGTCACCTCAAAATTGTTCACACACACACGATTAGCAACACCACCACAACCTCACCCTCAAGCACCACATCCTTTGCCTCATCATATTTTTCCTCAAAGGCATTCTCCAACAAAAGGAGAACCAATTCCAACCATCCACATATATCCTTTGATGGGACTGCACTTTCTAATTTAGTCAAGAAAATGGCAAGGATCATTGCACAAGTTTGAAGCTTACCATTATCAAGGAGGCCCTTCCCTGTGATAAATCTGTAATAGATTGATATGGGTGAAGTTAGGGAATCAAAACATCTTCTACAACAAATTATCAATGACACATGCCATAGTGCAAGAAATCCTTGCCAACACTAGTATGCTTACATGTCATCCACATGAGACTATCATAGTCATGTTCCACCTTTGAATATCTACATCCTTCTAAATAATTCATAGAAGGATTGGCTAGCACTAATTCCCATTCAACTCTACTATTAATATTCTTACCCAAAAGGAGAGAGTTTCTTTTAATCATATCCTCAAGAGAATTATGAATAATAAAGGCAATTCTCACTAGAGTAGGTTTCCCTCACGAGGCTTCATCAAAATTTAGCTTCCACTAACCATCCAAGGGAAATCTCCAAATAGACTCTCTACCACTATTCCTTTTTACTATCAACCCATTAACAAGAAGAGCTACTTAGAAATTCCAACATTTTAATATTTGAGTTTCTTTAGGAAAGAGCAAGCAAAAAATCTTTTACACATTAAGAGGCTTCAAAAGCTTTTCAAAAACTTCAAACCCTTAAAAAGAATAATAAAAGTTAAACTCTTAAATGCACTTTAATAAGTGCTCTAAAATATTCAAATCGTTTTTATTATTTTAAAACTTTCAAACCTTCCTACAAAATCAAACCCCTCTGAAATAGTACCTCAAAACCATCATAACTAAGAACTAATGAATTATGTCTTGAATCTTGTGTTAACAAAAAACATCAAAGCTTAGGAGAGAAGGTTTCAATCTTAACAAATTGGTAGGGATTTCTAAAGTTTTGAAGCCTTCTAAATGTAACGATATTTTTTTTTCCCTAGAGGTCTCCTACAAAAAGTGAATCCTAAAAGCAAGATTACAAACTTTTACCAAAAAAAAATATTTTACACATTAGAGCTGCCTAACTTGACATACTCTAGTACCATGTAAGATTTAATTGTGAATTGAAATAAATCTAATTTATGGATGAACCAATATTAAAAACAAACCATCCAATGCAAAATAAAACTTATGTACATGGAAGTATGAATAGAGTACTATCTTATTCATCAAAATGAACAACTATGAAATGTAATAAAGTTGCATTTTTGGAGATGAGAATGAAGTTCAATCTCCTAAATAGAAAGAAAGCACTTTTTTTTAAAGACTATTTAAAGAAAATCAAGAGACAAAGCAAACTAATTCTAAATTTATCTAAAGGTCATCTAGAATAAAGATGCATAATATCTCTAATAATAAACAAACCAGAAAAATGAACTAAGATGTAATTAGTAAATATCTATGCCAATAATGTCTCATATCCTACCTTCTTTCTAACTTTTCTATACATATGGTTCGGTGTGTTTTCTTACTTACCATGCTCCTTTTGTACATCTTTGAACATAACATTTTTATTTCTCCTATTTCTTGTCCTTTCCTTGGGGATAATTCCATTACTACTATTATGGGGGTTATCACCTTAGAATGCTTGCCCTTTTACTATTTTCATATGCACGTTCTACTTTTCTACTCTATTTTCACTTTTATTAGTCTACTATTACTATCTAGTTTATTCTCTCTTACCCAATCATTGGGGCAGTATTCTAACATGTTTACTAAGGGGAACAACTGCTCTACCATTCCTCTCTTTCTTTGTTATACACTTTCATACTCTCCTTATTACACATCAGCAATTGTTCCTTTCTCCTCTTATCTATTTCATCGTTCTTAAATTGATTGTCTTGTTTGTTTCTTCTTATTGATCCATGTAAGGGGGTTATACATTCTACCTCTATATGCTTTATTCTATTACCATGTTTGTACTTTGGTCTAACCTAGTCTTTTTTTTTTTAATTCAAGGGTGATATCATAAACATTTTTGTTTTAGGGCCTACAATAGTGATACAATCACGTATGAAGGGTCTAATGACAAACAATCCAACCATGTAGCTTAACATGAAACACATCTTAAACATGCACAACAAGCTTAATTGTCACAAGAGCAATATAAAAACAATTGAATCAATACTTTATTATTCCATGATCTCATATTACATCAATGACATTTACATCTAGGACTTACAATCAGATCTAGGGTTCAACCTCAGAATTCAACACAACATATGAATTAAACAAGATTGCAACCTCGAAAAGCATACTCTTCAAGCTACTTGATCTTCAATAGCTCTTCTCTCAACTATGGGACCTCAACTTGATTATCTTCTCTTGCATGTTTCTTGCCCTTTCTTTCCCACTAGTGCTCTCAATGAATCCACCTCCTTTTTACAATGATGATTGATGTAAGTAAAATCTCCCATACACTTGGGATAAAGATCATGGTACCAATATTAAACGGTTTTTCCATTAATCTTGCCTTAGATGTAGATGCTTATCTTTAAAACATATAAATGGTTTCCTTCATTATATAGGAAGTTATATGCCTCAAAACTCGAAAGACACTATTGTAACTCTAATCCTTCAAGTTGTAAAGCTAAACAGGAAAGAGAAGCATGAAGATCCATAAAGTTACAGATTTCAATAGTTTATTCCTTGTGCTTTTATAGTTTATCTTCGCTTGTGCTTTTACTTTAGCATATTTTTTCACCTAGTTCCATCTTCCCGCTAATGTAGGGGCGATATAAAATCACAAATTGCATACTTCAGAATCTTCATCTTACATTTCTGCATCCATTTTGGATGCACATTCTCATAGTTATGTTTAAGTATCATTAACCCTATTTTCAGCCAAAATTCCCATCACAGATATGCAATGCAAAGGCAAAAAGCATTATTATCATTTCCTTTACGCACCCCTAAAAGTTGACAACTTGACTCTTCAAAGACACTATTGGAACTCTAATCCTTGCTATGTTCAAATTTTGAATTAGATTTCTGATGATTATTGGAACCCTAATCCTTCCTATGATTTTCAATGGTTGCTTGCCCAAGATCAATGTACAAACCTATTCTCTCTCATTTTGAATCTCTTACACATTTTAGCTTTCCACATTCTACCATGTTTTCTCAAGTGCTCAATATTGCTCTCCACCCTATTCTCTCCATTATTGCAGAGTTGTGAGCTCAATTGTAAAAAAACAAATTGCAAAGTTGCCTATTTCCACATTCCACATCTCCACCACCAAAATCTTCTCTGTATTGCTCCTCATCCTCCATGGTTTCTCCTTAAGTTTTCCTCGCCCTACTTAACTTCCCCTTGATGTCCTAATGTCTTTGTTGCAAAAATCTATCCATCTCCTTGCTATTTCAGATCTGAGTTCATAGTCTCTCCCTTAACATTCCCCATTTGCATATCCTCGTGACTTTCCCATCCCCCAATCTAACTTCTATATTACTTGCACATGCCACTCTAGCTTAGATCCTAGAATCCAACTTAGGATTTTCTTTCATAAGCATCAAAATCTACATACACCACCCCAAAAACACCACATAGGGACAAACACTACTATCTATAAAGATAAGGCTTAAAAAAAATCAAGCGAGAAGATCCTACAAATTGCTAATCATTCGGAATTGAGGACAAAGGGATCTAAAGAAGACATGAGTGCCACCCAAAATCAAAGTTACCAAAATTTGCTAAAAATCACAAGGGAAGCACCCAAAATCAAAGTTATCAAAATTTGCTAAAAATCACAAGGGATGACCTGCAGCCTTCCTGGCATCAATTTTCAGTCCAAACATGTTTCTTGCCCTTTTTTTCGTAATATCTTTGTGTACCATAGATCATTGCAATTTCCATTCCAAGCTTTTGTGTTTTATGATATTATATCAAATCTGAATATTTCTATTGTCTGAATATCATCAGAAATTTAATTTGTTTAGCATAATAAGCACAATTATTCTTAATCACCCATTAGTGCACCAATTTGATTTCCAATTTTCCACCCAATAACATATCTAAACATAATCATGCTATATCCAACAATGTCAAAACATCATTTTTGTTTACTATCAACATGTAGAGATGAGAAATGCACATGTTTTGCACAATTTTGTGTAACATTTTTGTAAGCACATTTTCCTCATGTTTTGCACGTGTTTTGGTGATGAAATGTTTTGAACTGACTCTGACCATTGCAGAGCTCAAATCATCCTAAAATCACATCTTCCACTAGAATAAGGCCACCTCTACTCTGCAAACGTCCTGTTCTATTAAGGTCCCTTGAGTTCTTGTCACCCAAGACACTAGTGCGACACGTAAACACTGGTGTGTGCTAGTTTCCCAAATCAATATATGAAAGATAAATACAACTTGTCTATTATTCAGAAACTGATCCCAACAGAACTCTTCATACCATAAACCAAAGTAACCTTCCACTGGATATTGGGAATCTCTTCCATAAGTTATCTCCTCCTTCCAAGAGTAGAGGATTGTAGAGCTTCCTTTATAGTTGCTTTTGGTTCCCAAAAAATTTACTACAGGTTCTAATCTCTCTAGAAGATGAGCACATTTATAATTTTACACGTTCCTCTTGTGACAAAGGATGGTAGGGTAGTACGCAATGAACTGAGAAGCTTATCATCTTCTGGGGCCTGAATGACTAGCTGGTCCCAACCGTTCATCTCTCATATGACTGATCCTTGGGAATTTCTCAACTTAGGTTCATAGCTTCTGCAAAAAGTCCATGGCAATTTGGCAACTAATTATTAGATTGAACACTTTATTAACAGAGTATCCTGCATTCAATATTATTTTGCAGTGCTTCTCCGTGTTTTTGGGATGGGGGGATGCAAGGACAAGTTCTAGGGATAGCAAAACAATTCCAAAATTTTGGAGATGGCAAGGGTACAGCTATATATATAATTTGTACAAATTGTACAGAATTAAATAACAAATAAAAATTTGAGAATGTGCAGCAATAATTGTTTAATGATAACTGCAAGTACAACAATTAAACAACGCCAGTTGCCAAATCAGAAGCCAAAATAAATGTAATCATTTAAATATCAATGATCATAGTAACTGAAAATCGGAATCCATTACAGATGAGCTGAAAGTTCAAAGTACCTGCTAGAGTCTAGGGTTTGCAAGAACCATTATTTGTTGTAATTAGATGATGTTTTTATCTATCAAATATTTCCTGCTGGCGATTTTTATGTTCTCATTCTATCCTGCTGTGACACTAATGAGCTGTTGATGGTAAATCCTTACCAAACTCTTTAAAACTTTATATTGCAGTATGTTTATGGTGAAAAAATATGAAATTACTTTGAAATTTTTTTTGCATCAACGTTTCGGATCACACTCCGTGATCCATCATCACAATCTCCTTCAGCTCTTTGCTTTCATTCTGATGATGGATCACGGAGTGTGATCCGAAACGTTGATGCAAAAAAAATTTAAGCAATCAAATCCAGAAATTTAGTTGTAAAATCATGGATTGTGGAAACTTGATATCTCTAATTTCTTTGAAAATCAAATCTGAATCAGCACTTCATTGCAACACTGACATAGTGGAGCCTTATTATAGCACATTAAGGTCTAAAAACAATGCCGTAATGCTTACAAAGTTATACCCATCGTATGAGCATAGGAAGGAAGCATCATATTAGACTGTTGCTGAAGAAATCCGCCTGGTCAAATAAAAGGGTAATTTCTGTTGTATTTTGCAGCATTCCCAGGTCCAGCAATAGCAGTAGCTGAATTATTATGGTAGCCATTGTATGAAATCATAATCTTATAATGCTGATATAGTAGTCCATAGCCGCTTACCCAAAAAGAAGAGTAATTGCTGCTATAGTGAGAATGAGAAGGACCAGGAACATTAAGAAAATCAACATACTCATTGTATGAACTGAATCTCCTGTGCAATACAGTTACTATGGTGATTTTGCTCCATTAACCAGCTGTCTCCTAAAAGCATTTAGGGTATTTTTCAGTTTTTAGAAAAGAGAGCATTTTTTTCATGCTTTAGAAATGCCAGGGGGCATCACAGGGACATCAGTGATGCCCTGGCATCCCCTGGGTCCCCCTTTAGAGGATGTTCACAGGGATGTCCCCATGGTGAGGGTAAATCCCTGGGGCGTCCCCAAAATTTCAGAAATAAAAGGGTACAGGGTAAGGACGTTCATACCAAATCCATCTAAAACCCCCAGGGATGCAGGAACAGTGTTATTTTGAAATATCAACCAAACAAAGGCTGCCTTCAATCAACAGAGATGGTCACTAAAAGCTTTTATTTCCAGAATAGGATCTACCTTTACTTTCTCTCAAAAATTCTTTAGTCTTACCATTTCTTAAGAACTTGTAAAACTTTCATTTTGTCTTGTACCAGGAGCTCCTCCTTACTATCAGGTTTTTGTATTGATATTATCAATGTACTTATCAGAGTTTCTTAACACATATCCAGTCCTAGCTACCAAACCCAGATGTCTGGGACATTTTGGGGACAGGGTGGCCGGGATGGGTGACCACTACTCCCCCCCTTCCCCCATCCCTTATTTTTTGAAGCCAACTGGGACAGGCCCTTTTTTCAGCAGAAAATGTTGTCACCCTGATGTGCATGGGATGAGCACGTGATCAGGGCATCCCTCACATCAGATACACACAAAACAGCAAAACAACTGAATATGGACATCAAAATACAGTAAAGTAATGCTGCCTGATATAATTTTCAGTATATGCTAAATGTAAAGTTTAAACCCATGTTGATAGTATTATAAACTTGTTAGCTTATGATAGCTTAGTTTAATCTTCAGATGCACAGTACAAAAAATAGACTGAGCTTTTGTTGGTTTTGAAAATTTCAGCACCCATAATCCTTTGCCTGGTGGAATGCTCTCTTGTACCATCTCTGGAGTGTTTTACCTTGATGAAAATTTGGAATGTGATATCATTACCTCTTTAATATCTTGAATTATAATTTTAAAAGTTATTGTTCTTGACAGGCTTACCAGACATTCCCATTTTAATTCACAACTTATTTTTAATTTATTTGTATAGTAAATTTCAAACATTAATCATGAGAAACACTGGTAATCACCTGAGCAGACCAGATACTTTCAAACAAGAAGAGAGGTTTGATCAGAACTGCCTTTTTCTGGGCCTTATATTCCAATCATATGAATACATCTTCGAGGATCCAGAAGCCTAATATGGTGTTATCTTGAAGGAAATAATCACTTATCAAGAATCCCCCTAGTGTAGTCAGTGAAATTATATTATTTTTTTTCCTTTGATTATTCCGAATAAAGTTTATCTCTGAGTTGAACATTGAGCACATCATAGTTCAAAAGTTTTGTAAACTCCTTTCTTCTGATGATTTTGAAACATTGTTGGTGTTGATGTTAGGGGAGCTTCAGATAGCGTTTCAGGACACCACTCTTTGTGCCCACCAGGGTCAGCTAGCCAGGGCTACTTAACCCAAGCCACTCTATAGAAGACTTCATCAGATCTTGTATCAGCATCTCCATAACCATCAGCAAGGGTGTTCATTCCTCTTCTAGCGGTACAAATTAGATCCAGCTCGCCCATTCTGGCTTTGCAGCATGCTCAACTCTTTCATATTTGGCAACAGGTCCTCTCTCTTAGATATTTGGACTATTTATAGACTATCTATGGTCATCTTGGAGGCCTCACAGGATACTCACCTTCTAACAGAACCATGGTTTCCTAAGTCTGGATTAACACCTCTTTTCGTTCATCAGGATTACTTTCTGTAATTCTTTTTTTTTCTAGTAACATTTTAGTTTGTAGTTTCTTTGGAGCCTCTTTTTGGCTCCCTTCTAATAATTATCTCTAGGTTTTTTTGGGGGGAGATAACAAGAATCTTAAGGATAATAGTTTTATACATAGTTCCACAGAGTTTCATGATGGGGGGACGCGGGGACATGGGGACGGGTTTCGGGGACAGGGGGCCAAGGGGCCTAAGTTTGGGGACGGCGGGGGGACAGTTGCTGGGTGGCAGCACTGAGATACATATAGTACTTCAAAAAATAGTTATAAAAAGATGTATAAGTATAAGACTTACAAATTAAACTTTGGAAAACTAGTTTTAATGAATTTTAAATTGAACATTAACTTGGCAACACTCCTTCTTGCTATTCATCTTGCTCCTCCTCAACCCTCTTGCTCTTCATTCTCTTTCACCTTACACTTGCAACTTTCACTCTCACACTCATGCTATTAGCTTCTTGTTGATTTGTTTTCGTGAATTGAAATGAGAATAGGAGGCAGTTTTATAGAGTTTGCAAGAATTGGGTGGGGCCCATAGGCCATTAGGGTTTGGCCTTGGACACAAAGAATGATTTTTTTTAAAAGATTTGCTTTTTGGTCGTCTGGCCACAAGAGACGCTTGGGCGTCTTTGAGACGGTCTGGAGACTCCTAGAGGTCCCCCGGACATCTTGGGGATGCCCTGGCATCCTCGAAGTCCTAGCAGCATCTTGGAGACAACATGCTGGTGGTGGGGCGATGGGGGGATGTCCCTCCAAAGTCTCCGAGACGGGAATGTCTCAAAAATGTGGGGTTTTTTTTTTTTTCCGGGAGTGGGAGTGGCGGGGGGATGCATCCCCATGGAACACTGGTTTAATATTTGAATTCAATGAATAACATTTCTTTTGGCTACTCCTAGAAATTCCTTTATTCTACCATTTCCTCATAGAAGCCTAAACATTTTTTAAATCATATCTCATAGTTCCTTCTTACAAAGCCGATTGCCTCATTATATCCATAATTAGCTGAGCAAGCCATCTTTGGAGGTCAAAACTGGTTATCTCAGAGCCATGTATCCTGAAGGATCCTGGATTATAATATGATGTCATCATGAAAGTGAAAGTCACTAACCAAGAATCCATCTAGTCTTTTGTCGGTGACAGCATAAACACCATTCCTTTTTGTTGATTATTCTAACTTTCTCTCTCTAAGTTGGACATTCAGCATAAATCTGTTTAATTTTTTTTCCTCCTGTCTACTGCAATTATTGTAAATGATGTTCAGGGTCTCATCTACTGCTGAACTCTACTTTGGGTCAAGTTTGTATCCACTTCAATTGAACCACAATAGTCGTGCTTCAAAGCTAATAGGTACCAAAATTTGGAAGAAAACATTTTACTGCTAGCAACATAGTTACCAGTTTCTACAAAATTGACTAGCCTGGGAGGTAAATAAAATCAGAAATACAGAATTTTCAACAAATCAGTTAAATTTCAGGAGCAAATTGGACAAATTCAGCTGGTCAAAAAAAATGGACCGAATTGAATTTGAGCTAAATCCAGTCAGATTTGGTATCTATGGCCTAGCAAAAAATTGAAACAGCAAATGTTTGATCCCAATGCAAACAAAATTCAACTCCACAAAACAGATGAGGATAGCAATGTGCTCTAGGTAAAAACAGAACTCTGCAGCTTGTCAAAGTCCCAATGAATTTGCTTTAATGGGAAAAAGAATAAGTCACTATCTAAGGTTGATCATGAACATATGAATGAAAAAAGGCTTACACCTTCAATCAAGAGACATCAGAGCTATTTTTCCCAAAGGTTTCTTTTGGACACATATCAAGAACCTAATGGAGATGAGTATCATACTAGATACCAATCAAAAGGATCTACTTTTAGCTCCTCACAAAAGCTTTCTAATCTAAAATGTCCTCTAAAAAGTTCAAGTTTAGAAGTATCTAGTCTATTTTTTATGAGATTATATACAATGTTCCTTTTCTATGATTATTCAAAGCAAAGTTGTTTTCTCCATGTACGACATTGAGCATAGCACTCTTTGAGGAAATTGTAAATTCGTTTCTATTAAGTTGCCTATAAATAATGCTGAGGTGTCCCTTTACTACAGAACACCACACCAGGCTAAGGTGGAATTCCCTTAAATTGAACTCCAACAATCACTCTTCAAACCTCAAAGTAAATAGATAACAAAAATTGGGTAAAGAAGAATAAGCTACACTCTGATGACAAAAACTAGAAGTACTCAAACAAACAAGCTAAAAAGTAAACCTTTGACCTAAATGTAAATTAAATTCAGGTCTCAAAAATAGCTAAGGAAAACAATGCAATCTTGGCAAACAAAAATACACAGCAGCTCCTCAAGTTTCAATGAATTCACTTTAATAGTGGGGAAAAAAGTTGAGGAAATCTAGAGTTGAACTTGAACATATTAATTGAAATTCCTCACGAAAATTTCAATGAACGAAAACTTACATCTTGCCTACACAGGCATGGGCGCTAAACTGCTAATTAATTTTTTGACTAAGTTTCTGTAAGGGTGATATCAAGAATCTAAAAGAAATGATGTTTATATTATAAAGTCCATGACTAGGATCCGCTTTTAGCTATCCCTTGTAAGTTTTTTTAATCTACCACTAAAAACACTTTATCCTGTAGCTTAGGGTTCCTTCTTCCTGCCAGCTCTCAACATTATCTACGTAATTAGATGGGTAAGACAGATATTTTCAAACTTGAAGAGAGCTTTCTTGGGAGGTTACAACTCGTTACCTCTATACACTGCATACCTTGAAGGATCCTGGATCCTAATAGTATGGTGTGATCACTAAAGACAGGTGTCATTTGCCAAAATCATCTAGTGTTTTGTCCATGAAGCTATGAATGCTAATCCTTTTTCTTTGATTATTCCAAAAGTTTGTTTCTCCAGGTTGAAATTAAGCATATCACAGTTTTGTGACTTAGTAATCTTTTTGTTCTAAGATTACTGTAAAGATATTAGGGCTCTCTCGTGCTGAATTCCACTTGTGTATCCTTTCAATCGAATCCCAACAATCATTCTCCAAAGTTCAAAACTAACAGATGCCAAGAGTTCACAAAAGGAAGCAAAATATTTAATTCCTAAGCTAAGCCCTGGGGACAAAATATTTTTAGTATGCAAGAAAATAAGATAAGCAACCTTTGATCTCAGTCCAAATTAAATTCAAATCTTAAAAACCGCTAAGAAGGTTGGCAAGATGCTCCTATCAGAAAAATACTCTGCAGCTTTTCAAATTCCCAGCAAATTTACTTTGAAGGTAAAAAGAATAGGATAATCTCTAAAGTTAAAACTTGATGATAAGTGGAAAAATATCCCCAAGAAACTGAGATACTAGTACACTCTCACAAAGGAAAAAGAAACTTGCTTCCAAACTTAATTAGCCCAAGGTTTCAGGGATTTGAAAGGGTAACTATTGAGTTAAAAATTATACAAAGTGGTTGGAAGCAGTGATCCACAATGCAATACCTAGGATATCACAAACTCAGCAGCATATTCTGAACTAGTCTGGATGCCATTAAGCTTGACCAGTGGAGGGAGAGATGCCTATGGAAAATGTGGAGAAACCTGTGACATAAGAACATGCACAATTTCACTTAGCCTTGGTTGCTACACTGGCTTGAGAGCTGGAAAAGTATAAAAAAAATCACATTTTAGACAAGATTTAGAAAAGATTGAGAGTACTAAGCAAAGCATGGGAATGATGGTCCTCCAGAAGAAGCATAATCATCTTGAGTCATAATTCTCTGTTCATCGATCAAGGTAGAAATTTTCACTTTAACAGCTAGGCATTTGTGGCTTTTGACATGGACTATCAGATTGGATGACCATCCAGCTTTATGATCAGATTGTGGAAAAAGACACGTGTAGTTAAGTTATTAATGCATAAATACTATAGTGAACCTCAAGCTTAACATCCAAGAGATGTACAAATGTATGGGGATTACTACATGTTCCCATATTGGAAGCATTTACTATAAACAGTGCATACTATAATTTTGTACAGTTTGCCATCAAAAATCATAAAAATAAGCATCTAAAAAGGCTCTAAAACACTGTATGACACCCAAAATACTCTACCTGAATGATACAAAGCACAAACAGCACCATATTTGATATACTTGAGACAAATTCTAGTTTAATGCCCCTTTATTTCTCTTTAAAGAAAACCAATTGAATGAAAACAAATAAGAAGAACACACAAGATGTGTGCATAAAACTGGATATAGCAGAATGGTCAAAAATGGCAAGACTTCCTTTGATTGAATGCCACACATCTTTACATCCATCAACAAGGCAATTACAGTTTACAAGGTAGAAATACTTGCTTATTTCTTCCTCTAGGCATTAGAAGTTGAAAAATGACCTTCAGAAGCTCTCAAACAAAGAATCAGAATCTCTCAAATAGCTTCAATGGAAATGATATAAAACAGACAAATGATTGCCACATCCATTGTGTGTAGCATCAAGTCATCCCTTCAACTTGATCGATGAGAAAAGTAACAGAAATTTTGCCAAAGCAGTGAGGTGTGGAGCATTCTTGATGCTGAGATAAGTTTCTTCTTTTAACCTGGTAACAGCAGAGATACAGTCATCCTAAAGGTGAAGAGGCATTGCTATCAGTATTAATGTTAGGAAATCCTTCAGCACTGATGTTTGAAATATCCTCTGATTTGACCAATGTTTCGTTTGAAGTTTTGTCTGCTTTGAGCATGCCTTTCCCCACAGTGTACCCTGCTTTATCACAATTTTCACCCAACTTATCCTCCACTTTGGCCAAGTTTCCCTTTAAAGCATCCCTTGCTTTGTCCAATGTTCCTAATGAAGCATCCCTTGCTTTAACCAAGGTTACAGGTGAACTTGCCTCTGCTATGTCCAACTGCAATCCTGCACCCATCCCAGAAATTTTATCATAACAATTTCCGTCTTTAATAATGGCAGCAGAAGAAAGTCCTGCACCGGTGCACTGGTCAACATCATTTTCATCCTTGCCACTAACAGACCATGCACGATCCGAATTACCATCTTCAATTCCATTGCCCTCCAACCTCTTCTTCTCATGAAAAATATTCCAGAAGAAATCTGTCAACACTGACTCATATGCCGGCATCTTTGCATAACCAGGAAAATAATTGATATCAATCACAAGGTAATGATTCCCAACCTTGGTATCCCTGATAACATCAAAATTAAACAAATGCAATCCTAATGCCTTTCTCAAGCTCCCAGCAATCTTTTCCACAAATCTTGCCGGTGGCAATTCAGCAGCCTCCAACTGCATAACCTGATAATACATATCATTTTGATGATCATGGGTCACATTAGACACATGACAGAATGGCATCGGGCCCTCCGAACTCCCCAATTTCTCCTCTGGCACATCAGGCAGGGATTTCCTTTTCACACACTTCACATAATCTCCCACAACATACACCTTAAAGATAACCCCTCCGTGGTTAACAAACTCCTGCAACACAAGTGGAGGCTTCAACTTAAGCAGGCCCTCAGAATTATACACAAGAGACATTTTATGCGACTTGACACTCCCATCAGCAACCAAGGGTTTGGCAATAACAGGAAAATTTAACCCTACCAAGGTCTCATAATCACTCAAAGCCTCAGCCTTATAAACCACAATCTGTTTGGGTATTCCAAATGTCTCGTTCTCACCTTCCTGGCTAATAATACTAAGTTCAGAAACCACTTGCAGCATGGAGATCCGATTGTGCAGCCTTTCAATAGCCTCGGGCTTATCAATAATGAACACATCTGGGTATCTCAACGTGTAGTCTTTCAACTGTTTGTTCCAATCCTCACCAGAAAGCTTGTGCAGAATACAATCAAAAGGGCCTTGATCTATTAAGGGTTTTTCTTTATCAATACAAATTAGGTCAATGCCTCGTTGCCTAGTAAGCTCAACCAATGAATGCTGAATAAAACTGTTCTTCTTCTTGGGTGCCAAGGCATACCCAATTCCATACCGTCTGTTTTCGTTCGACATGTCTTTACAAAACACTTAAAGGATCTGAGCAGCCCAGAAATTCAGCGAGCATTTCAAAAAAACCCAAACACCCAAATGAAAAAAAACAACAAAAAATAATTACCCACAATACATTGAGCTCGGGAGCTTACCAGGGAAACAGTGGGTATTTGCAGGATTGGGTTTTAACTAATGAAAGCATCTGCCTGCTTACTCCGATGTCTCTTGGCCTTCTTTGTTCGAATTCGAAGTATTGTTGGTCATACGAAAAGAATTTACAATATATAGAAAATTGAAGCTTCCGCTTCTTGTTCTTGTTCTTGATGTTATACAATGGTTGATAATAATACAGAACCGCTAAATTGAAAGATTAAAAAGGCAGAATATGAAATCATCAAAAGAAAATGAATGGCGTGCTTTTAAACAAGATTCGCGAAGACAAAAGGAAGATGCAGAAGCATCTTAATTGTGTTGTTATCGTTACAATGCTTCGAATAATCCAAAGCACCGAATTCCAAGCGAAGCGTTTAGGGTTTCTCATTCCTACCGCTTTTTATTTATATATTAAAATATTTATTTCCGATGTACCCCACACTCATTGCTCTGTACTTATCAAACCATTTTTTGTTTTTTCAAATTTTCCTTTTATCCATCTCGGGGAGGGTGGATGAGACTTCTGTTCAAATTTCTTCATTTTAGATTCAATTGAGATTCCATGTGTACTATTTTTTAATTTAGATTTTTAAATTGTTTATACTATTTATTAGTTCCTGCCCAAGGAACTATTGGCACGGCTCTTTGTTAACTAGTTATTAAAAAACAACTATTCAACAAATCAAAATTCATTATTTTTTTAATCTAACAAATATTTATCTATTGTTAAAGTAGAGATGCAAATTATATAAGAAAACATATTTTTAAAATGAATTTTCTTAAATTTAATTGGCAGGAGAGTTTTACCCGATAAGGGCGATTTATACGGATCCATTATCCTAATGGCGCAGATGGAAAGCCTAATGGCACAGATGGAAAGCACAGAGCATCGCACGCTGAGTGAACATGGTCAAAAAAATCGGAACTATTGCCTTGGCCACTATTATATTTAAAGTAGTCGTATTTGTTTATTTTATACACATATCATATCATAGTAATATTTACTTTTAATTTTAATTTTTTATTCCTCTAACTATTCAACTCTCAAACAACCTTATAACCTTATAAGAAAAATATTTACTTAACAATTAAAATTTTACAAACTTTCATACGTAACTTCATAACATTATAAGAAACCCAAATGTAGATTAGAAAATGACTATTAAGTGTGATTAAAATAAAAATAACAAAATAATACTTCAAACTTTTACAAACTATTTTAAAGAAATTAAAAAAAAATAACTACAAATTTATATATGAAATTTGATTCTTATATAAGAAAAATTGTAAATTTATTAAAAACACATGAAATTTGATTCAAATTTTTTTAAAGTAAATTACAAATATTTATAACTCTTATATATGAAATTTGATTCTTGTATAAGAAAAAGTGTAAATTTATTAAAAAGATTAAATAAGCTTTATTAAAATTTACTTAATTTTATCAATTAATTTATTGAGTTCACATTATAAATTTACCTTTTTAATATTTTCTTTTACTTGTCAAAATTTACCATATCATATCAAGTACTATAAATTTGTCTTTTTCACATTGAATTTACCTTAATTTACCTTAATGTTGCATACAAAGATTTTACCTTAATTTATCACATTATAAAACTTAACCATATCATATCAAAATTAAATAATTTACTTACTGCATGTGAAACATTAATTTATGTTTAATAAATTATTAAACAAAGATTGAGGAAACGAAATTTACTACTATGTGAAACATTAATTTATGTTTAATAATTCATTAAACAAAGATTGAAGAAATAAAAATTAGGCTTAACGGTTTAATCTAACAAATATTTATCTATTGTTAAAGTAGAGATGCAAATTATATAAGAAAACATATTTTTAAAATGAATTTTCTTAAATTTAATTGGCAGGAGAGTTTTACCCGATAAGGGCGATTTATACGGATCCATTATCCTAATGGCGCAGATGGAAAGCCTAATGGCACAGATGGAAAGCACAGAGCATCGCACGCTGAGTGAACATGGTCAGAAAAATCGGAACTATTGCCTTGGCCACTATTATATTTAAAGTAGTCGTATTTGTTTATTTTATACACATATCATATCATAGTAATATTTACTTTTAATTTTAATTTTTTATTCCTCTAACTATTCAACTCTCAAACAACCTTATAACCTTATAAGAAAAATATTTACTTAACAATTAAAATTTTACAAACTTTCATACGTAACTTCATAACATTATAAGAAACCCAAATGTAGATTAGAAAATGACTATTAAGTGTGATTAAAATAAAAATAACAAAATAATACTTCAAACTTTTACAAACTATTTTAAAGAAATTAAAAAAAAATAACTACAAATTTATATATGAAATTTGATTCTTATATAAGAAAAATTGTAAATTTATTAAAAACACATGAAATTTGATTCAAATTTTTTTAAAGTAAATTACAAATATTTATAACTCTTATATATGAAATTTGATTCTTGTATAAGAAAAAGTGTAAATTTATTAAAAAGATTAAATAAGCTTTATTAAAATTTACTTAATTTTATCAATTAATTTATTGAGTTCACATTATAAATTTACCTTTTTAATATTTTCTTTTACTTGTCAAAATTTACCATATCATATCAAGTACTATAAATTTGTCTTTTTCACATTGAATTTACCTTAATTTACCTTAATGTTGCATACAAAGATTTTACCTTAATTTATCACATTATAAAACTTAACCATATCATATCAAAATTAAATAATTTACTTACTGCATGTGAAACATTAATTTATGTTTAATAAATTATTAAACAAAGATTGAGGAAACGAAATTTACTACTATGTGAAACATTAATTTATGTTTAATAATTCATTAAACAAAGATTGAAGAAATAAAAATTAGGCTTAACGGTTTAATCTAACAAATATTTATCTATTGTTAAAGTAGAGATGCAAATTATATAAGAAAACATATTTTTAAAATGAATTTTCTTAAATTTAATTGGCAGGAGAGTTTTACCCGATAAGGGCGATTTATACGGATCCATTATCCTAATGGCGCAGATGGAAAGCCTAATGGCACAGATGGAAAGCACAGAGCATCGCACGCTGAGTGAACATGGTCAGAAAAATCGGAACAGTTATGAAGCCTCATTTTATTTCATCTTGGACAGTTATTATTCAAAGAGTCCTCATCCTTTACCATTTTTTTTCGGTTTGATGCCTCTGCAGAAGGCTGAAAATTTGATGCCTCACATTGAACTTGAAGCTCTTTGGTATATGACCAAAAATTTACTATGATGCTTTATATTTTATTCAGATTGACTTGGCTTGTATGCTATAATTTAAAAATAATAATATACCATAATGGCATATGTATTTCACTTAATATTATTATGGACTTCTATAACTTAGTTCGCATGTATTTCACTTTACACTGCTGTAACTTATCTATTTCACATTTTCCTATTTAAAACTTTAACATACTGCTGTCCCCCAAAAATGGCCTCGCGTCATTGCCGTCCTCAAACCATTTACCCACCTTTCCTACCATCCTCGTCCTGCAAATGTGATGGAGCATAGTTTTTGGGTCCTAGTTGGTGGGGTTCTGCTGCAGCTTTTGTCTTGGACGTGTATTGGCTACTATAGTAGCTAATTGTTTGTTTTTTGTTGTCCAGATGCTCTTGTAGCCCTCCTACCTTTTTAGACTTCATTTATTAGTTCTTAACTCCATTTGAGTAAGGAAAAGCTAATTTAGCTGTCATGAACTTTTAGAAAAACATTAGGTAAAAATGATTATTTTCAACTTCATTTTACTGGGCTTGCAGAACTTTCTTTTGAATGGCTAGGTATTGCAGATCTTAAATAGCACTTTTGACTAGACAAGCAGCAAGCTTTGAGAACTTAATAGAAACTATGATACCTTTTCATTTCAATCCTGCAGTCTAATTGGATTGTTCTGGCTTATTTTCCAATTTGTGTCCTAACTTGCATCATAAGTATTGCACTTTCTTTCAACCCTTTGTTCGACTCTTTTGAGACTTACTGTAAAGGGACTAGCTTCTATGCACCTATAAATCAGAAAATCCCTTTCCTCTATATTATTTTAATTTTCTTTTGGGCTTCTTTTACAGTAACATTTAGTTTGATGTTTAGAAGTTATACTTTATGCAAATTAATTCTTTTTATGCCTATTTTGTAAATGTGCAATTTTTGTTCTTTCCTTAACTGTAACCATTCATTATTGAATTGTTCTTTTTGTCCTCTACAAGATCATAACAAATTGAAACCACTATTTTCATTAACTAGGGCGTGGTTGGAAGGCCTCTGAGCTACGTCTCAAGTCATGGAATGACCTGCAGAAACTCTGGTACTACATTTTGAACGGAGCCCATATGTTAAACGGTATGGTTAAAACTTATATTTTATGATTACTTTAAGGCTGATAACGTCTATTCGGGGGTAACCGTGAGAAAAAGTTATCAATGCACTTTGATGTAGTATAGATCTCTGAAAATTGTTAAACTCTCCATTATAAGCTTAGTCTCTTGTAGCCTGCCAGTAGATCTGTTTATTTCTCTTTAGCATGTACGCTCGAATTAAACATTTAATCTTGATAAGATCTGTGGTTTTAATTAGGAAATAAGTAAATAAATTTGTACTTACGTATATATATTCTTGCTATCTTAGTATTTTTTTTAATATGGTTACTTTATAATATTATTTATGGAAATATTGAGAGTTTTGAACCTTGTTTACGATATTGTTCTTTTTGTCTCCTCTTGTGAATATTAACTTTTGAATTAATAAGCTAAATATTTAGCTTTGAAATTTTGTTTGTTCAGTTGAAGCGTCTAGCTATCTTCGTTTAATTAAGGAAATTGAACAAAAAGAGCGCATAGATAAGCTTCCTAATTTCATTCTCCCTCCTCCACCTTCTAGTCTTCTATTATTAATAGTTAATTTTGATTTTATTATTAATGTATGACTTTATTTTTTTTTAATTATTATTGTTATTGTTTTATTGAATAAACAAATATTGTATCAAATAATTGAAATACAAGAAAAATATATAAAATTAATATGTGTATGATTTTTATTGTTATTTATAATTACAAGAAATGGTTTACTGTTATATTATTTTATTGTCTTAATAGATATAAGATATTCTATTGAAACATAAACAATTTAATGATTAAACAAAATGAAGGATATTTGATGAAATAAAAATATTAAAATGAAAGACATTATCAATACCAAACAAATTTTATGTAAAAAAAAAATCAAAACAAAGAGATTTGATGAAAAAATAAATAAAATCAAAGAGATTTCATGAAACAAAAAAATCAAAACAAAGAGATTTGAAAAATATTCATTATAAAATAAATTAAAAAATCAAATAAATAAATCAAAGATTAAAAAATGAGTTAATTAAAAGATCAAATAATTCAATCAAAGACAAAAAATAAAAAATTAAGAGATCCAATAAATAAATGAAAGAGATTTGATAAAAGGATAAATAAATCACAAAGATTTGAGAATCTTTACCATAGATAAATTAAAGTTAAATGCACGATTTTTAACTTTTAAAATTTTGAAAATTATTTCTTTTCAATTTTATTGGCTAAAAAATTTGGACCGATAAGGGCGGATTTTGAGGAATGCTAACTATAAACTTTTTATCACAGTTTTTTTAGGACATTTTTCCCCACAAAACTATAATAAAAAACTAATTATTCAAAATTTTATTGGCTATGAAAACCACAACAATCTACAATAAACTAAAACAACCGAAATGAATATAACATTTGAATTTTACAACCGAAATGTTTGGTATGTTGCAATGATTAAACATTATAATTTAATATTTTAAGTTTAATTAGGCCAAGGCCGAATGCTTGTACATAAAAGTATAAGATTAAATCTTGGATGTGAAAATAATTCTCATAAAAATATAAGATAATAAAGAGCAGAAAAATAAGCTTTATTGCATAAATTTCGGTTAGTTATATGTTTTTGGAGTGCCTTAATTAGTTAAATGTTTTCTTGGGCCTCATGCATATCAATATCAATATCAATACCAATAGCAACTCAATTTATATATGATTTTATGAGAGGTTTGATTTTAGGGAGAAAAAATGGAACACTGAATTGCTGCGGATTCAAGATAAGAGACATCACATATCAAGCATAAGTATTTTCTTAGTTCTTGATAATTCATAGGACCATCGAAACTCTGAAGATTTCAAGTTTTATGTGAATTCTTTTCCTTTTGGAATGTAAATGGGGTAGAAGTTTCTTCATCTTATTTTATGAAGAGGTGGAAGAATTACTCTCTTGGGTAGTTTCTATTTCATTCCTAATAATTGTCTTGTAATTTATATCTTAAAAGTTTATAAAATGTATTATAATATTCTTTTTATTTTGCAGGGTGTATTTTCCTTCAATTGATAAAAAAATTAAAATCTTTAAATGCATTTTGGAGCACCACTTCCAAAGGGAATTTTTTTTCCTTTTTCTTATAAGATAATGGGGTCTCATTGAATGTCCTTCTGTGAATTCTCTTTGAACTTTATAAAATTTGAGTCAATCTTCATGGGACGCTAAAAACAACGAAGGGAAAGATTACTTATATAGATTAGGGCAAGAAGCAAACAATTTAAACATAACTGTTGGGGCAAGGGCTTGATTGATGACCTCTTTGTTGGCAACTTCCTTGGAAAAGATGGTAATTCTCTTCATTACACATTTGAATGTGTATATATATTTTAATTTTTTAATTTTTTTTTGGAAATATAACATGGTATTATTGTAAATTCTCTTTTGGAAGTTGAGCTTACAAAAGTTGGACAATCTAAGAAACAAGTTTTAGAAAAATCTGTGTATGGTTCCCTTTTGCATGTAATGGCACAGCATATAAAATTGGTATTGAGTGTATGGATAATAAGGTTTAGAAGTATTCTTTGCATTGAATTTAATGAGAAATTGATCTTTATCTCTTCTCTTAATTGATCTTTTGTAAAATCTTTGTACATAATTTTTTACTTATTAGTTTTAAACAATATACTCCTTTTTTTAAATCTACAAATTTTCTTTCTTCAAGAAATTATACTAAAAAAATATGGTAATTATTACTATTTTAAACTTCTTGTTATTTAATTAATTGGTTAATCCTCCTTATATGGTAATCTTAGAATTTTTCAAAAAGATTATTTTATTTAATCAACAACTTCTCCTTATAAATATTATAATTATTGCTATGGTCAGCCAGAGCTAGGGCAATAGAAATATTGGTAAAAGACTTGAAAGTATTTTCTTCATTCAATGAGGAACTATTTTCTATAATGGTTCAAATTGAGCTTCACATAAAGAAGTTCCTTCAAATGAACAATGATTACATTTGCCTTGTCTGAAAAATTTTCATATAATTAAAATTTGTTTATTCGCTAATTAGTTTGTTGTTTTGTGGTATGGAGCAAGGAGTTTAAGTTGAAGAAAAGACTATTTGTTTCATGTTGTAGTGGAATTCACGTTTCTAACAAGAACTGTGCAACCACACATATAATTTATTTATACACCTTTTATTACTTATCAATATATAGTTTAATTAAAATGTGTTTAATCACCTCCTTCAGATGCAGTTTCATTGATTAATTGATTATTTATTTGTTCTTTCAACATTGTTGCTAAAAATTATCAAACACAACATATTAAAACATAACTATTCTATAACTTTTTGGCAGGAACTTCGCTGCCCTGCAGCTCTTGTTTTAATATGACTTGTATTTTTATATAAGTGATGTTCATTAGTGTATTAAATTATGTGGCGATATGTAATTGTAGAGATGAAAAGTGTATTATTAGAAATTTTAATTTACTTTAAATTTATTTATTAAATTCATGAAGTTTGCAGAGTTCATGATGATATTGTCAGTTGTTACATTTCATATCATACTCTATGATCCTTCATCTTGTGGCAATACTTTAAATTTATTTTGATTTTGATTTTCAATTTAATGATTCAGTGTTTAAAATAGTGTATTTGTGTGAAAGAGTTGTTATCAAATTTAAATTTAATGTAAATTTAAGTCTTTCTTTTTGAATGATCTAGACCTAGAACTTTTAATTCTATTATTTTTCAATTGTAGGTCAAGATCAGTAGGTTGGTTATTTCTATTATTTTCAATTATGGGTCAAGACTATTATGATAGATATGAATGCTTCCTAAACACATGTGATGCTTTGACTTCTTTCAAAAATTCAATCTATAATGGGACCCAAACCAACTTAACTCCAATCAGTTGTTACACGCATTTAAGAGTGAAATATTATAATTTCAAATGTTACATGTTGTATAAAAGGTCAATTTTTATTAATTGCAAAACAATCAATAAAACATAATGGACATATGCTCATAAATATATATTCGAAATTAAAAAATATACATAAATATAGTTGTTACACGCATTTAAGAGTGAAATTTTATAATTTTAAATGTTACATGTTGTATAAAAGGTCAAAGTACAAGTAATTGCAAAACAATCAATAAAACATAATGGACATATGCTCATAAATATATATTCTAAATTAAAAAATATACAACCATAAAATGTTATAAAATTGATGTAAATAAACCTAAAATAAATAAAACAAGAGAGAAGTTCTTGCCAAATGTGCATAATGGACATATGCTCATAAATATATATTCTAATTTAAAAAATATTCAACCACAAAATGTTATAGAATTGATGTAAAAAAACTTAACATAAATAAAACAAGAGTGAAGTTCCTGCCAAAATGTGCAAGAATAGGGGAGAGGGGCCCATAGTGGAGTGGGTTTCAATAGTGGGGATATAAGTAGTCCTTGGTGGGCCTCATATTGGACCATCTTAATATCCAATTGCAAAACACTTTTTATCCATAAAGCACACAAACTAACAAATCATGTGATGCCACATCGGCCCACCAATAAAAGATGACTTAGTGCACCACTATCAGTCTCACTTTTTTTTTTAGCCTTTTTTAATACCTTAACAAAAAACATGCTGATGTGGCATCATATTTGATGATGTGACCCTAAAATTAAATTTTTTAAGCAAGTGAATTGCCAAATAGATGGTTGTACAAAATTGGGACTGATTTGAAATTACATGTAGGATTTTGAGAAACATGAAGTTAGGGTGCTCCACTATGGGCCCCTCTCCCCTAGTCCTGCTTTTATTTGTTGTGTGTGTTATGTTTTAGCAAATGAGATAGTAATGCAAATGAAAACATGGGTAAGTAACAGGTGACACCATAAATTCCTTTGTTTTCAAGGAGATGAAAACATGGGTAAGTAACAAGTAACACTATAATTTCCTTTGCTTTCAAGCATAATTAAGCCACATGCATCCAGAGCTAGGGCATATATCATCAATAATTTGTGGAGTGTTTCATTAACTAGAAACACAGTGTTGTGGTGTTGAATAAAATTATTGATTATGAAAAGTGTGTCATTTTTCTACTGCTTGACCATCTGTAACAATTACCAGGTAAGATAGGAATTACGAGGTTAGGAGGTAGTCTCAAACTCATAATACAACTACCACCACAAGTCACTCCCCTTGAGATAAAAATATTTCCATTCATGTAAATGTAAAAATATAGGGGAAACAATTAGTTCCTTTGAAATTGAGCAAGAATCCTATAAGGAATAAACAAACATCAAATTACCTAATACACCCAGCCACACAAAGACAAACAAAAATTATATGCATCCAATGTCGATGTGCATTGTCAATTGGTTAAAGATGATACTTATTAAC
This sequence comes from Sequoia sempervirens, assembly GCA_007258455.2. Taxonomy (NCBI): domain Eukaryota; kingdom Viridiplantae; phylum Streptophyta; class Pinopsida; order Cupressales; family Cupressaceae; genus Sequoia; species Sequoia sempervirens. The sequence goes on along the minus strand of VDFB02105785.1, from coordinate 92,085,426 downwards.
AAACCTAAAGTACATATTATGTTTAAGAGAAGTATCATAGAACAATGGAAAGCATAACATTGTCATAGGTTGTATTAATGGGATATGACCTATGGTATATAAAAAGTATGCAATGGAAATCCCTTGCGAATATGAGAAGTTTTGCATTGTCCAATATCCCTTAAGAATTGGTGCTAGGATGCACCTCTCATACAAACCAAGTAAATTTGGAAGAGTTTTATATTTTTTCTTGTATTCTTTATTTGAAGAATGCTTAAAAACACTGCATGATGTGTTATAAAAGAACATCAAGTATCTCTTCATAAGCATATTCTTGCAACTTACAAGCATTTTTACCAGAATATGTAGCATACTCACACCAGTATACTAATGGGTATGCCAATCAAATTAGGGTATGTAAACGAATGAGGAGGAATCCATACTATATGTAAATGTAGTCACCAAAAATTTTGGGTAAGGGGATGTTTGCACGGTTCATGTTCTTATAATAAAGTTTTATGGTAACTATGTTGTTAAAACTAAGCATTTTTCATTCTGATAGCACAACTAGTTTAGTTGAAATATTTGGTACATTATGTGGGTTCTTGGATAGCTCTAGATGCAGGATGATTTTCCTCTAGAAAACATGGATGTGTAGAATTTATTGTCATAAAGAAGGTAAAAAATTTAAAAAGGGAAGTGGGGATGGGAGGGAGGTAAATGATGGAAAATATGGATGTCCAAAGCTTATTCACATAAAGAAGGTAAACAATTAAAATTGGGATAAATTTACTCTTAGATGAACCAAGAGAGTGGAAAGAAGTGGTATTGTGAATGGTAGGGTAAAGTTTTATGTTTTTAGGAAATTAACCAAGCCAAAATTTACGTACTATTTAAGAAATTTTGATGCCATGAACATACTATCAGAAGTTCTATTTGTGAAGCATGTGCAAGAGGAAATAATTTGTGTATCTTAATTAGGTAACTTGTTTAAATAGTCTAGTTAGAAATTGCTTGTTTCTGAAGAGAAAAAAAGATTTGGTTTCACAAGATTTCCTGTCCAATCAATTTCATGGCATACTTACAGTCCTTCACTTTATTTGTCTTGCACTTTCTTTTACTATTTTGAAAGTTGTAAAGAAATGATAGAAATGTTAAGAACATGCAAAGAATTGCATGATCTCCATGAGCCTTTGCCTAAAAAAATTAAAACTTTGATCTTTCCAAACTGACTTTTATATTCAAATCCTCAAAACATGTTTCTAAATAAAAGATTTTGTTTTCTACAGAACATTAAAATTGTACAAAGCTTGAAAAAAATTATCTACAAAATTCACAGGTGGTATTCACAAATCTACTCTTCTAAAAAGAAGACTACAGGATTCAGAACCCACCTTCGGATTGCATAAAATTAAGAGAAGTCGCCTAATGCAATGTCATAGAGTGGGAAATGTAAATCATGTGCTTTTATTTTGCCAGTGATAAACCATTGGTCATAAACAGTTAGAAGCCATTCAACATGAATAATGGCTTAATTCGAGTCATAGTTCAGGAAAATAAAAGAGCCTTAAAAATGTTTTCTGTTTAAAAACGTTACTCATTTTACTATTATTATGAGTTTTTGTGATTTTTTGATTGATCAAAAGTTAACATTTTTATCACTCATTAAACACTGTCCCACCATGACAAAACTAATAAATAACCTAAAATAGTTTAATGTTTCAAATTATTTCAACCCTTACAACTCATTCATTTGAAATTTTATTCTAACTAGTAAAAATGCATTTATTTGTTTTAACTTGAAGTTTATTTCTAAACTTCTTGAAATATTAAAAAATCACAAAATAAATTAAATAAATATTTTGGCTCACCACTACCATCTCTAGGATCTTTCTTTTAAAAAATTGAAATGAATAGGAATAAATATGCTCTTAATTATAGTTTTCTTTAATTGATTTTTTCACTTTTTTTTTTTACCTAATATGGATTTTATAACTATTTTCAAAAGTTATTTTAAAAGAATTTTTATTTTAAATCCAACATTAACTAGAAGTGGTGGAAACTGCCATAAAAACTAATAAAATTGTAAATCAAAAATATTATTCTCACTTGCCTAAGTTTTTTTAACCAATGATATATGAGAAAAAATGATTTTTAAAATTATAAGATTTTAAAAATACACATTTTACTTTAAGAAAATTAAAATATAATAAATGAAAACAAAACTATCAATTTTGATTGGCTAAAATAAACAATTTTAATAACTAGTTGTTAGCAAGTAAATAACAACACTATGTTGAGTAACAAAATCATAAGTTGTAATAAAAATTAAGATTAATTTAATATATTAGAACATTAATTTATTTTCTATGAGGAAAAATAGGTTTTGAAGGGGCCCCAAAACCCTATACAATGATGACAAGTTGCAAGAAAGACTAAGCAAATAAAACCCGCAACCCAAAAAACCAAAATGCTGACAATAGAAATAACCAAAGAAACCCGTTAGCAAACCAATAGAAAAAAACATTAGCACCTAGGTTGATCAAGCAAAAGAGTCAGCAACAGCTACAACATCTTTTCCAAAACATTGACCGAGGCCATATTTTCCTCTATGACCCCCTCATGCATCTCCATAACCTCTTTGAGCTCATCAAAGGATACAATTGCTCACTTCTTCATCTTACTCCTTGTCCTCAAACATGGACCAACCTCCACATCCTTTTCCATAGCTGGAGTAGAATCCACATTTTTATCCACCAGGGTCGAGTAGTTCACATCTTCATCTGTTTTCTCAATTCCCCCTAGCTCCATGGGTTTTCCGGTCCATTTCAAGGCTTTCTTGTTTAAAACTGAAAGACCCTTAGCGGTTAACTTCAAGGAATTGTTACTTATGCTCACCACGGTTTTCAAATCCTTCGACAACTTACCAATTTTGTCCTCAATACTAACAAATCTTTCCTCTAAAAACTTATTACCAATCATTTCCAAAGAGGAAATCCTCTCCTCATGAGTAACGCCCAAGCAATCAACATCAACAACTAATTTATCTAGCATTACATTCATAGATTTAACCTTACGTTTAATTGCCCATTCCTTTTGATTGCACCAGACCATTGCCACATAGACATCTTGCCAGTTCTTAACCTAGAGATTGAGCTCCTTCACTTCTGAGAACAACCATTTCACTAGAGAAAGCAAATTCAACGTTCCATCCTCAGCCATCTTACAAAACAAACCCATATTCACGTCATCCCAATTGACAGGAGGTGCGGCCTTCGGCTCCAAGTTGTGACCAGGGATTTCCCTACACTCCTCTTTCTGCTCCTCTTCCTCCTTAACAAGGGAACCCTCAACCTCAACCACCTCCACCTTAATCCTATGCTTTTCAGGCAAGCTTTCCAAATCAGCCAAAGCTTCCAACTGCTTCATCTTCATTTTCTTTTCTTTTTCCTGTAAGGAGCTAACATGAGAGATAGGGGGACCCTAGTTAGGGTCAAAATCCTTAGTACACTGGACACTCTGAATCCCTTGAACCTCCATAGGCACAGACCCAGGCAACAATTCATCCACACCGAGACTAATATCCCCAATAGGGGTGCTATCCACAACCCCCACAATTTCAGGACCCTTAGCACCAGTCACAAGGGAACTATCCACCACACCAACCTTCCTAAGACTCAAAGTAGGCTTCACACCTAAACCAGGAGTTTCCACATCTTTCACCAAATCCACCTTTCTTTTAGCATATGACTTGTCTTTCCTAGGACATTTGGATTTCCCCTTAGTACTCTTCTTCCCTGACTGCACCATAGCTTCCCTCAATTCAATGTCCATTTCGTAACCCTTTGACCATGCTTCAGAAGCTTCAGACCCCTCCTCGAACACACCATCATCCACAAACATTTCATCAAAATCTGAGTCTTTGTCCTTGAAACTCCCTTCCCACTCTGCAACAAAATCCCCTGTCTCATAACCAAAATTCTTAACTCCATTCCAATGTGAAATAATGCATCATAGCCAGCACAAGATCCCTCCACAATGGTTTAAGAGACTTACGGGAATACCCAACACTCTTGACTTCCCGAAGCTTCTTCTTCTCATCAAATTTGAAAAAAATAGCAAAGGCTTTCTTAGCAATTGCTTTGTCTCTGTAGAATTTCCTCCCAGAAGATGAAAGCCTAGTGACTTCTGCTATGAATTCCTCATCAATATTGAACTCCACCCCTTTATAACGCAAAGTCCTACCATTCCACCCTTTCACAAAAAACTTTGTAGCTTCAGGATTAGGGCCTTGGATTCTTTGCATATAATGGGTAACCCCGCCCTTTTCCAAATGAGCCCACATGGTTTCATTGCTTTGGAAATCCTCACATGAGCTTGGTTCAACCTTGTAGCGAGCTCCACTTGTGGCAGCATCTAAAGAGCAGGAACCCAACAACACCAGAAAAAATTGCAAAAACAAAATAAGCTTGGCTATCCACAAAACCACACAAATAATACCCACAAAACATGTGAGCATTTCATTCAGAGTACTTCCCTGCCTACGTAACCAGGCCATAATTTTACGGAAATCAAAGTTGTAATTAGGAAATAGGCAGGGCCAAGGTTCAACGGGCATAAGCCAACTCAAAAATATAATGAAGAACCTTTCCCCTATATCGACCACCTTAAATACATGCCACCTGGTCATCATTGGAAATAGATTTAAGATTGAGTGGTAATGATTCAAATGCATCCCAATCATATTTAGCCACCATTCCCAAATTTGCAAATCTGTCAGCCAGCGTGTTAGCTTCTCTAAACACATGAGAGATTCTAATATCCTCAAAAGAATTAATGATGGAGATTGAATCATTAATAAGATGAGCGATAGACCACGATGGTAGACACTTCCTCAAAAGATAGTTTATAATATTAAGTGAGTCCTCTTCCAACCAAAGTTTAGAGACCCCTAGATTCTTCGCCAAAACAAGGCCATGATAGGCTGCAGCTGTGGAACATTAATTTGTTATTAGATTTTAGATAATAATTTTAAGTTATATTTTAAAATATAACAAGTAAATAAATCTCTTCAAAAAGTGCAAATATTTTTGATAAAATAATCTATTGAAATGAGATAAAATTTTAACCTTTATTTTTTATTATTATGGTCGTCGTGGTAGAAAAAAAATGCCTTGAAAATTGTGAATAAAAAGTTTATCTTAGGACCCTGAAAATCCACCCTTATCGCTCAAAATTTTTTAGCCAATAAAATCGAAGAAAAATAATTTTCAAATTTTGAAAAGTTAAAAATCGTGCATTTAACTTTAAGAAAATTAAAATAGAATGTATGAAAAAGAAATTTTAAAAAATCAAATCAAATATTCAAAACTAGTATAGATAGATACCTTTTATTTACAATTTAATTATTTACTCTATATGTTCATGTTTGTACATTACAAATTATTTTAATAGTTTTATATTTATTTTATTTCCTAAAATAAATATGAATTTTAAGTCATAATTTATCTTTTTATTTAGAATTAATTTATTAATACATAAGACATTTCAACCTAAACCCTAACTTCTTGTTGTAATTAAATAAACAAAAAATATAATTTAACTCTACCATCATTTTACTCATTTTTTTCTTTATTTCGCTTCACTCTATATTATTTTCAATATTATTTTTGTTTATTTTGTTTATATATTTATTTTTACTTGATAGTTATATGTATTATTAAAAACAATTTAAAAAATATATTTATATTTTATATATTTAAATTTTTTCTATCGATAAAAGTGGCTATAAAGGGCCACACCATGTCTATTAAGTATATCAAAAAAGGAGTTACATTCATGGTTTTGCTTACAAACATTGTAGGGCTAGACAACCAAATCCCAAAATGAAGCCCCTAAACAAAATGGCTTACAAGTTATAGCCACCCCAAATTGCATCATAGCCCACCCATATTGCATTATAGCACACCAGTTTGCAGATGATAATAGAAAACTATATTAAAGTATAACTATTTACCCTAGCCCATATGCTATCAAGCACCATCCGGTCCCCCTTCCTCGGCTTGGCCTCCATTGTCCACCACTAGTGTTAAAGATGTGCTGATGAATGCGAAAGACTAGTCCACCATCTCATTCTCAATTTCCCCCACCAAATTCTTTAAGAAATTTAGGCCCATGTGGGTATGGTGTCGCCTCTGGTCGATATTCATTCCATGACCCTACACAGAAATGATCAACCAACTTAAAGCAATAAATGTTTTGCACGAGCTCGTTATCTCCCATAGATCTCCTTATGGAACTCGTTCCAGGCTTCCATTGATTCCAATGATACCACTTTTGTCGCCATGTCAATGGCAATGGTGGTTGCCTCATTGGCCATTAAGTTCCCTTCACGATACACATGTGAGACTGTAAAAATTTTTAGTGCTCCATTTGATTTACTATTGCCTCGAGCCATTTTCTTCGGTAGTTTGGGGAATACTTCTTGTGAATTGCATTGACAATATTTTGGGAGTCCCCTTCTAGGTGGATGTTTCAAGGCAATTAAATTTTTGTCCCATTTCCAGGCCTAATAGGGTTGCTTGGTATTCTGCTTCATTATTGGAGGCTCTGCCAAGTTTTTGCACTGCTATGAAACAAACTTTCCATTACTGTCACGAATCACACATCATGTTGTTGCACTTCCTGAATTGCCTCGTGATGCACCATCAAATTTTATCTTAACCTAGCCCTCTTTTAGGGGGTTCTAGATGATGTTTTCTCTTGGACGATAAGCACGATGAACTTGCTAATCCCCATAAATGAGGGTATTTATATTTATTTATTATTAAATATTAATATTATATAATAAGTACTTTGACATGTAAATGGTTGTCAAATTTAAGATAAAAGTAAGATTTTTTGTTAACACACTCACACCATTACACTTCACCCTTTGTTGTCATTATAAAATTCATCTATCTACTAATAATTTTACAAATACAGTTCAATATTTAAAATATCTATCCTAGTTTATTTATGTACATTATTTATTTTATAAACTTAAAATATATTTGAACAACATTTATATTTAAAAAAATACAACACTGTACCTTAAAAACACCAAGAAATTAAAAAACACTTGAATATCTTTAAAATTTAGTTTAAAATAATCCATGATTAAAATAAAATTTATATTATTATAATACATCATATTTATATAGTATATAAACCTTTATATTACATACAAACTTTTATATTTTATATATAACTCTATATATAATCTTCTTTAAATATATAATAAATAGAATAAATTTGTATTATTATATAATATTATAGTGTTATTATTACTTATATATTTGTTTCATCTATATTCAAGTTTATATATAAATAATATTATTCTCAAAATAATATTGCTTATAAAAAGTATTAATATTTACATATATTATTTAGTTATTTCTATGTATTTTTTTAATGTGTTTAGCTTTCACTTTAGTTTCGTATGTTTGGGCGTCAAGGTTGAAACGTAATAATGAAATATTGTTTTATTATGTAGTATGGCTTGATCAAGGCTAAATTATGAAATTGAGGAGTAAAATAAAAAAATATATCAAGGAGAATATCAAAGATAATAATGAGAATGAATTATAGATGAAAAATAGAAGAATGAAGAAAATGATGAAATGGTAATAACAAACAAAGATATGTTAGATGTAGGGTTGAATTAACAGTTGTAGAATTAGAATAACAAAACAAACAAGTAGCAAATAATACATGAAGTCATGAATGAACATATCAACAACTCAGTGACTTTAAAAGAGAAGAAATACAACAACGTAATTGTCAACAACTCAAATGTATTATCATCAATCAAATCTTAATATTTGATTTTAATGTTGAAGATGAAAATTCAAGATCGATAGTTTGCGTACTTGAAACTCTAGAAAATGCACCTCAACATGTAATGAATGTAGTTGTGAAAAATAATATATAAAATATATTAAAATTTAATGAAATGTTTCATAAAGATTCAATAATTTTCAATTTTTTTTGACATGGCATAGATAGCTTTGTTTTAACAAATATATATGCTATATTTATAAAAATGTTAGCTTGAAATAAAAGTTTCTCAAATCTTGAAAGGTACAATATGCACTAGATGTCGACAAGAGAAATATTTAAAAGAAAAACAACAATCATTTTTTTGCGTCAAATAATATGGGTCATGACCCACAACCACAAGAACTTGCAAACTTGACACAAATATAAGAGATGTTGATAGTGTGTGTCAACCCTCGATTGTATTTTTTAATTTAAAATATTATGTTATACTTTATTTTATAAATATATGTCAGTTTTGTTTTATTTTTATGTACATAGGAACATCTTCCCCTTAATATCAATGTATAATGTCTCTTGATGTAATTACTCTTATGTGTGTGTATGTATATGTATATGTATATGTAATATTATTCTTATTTATAATCTTCAATAAATATATAGATTTACAAATATAAATAATCTCTTAAATTGTATATATAATTTATAATATTATTCATACTATAATATTACTATTACTTACATATATGCATTACTTTCATAAATCTTCAAGATGTAGATTTGTGTTTGGAGGGCATGAGTACCATTTTAATTATTTCAAGAAATAATAAAATTTTACTTATCTTAAAATTATGTTGGGGATTAAATGAACAACTTACATGTTCCAATTGTTGATGTTACTAGCATATCTATCTTTACAAAATCTATCTAAAATACATCAAGAGATATTGGCGTACCTATTTTATAAATAATTTGTCATATATAAGTGGAATAGGCACCTCAAGAAGGATATCTTTAGCATATTTTAGATAGATTTTTTGTAAAGATGGATATGCTAGTTATAATATTATGTTTAAATATTATAAAAAATGGTTTCCATCATTGGACGATTTTTTTCTATTTATTGCTTTTATTTTTTAATTATAAACCTTTTTTTGTAGTTGTAGCATTCTTAGGCATGAAAGCACTTGAGGTACGTAATATTCATGAGCTCTTCCAACTCTTGAGGATCTAGTATTGCTAGCTTGTATGCACCTAACCTATATTTAAAAATGATAATAAAGGGACACAACCAATTTGGCTCAAACTTTTTTCCTTCTTATCATTGATTTGGTGGCATTATTCTAATTTTCCTTCAAGAAAATATCTTTGATCTCAAATTATAATTTATTATAGCTATGATAACGAATTTTTATATGCTTTGAGGTTATTAAGGACATTGGGTTAGTGATCATCAAGCAGTTAAATCTCATTCAATTGTGCCACTCTATATTCCTCATAAAAAATGAGGTCATACATGGAGATGCACAAGGATGGTAATTTGACCTCAATTGGCAAGATAGCTTGAGCACCAAAGATAAGGAGTAGGGTGTACAACTAGTAAGGGTTAGCATGGTAAGCCCATAGGATGGAATTAAGTTGAAGGTTCCAATCATACCCAACATCATTATTTGCTACCTCATGGGTAATATGGGGTGGATTGTTAGTGCTTGATATGGAATTACTCATAAAGGGCTCACACCTCATTATTTTTTTAAATATTTTTTATTATTATTAATGATGGTCATAGGTATGTCAAATGCCAAATAATTTTGTGGAGGACAACTTTAGTGCTTTGGTTTCTAGTGGCACTATAGGTAAGTGGAATGGCTTTAGCCTATTTTATAAAGTATTGTGTGGTAGTGATAATCAATTTTTAGGGAATGGACAATGATGGGTTGAACTTACCAATGAGGTTGAGGCCTCGTGTATAAAAAGGCCATGGCATGCTAATTGGTTGGAGATCTTGGTATGGTGCATTAATGAAGTTTCCATACTTTTTTCAAGCCACATATTTATTTATATATGTTAACATGCATCATTTTCCATGTTGGGCTAGTAATATATTGTATGAAGTATCTTTTTGGCTAAGACCATGCCATTGATATGAGCCCCACATATACCATTATGAACCTCTTTAAGGACTAGTTTGGCCTTGTTTGAGTTGAGATACTAAAGTAAGGTATCATCATAGCCCCTTTAAGAGAGTGTGCCACTAAGGAGGGTGAAAAAAGAGGGAGGCATATATGATACTATACCATGGGGAATTGGGACCAATAATTTTGCAAATATTTTTTGCTTCAAGGATGTCATATGTGGGAATGAAAAGTCTTCACAAAATATTCTTTATCATTTGTGGCCATGTCCAAGAGGGATCCTTTGGTACCCATTGCACCAAAAGCCTTATTGCTAACGTGTGGAATTTGTTTAAAAGATATGGCCAAAAATTATTGTTTGAATCTCCCCGCCATGCATTTATAAGGCATAATTATATCATCTCTTATAAGGAATTCATCATTGAATTTCTTAATAAATAACTAGGATTTGTTGTAGACCTGTAGATACTAAATGTTCCCTCAGATTGCAAGCTTTAAACTAGAGATAAGAGCTTCATATTCTACAGTAATGTTGGTACAAGGGAACCTAATTTAGAATGGTTTAGGGATGAGATCACCTTGGGGGCGATAAATAAGATTCCTACTCCTAAACTATGGGAGGTGACATAGTCATCAAAATACAATATCCATAATATTTGTTCCCCAATAATGAAGAAGGATCCATTAGGAAATTATATCTCCAATGGTTAACCAGCTTGAAGTAGAGTCATTGCTAATGGGTTGGCAATGGTTTTTTAGTTAATTATTTTTTGATTAAAAAATTCAATGTAAAACTCACTAAGAAGCATCACCCACTTTACCATTCTTCCAATAAGAGTTGCTTTAGATAATCGATACTTGAGGGGGTATATTATAGCAATAAGAAGAGTGGTAGCATTAAGCATATAATGTAAGAGATTTTGCAAAGTGAATACCATTGCTAGGAAATTTTTATCCATAAGAGTGTAGCTAAATATGCAAACCTTTATTAGAGTATCAAATGGATATGCTCTTGATAAAGTTTGTGTGTTTGTTGCTTATTTGGGAAACATTTGTTTTTTTTAATTTGGTATCCTTAATGAATGGATTTAGGCTCAAATTTATATAAATTTTAGGGGAAAATTGAATGGTGGCTCATATTTTGTCTTAGATCATGAATTTGATCCATGATTGGTGGATGTGATGGGAGAAGTGGAAATCAATTTTCCAAGTAGGTGGAGATGACTAGATAGTCAACTCATTTGATTGGTGAGTCGACAATTATTTAATTTTTATTTAGTGTGTGATTTTGAGTTGGCCAAATTAATTAGCTTGTTAAAGGATTTGATGAGTGAGTTAACTAAATTGATTATTTAGTTAACTATTTTCATTGGATAGTTAACTCATGTGGTGTGATACAGGATTTTAATTAATTTATTTGTGCATAATGTGAGAAATGATTTATTTTAAATTAATTAAATAATAAAAAAATTTAATTAATTTAATTATGATAAAGTAATGTGTATGACAATATTTACTATTTTATTAGATTAAAAGGTGGTAAATGTGGAAATTAGCGTATATGTGATTTAAAAGTGTTCATAGAAAGTATAGACACACCCTCAAATACTTAGCTACATTGAATATATTTTGTTTCCCAACTAACTAGAGATGATCCAATAGGAGTTTCAATAGTGTCTCCCTAATACCCACATATGAAACACTATGTATGTCTTTTTCCACCTCCAATATGCATAGAAGCTAGAAATGATGATCTATGTTTACAATTTCTCTATAGTATAGTCTAAGTTCAATTATTAATCATATACCCACCCCTCACTCATTCCTTCCTCATCCTTCTCACAATGATAATCTTCCCCCTGTCATCCATATTCATCCACTTCCCTTTACCCCCACTTGCAAAGGATGAAATTTGAATGAAAGTGAGAAACTAGAGCCATGATCCCCACAGAGAAGTTCCTTCCTTATTGTAGCTAGAAAGCACTTCTTACAATTTCTATAAACTTCCACACCAATTCCATTATACTTATAAAGATGTAGAAATAACTATAGGAAATCATGTCTAGCCTACCCTTACCAAAAAATTGAACACAAAAATTTCTCATTGTTTCATCCCCACAATGAAGCCTTATCACCTACCACCTAAAGAGGCCATGTTGTATTCTTGATAGCTTTTCATACCAATATTTGTTCCCCATTAGGCCAAGAAGCCTTTAAATTCTCTAATTATTAAGTGTCTAACCTCCTTTGGGAAAATCCAATCTCTCACACTTTCCACTATCATGCATATGATTTAGTGTTTGATTTGTAGCTCAATCTACCACCTTATTCCTAAGATTCTTGATGAGATTAAAACTAACATTCTCAAACTTTATCATAGCCTTAACTACCTATAAAAGGATGGTATCTAGAAACCATGAACTACACTCACCCTTCTTCTAGTATTCAATGAGAATTTTAGAATCTGCCTCCACTTCTATGTTATTCCATTCCCTCAAGTTGGCCAAAATGAGACCCCAAAGGTGAACTTGAATCTCAACCATATTATTGGCATCCATATTCAAGTTAAAGGCCCATAAGGAGAGGTTTTCCTTTATCATCCTTGTCAATTGATTGCACCCGAACGCTTGATTAATTAAACCTAGCAATCTGTTGAAACATGGAATGATTCTCAGGCCTGTGGGTTGCCTAATTTCGAGAATCAATCTCCAGAGAGGGCTGGTTCCCTGATTAAAAACTCCTAAAACTAATTGACTTGGCTGGGAAAGAGAAAAAGAACTTGCTCGAACTGAAAAACTAAAGCTATGAGAGGTGATTGCACCTAAATGATAATGACTTGCAATTATGACTCACAAAAATTTCTTAAAACTCAAATCCACACAACCAGATTCAATAATTTAATCACTTGAACAATTTAAACAAAGGCTTGTGATTTAATGCACTATTGAAGGAAAACAAGGTTTTCACAACAAAATGTATTAACTCATTAATAAGCACAATGTATAACCAGTGATTTCAAATTAAATTGCATACAGATATGTGAAAAAGACAGATAAAACTAAAGGTTTCAGAACCGAAACACAGCAATTCTTCGATCAAATTTTTCACAAAACGATGCTCGAAATCTAGAAGGCAAACTCTAAAGTCCTGAATTCAAAGGAATCTTCTGCAATTACGCACTTTTAACCTGTAATAAAACACTGCTATATTAATCTGAAAGCTGAGTTACAAGATTCTCTTCTTTGCTGAAGGCAAAGGCAGAAAATAAGAACTAACTTGAAAAACAGTTAAGTTTTTCAATATATACAAAAACCTTTCCAAAAAGGCATGCAAAAGGAACTGCCAGTCATCAGAAGGTGAAAAGATGACGATTACAATGTGAAATCCGAGCACAAATGAAAATCTCCTGAAAAAGTGGCCAAACTTAAGTAAAAATGAGTTCAATTAAGCTCAAATTCACTGCCAAGTCGTAACTGATACATGCATTATTCCAACTGAACTGCAACTCCCTGAAAAAGTGACTCAAAGCATGCAAAACTGCCTCGTTTTTATCAACTTCGCCCATAAGAACTGAAACTCCACTTCTATTACATGTGCATGATAAAAATATCCAACACCCTCAGTTAACCTTGCCTGATATAATATCTTTAAATTGTATTAAAATATCTATAGTTTGCATGTTTAAAATAACTAATTTATTAAATGATCTATCGTATATCATTTAACAAATTAATTATTCATTGAATAATGCAAATTACAAATATTATGATGCAATTTAGAGGTCGATCGACTATCATTCTTTTAATAAAAATACACATATCATTTCTTTCATGATAATAGGGCGACCACATAGCATATATTCGGCCATACTCATCAGCAATAATTCGAACAAAGCCGACCATATGATGATAAAGAAACTTGGCATAAAAAATGAATAAAACATCATGATTTAATAAAATCATTGTCGAATCTCAAAAGCATGTTTTAGGGTCAAAAAGAATATCGAACCCTAAAATCCATCATTATCACATTGACTTTTTGAGAGAACCTTCTCGAAGGAAACTGGCCGCGGCTCCACTAGGGTTTCAAGCTCGACTTCTGCAATTTACTGTCGATTTCCATGATCTTTTGACAGATTTTGGGCGTAACAGGTAAGATAAAAACCATTCGCCACAATTTCGAGCTCTTTCTGGGCATTTACATGAGATTTTGCTATCTTATGGGCGCGGCCATGATGATATTCTAACATTTTGTCATCCGCCTCTGTTTTCTCTGTCATTGAATTTTAACACAATATCTCAGCTTAATAATGGACATAAACACCAGATTTTCTGTCTTTGGCTGCGGCTAAGCTTAATCTAGTGATTTCTGGACTTTGAGTATGTATTTTTAATGAAAAGGCGGCGCCATATCACTGATTAACCTTTGAAAACAACGAACCTACAGTTACCCTTTTGTATTCTGGTTAGCAAGCTCTGAAAGCTCTCTCAGAGTTGATAAACTAAGCATAAACTTCTCCTCAGTAAGAACCCCATCTGGGTGTATGCAAAACTTCTCTCCAGGCGCATGACAGTAAACCTTCCTTTCTGATTTCTGGGAACTACAAAGAATATTCTGTTTTTGTGTTTTTCTGTGTTTATAACTTCAAAAATTCATAAAATATGAAGCTAATGCATTCTCCAGTTTAAAAAGTTATCTGGGTAATTAGCCTTTCCATTGCATTTTCTGTAGCATTCGTTTTTTGATATATTACGTTGATAGCAAAAATCATGGCTCAAACTCATGCTTATTTAATGACTCTTGATGTATGACCTTTGAAGAAAATTCACCTTCCTGTGTCTGAGTTTCATTACAATATCTGAGCATAAGAAACCATCATATTTCCATTCTGGGCGCAGAAATTTCTGTATATCACTGTCCATGGCTTGAGACATTTTTGATATCTTCGTTTCTTTTGTTGAACTGAGCAAATTCTGTTATTTCTCCCTTCAAATCGATGGGCACCATGAGCACTGTTTTAATTGGCTGTGAGCTGGAAATGGCCATATATTACAATACATCTGACTGTTATATTGCATAAGCATCAGATATTTCTGTCTTTGACTCAATGCAACTGGGTGCAGCATTAGATATTTCTGTTTTTGCTCAATGCATAAAAGCTGAAACATTATGCTTAGATCTGAATTTATGCACTTTCCACGAACTGGCATATAAAAAATGTATTGTATTTATTCGTTGATGATAGCTGAGTTTGATCATGATAATTGTATATTTCCATTTACTGCCATGGCTATCATAATCACTATTCTGGAAATGGCTATGAGACAATATCTGTTTTTCTTTCATTACTATTCGACACAAAGGGAAACCTGATATAAGTGACAATACAAACTGTATTCTTAAAAAACCCTATCACTAAACAGAAACTGCTATGAATGAAATTCACCCCCAGTCCGCCATGAATGATACTAGACCTAGATAATATATCTCATCATATGAATTTTGTTCCCTCTCTCTTCTTGATATATCCATGACATTTAATCATTTCCATCTCTGTGATAATAATCAGTTTCTCTTTGTTTACCACCATGTTCCATCTATAATCCTCATGCTATTGCCAGTAGCAAGCAAGTCTTCTTCTTGTTCACTTTGCCCATGTCATTGCGAGGTAGTGAATCCCATATATATAAAAGCCCAGGAATCTTGTATGGAGCAACCTTTCCTTAGCCCAGTTATGAAGCTCCTCTAAAGTGATAACAGGTTTAGATTCCGATGCTGCTCTGTTCTTTGCCTCAGATTTCGGTACAATCACTGCACAGATCACTTCCCCATAATCTTTGTCTGGTAGTCTTAGCACAGCACACTCAGATACGTCTGGATGCTCTAATAGTGTTGCTTCAATTTCCAAGGCTGAGAGCTTGTAACCCCACCTTAAGGATATAACACTTGTGCGCTCCATAATGACAAAACATCCATCCTCATCTATCTTTACTGCATCACCGGTCCTGAAATAGCCATCATCTCCAAAGGATTCCTTTGTAACCTGAGGCTGTCCCCAATACTCCTTGAACATAGAAGGGCTCTTAATGCACAACTCTCCTTCACCTTGAAGAGAACTACTTTTGCTTCAGCTCAATGTATGAATAAGCTTACCGCTACTTCCCACTCATTGCTCTTTGCCCAATCATGGAAAGTCTTTTGATAATGCTGAAGCTAAACTATATCTTGAATCCTTTGTAAAATGTGCATGCACTTTCATAGTATAAGAAACTAAACAAAATGCTGAATGCTGTCTCACTTGATCATGATGAAAAGAACGAAGCATTTCATTTGCTGTTTTCATGCTATCTCTCAAGCCTCGAATCATAGCTGTATTTTATAAACGCACTCAGCAATATGTGCCAGAGTATAACATTAGCTTGAAACATTAGATTGTTTCTGTTTGGTAGAAGATAATGTATATCTGTATATTTTATTATCAAATGCTGATTCAAAACAGAATTTGCTGCCTCTTTTCATCAACTAATTTGGCATTCTATTTCACAATGAGAAAGTGTTATATGAAGCTTATTTCCTCTGTTACCTTAAAAATGACTCAACTGTAAATGCTTTACCAAAACATCAAAACAGCATTGTTCTTGTCATTGTAATTGCTGAATATGGAAATTATCTTCATAACGCTGAAATTAATCTGTTATCTGCCATGATACTTTGCTATTCCTTTGATTTTCTGGAAATTGTAACTGCTCAATCATTTCGAATATGCTGATTTAGACTGTTTTAATCATTTGATATTACTGTTCTGTATTCCTTTCTGGCTCTGTAATTGAATACCTGATATGCCGGGCTCAACCCTTGTGGGAGCCCGTTTTACTCCACATATCAGCTGAAATGAATTCGAATATGAAAAACCTGCTCCTGCACACTGAAACAAACATGTTAGCAAAATAAAAGAAGCTGAAAGCTTCCATTGTATTATGTCTTTCTGCTGATTTCTTGCAATCATTTGATGAATGCTTGGTTTAACGCAAATTACATTTCTGTCTGTAGCATAAACGTAAGACAGAAAGTAATTCACTATTGCTTAGAGTACAACTCTAACATTATTTCCTTAAATGATTTTGCAGGTATGCGGAGCGATGAAGCGAGGCTGCAACTGCTTGAAGGCTCGATGACCAAAAGCACCAACGAAGTGATTCGCCGTAACAGGCAATGATGAATTGCTTTCTTTTTTACGCTCATGCTATTTACAGCAGTGTGGCCTGTGCTTAGATTTAGTATTCATTTTTTGATTGTCAGAAACAATCTCAGTTACTCTCGCGGCTTGTGCGAGATTCAGCATTTTCACGAAATGAATAAAAGTGCAATTTTCTTTAATTTTCTGTTTTAAACATTTGCACAACAATCTTATGATACCTTTGTAAGATGACATCATTGATGATTCAACGAACACTTTATCAGCAAAATTTGGAAAAAATTTCTGTACCTACAAAAGCTGAAACTTATTCAGCTCTACCTGTTGAGCGTAGAGTGAAAAATAGGTAACAAATTGGCGACCTCTGCGGAGTGTTTGCCTGCTAAACACAAAGACCAGTTCCCTAGCATATTCATTGGGCATGGAGTCCTTCTCTGCTCTTAACCTCTGAAAACCTTTGTAACTCAGCACAAACCAAAAACTGAAAGAAACTACTGCAATTCTGTTGAAGACAGAATCTGAAAAAACCAGGTGTAGCAAATGCACTTATTGAAAACACGACAAAACTAAAATGAAACATGCCAGCAGGCACTTATTGGAAGCAAAACTGAAAATACTACCCTACCCTACACTAACCAACAGTGTTAGTGCTCAGACATGACCATTTACTGGCTGTGAGAAATAACTGCCCTTTCTTAACAATAGAGGATGCTTCAAATCCGTAAGATTAATCAAAAAGAAGTATGGACATTTGATTAACTGCTGCTCCTTATGTTCAAAAACCATTGTCAGCATAATTTGGATCATAATAAAAGGCATACCTTCCTTATTTGATGGATCATTAAAGATGATAGTCTGAGGCATATGAATAAGATTAACTTGCTGCTCCATAGCTGCAATCACATGCTTTGACAGAATTATGACTTGTGGTAATTCTGTAGACTCCTCGTATGATAAATACCTGATTGGACACCCTGTTGAGAGCATAAAGCTTGGCCTCTTATTGCTGCCTTCATGTTTATACATTGTTGGCACTCTATCTTGCTGACTAGACTGCTCCACTGCATGCAGTGTAAGGTTTTCCTCCTTCGTTCTTGCTGCCTCTATTTTAGTCTGATTTGAAAGAGATGCTTCACATAAATGAAATGAAGGAATGTGTGACTATTTGATCTGAACAAACTGATCATATACTGCTGGCTCATATGGCACCAAACTATCATCAATATTAGAACAAAAATTCTCTATGATGCCTGAAAACATATTCTCATCTAAAACATAACTGTGCATAAAGTCTAGATGAGCTTTGTCATTCTGCTGCCCAAAAGTAGGTACTGATATTAGCATGCATGTGATATCCTCATTTTCATCGACAAATTGAGGAAGTTCATCAAATAACTTAGAATAATTCTGAGATTCACTTTCAATTTTCTCTACATAAACATGCTCAGTTTGCTCTTGTTTATCATCTAAGCTTGAAACAAAGGATTCAAGGTCATTCCAAAACAGGACTTCATCATCTTCATTACTTTGCGGCATGAGAGGGCTTACCTTAGATTGAAGATCATCCTCTTGAAACACAAGTTTTAATCTGCTTGCTTGTTCAATCTGGGAAACATCATGCTGATTATTCTCATTAACCTCCAAAACAGAAATGCATTCTTGCTGTCTCAAACGGATTGAGGTCTCAATCTCATCTCGAAACAACAACACATCATGCTCTAGAATATCTTCTGAGTGTTTCAAATTGACTGGTAAGTTAGGCTCCTGTGTACTCTTTTCAGTTTGCTCAATAAAACCGGGTAATTGATCAAACAAATAAACTGACTGCTCCTCCCCATGCGGTGCCTTCTCAAATGAAGCCTGGGCATCCTGTAAGTGAAGATTTTTGACAGGTAATTCTTGTACTCTACTTTCAGCCATGTTATAAACAACATTAGAATTTTTTTCAAATGAGTCAAAATCCAAGGGATTCAGCGCTAAGCTTGAACCAATATCCTCTTTGCATGTAATATGGTGATTTTGAGCTGGGGACAAAGTACAAGCAACAACTTCTTGCTCCTTTTGTTCATTCTTTTGCTGCTCTAATCGATAAACTTCCAAAGCTAAATGCAATGGGTTTACGTTTCTGACCTTCTCCATGAGGAATAAGGTGTCCTTATCAATGGATTGCTCTGTAACCACACTAGGCTGTACTAGATTAGCTTTCTCCACTTGCAAAGGATGAATGGTTGTAAAATTTGGAATTTCATACCTCGAAAGTTCTTCCTCTTGAAACTGATCTGGAAAGCAAGAAGCTGTTCGGATATCATGCTTTTGAGGAAGCAAAGACTTGATTTGATCTTCCTTTGCAGCTAACTCCCTCTTGAGATTTTCTTCAAACTGTCTCCTTTGTATCTCCAATTCCTGCTCATGAAGGTAGGCCTGATACTCTAATTCTTGTTGTTGTGTATCAAGCTCCTGCTGCCTCTTAAACTCTTCTATCTGCTTTGCGATGTCTGACAGTATGTCTTTCATGTTACTCATGTTACTTTTCATAAAATCAACCTCTTGGAGCTGATTCTGGACATGCAAATGTTGATCCGAAGGCTGAGCAGGGGTGGGTGGGAGGTAAGCATGTTTAGCATGCTGATAGGATGTTGCATGGTTGTTTGGGATAAAACCAGCAGCTTGACTGGCCTGATATGGCTGATAGGGATGTAGATTGACATGAATTTCATGAAACAGAAGTGGGTATACATGTTGATTATGAAAATATGTCATTTCTACTCATATAAATGCTAGAAATTAGAATATTAAGCTTGTAGTTGAAACATACCAGCACTTCATCTGCTGAAACTAGTGAATTATGCTTAGAGTCGCCAGGTATAAATTTGTACCTCTGAAAGGTGAAAATATGCTGCTGTATATACCAGAACAACAGCTTGTATCTTTGAATTTCTTCTCTGAAATGAACTTCAGAGTCCCACCGGGCGTGCCAAAAACTGTTATCAATTCAGATTGCACCCGAACGCTTGATTAATTAAACCTAGCAATCTGTTGAAACATGGAATGATTCTCAGGCCTGTGGGTTGCCTAATTTCGAGAATCAATCTCCAGAGAGGGCTGGTTCCCTGATTAAAAACTCCTAAAACTAATTGACTTGGATGGAAAGAGGAAAAGAACTTGCTCGAACTGAAATCTTAAAGCTATGAGAGGTGATTGCACCTAAATGATAATGACTTGCAATTATGACTCACAAAAAAATTCTTAAAACTCAAATCCACACAACCAGATTCAATAACTTAATCACTTGAACAATTTAAACAAAGGCTTGTGATTTTATGCACTATTGAAGGAAAACAAGGTTTTCACAACAAAATGTATTAACTCATTAATAAGCACAATGTATAACCAGTGATTACAAACTAAATTGCATACAGATATGTGAAAAAGACAGATAAAACTAAAGGTTTCAGAACCGAAACACAGCAATTCTTCGATCAAATTTTTCACAAAACGATGCTCGAAATCTAGAAGGCAAACTCTAAAGTCCTGAATTCAAAGGAATCTTCTGCAATTACGCACTTTTAACCTGTAATAAAACACTGCTATATTAATCTGAAAGCTGAGTTACAAGATTCTCTTCTTTGCTGAAGGCAAAGGCAGAAAATAAGAACTAACTTGAAAAACAGTTAAGTTTTTCAATATATACAAAAACCTTTCCAAAAAGGCATGCAAAAGGAACTGCCAGTCATCAGAAGGTGAAAAGATGACGATTACAATGTGAAATCCGAGCACAAATGAAAATCTCCTGAAAAAGTGGCCAAACTTAAGTAAAAATGAGTTCAATTAAGCTCAAATTCACTGCCAAGTCGTAACTGATACATGCATTATTCCAACTGAACTGCAACTCCCTGAAAAAGTGACTCAAAGCATGCAAAACTGCCTCGTTTTTATCAACTTCGCCCATAAGAACTGAAACTCCACTTCTATTACATGTGCATGATAAAAATATCCAACACCCTCAGTTAACCTTGCCTGATATAATATCTTTAAATTGTATTAAAATATCTATAGTTTGCATGTTTAAAATAACTAATTTATTAAATGATCTATCGTATATCATTTAACAAATTAATTATTCATTGAATAATGCAAATTACAAATATTATGATGCAATTTAGAGGTCGATCGACTATCATTCTTTTAATAAAAATACACATATCATTTCTTTCATGATAATAGGGCGACCACATAGCATATATTCGGCCATACTCATCAGCAATAATTCGAACAAAGCCGACCATATGATGATAAAGAAACTTGGCATAAAAAATGAATAAAACATCATGATTTAATAAAATCATTGTCGAATCTCAAAAGCATGTTTTAGGGTCAAAAAGAATATCGAACCCTAAAATCCATCATTATCACATTGACTTTTTGAGAGAACCTTCTCGAAGGAAACTGGCCGCGGCTCCACTAGGGTTTCAAGCTCGACTTCTGCAATTTACTGTCGATTTCCATGATCTTTTGACAGATTTTGGGCGTAACAGGTAAGATAAAAACCATTCGCCACAATTTCGAGCTCTTTCTGGGCATTTACATGAGATTTTGCTATCTTATGGGCGCGGCCATGATGATATTCTAACATTTTGTCATCCGCCTCTGTTTTCTCTGTCATTGAATTTTAACACAATATCTCAGCTTAATAATGGACATAAACACCAGATTTTCTGTCTTTGGCTGCGGCTAAGCTTAATCTAGTGATTTCTGGACTTTGAGTATGTATTTTTAATGAAAAGGCGGCGCCATATCACTGATTAACCTTTGAAAACAACGAACCTACAGTTACCCTTTTGTATTCTGGTTAGCAAGCTCTGAAAGCTCTCTCAGAGTTGATAAACTAAGCATAAACTTCTCCTCAGTAAGAACCACATCTGGGTGTATGCAAAACTTCTCTCCAGGCGCATGACAGTAAACCTTCCTTTCTGATTTCTGGGAACTACAAAGAATATTCTGTTTTTGTGTTTTTCTGTGTTTATAACTTCAAAAATTCATAAAATATGAAGCTAATGCATTCTCCAGTTTAAAAAGTTATCTGGGTAATTAGCCTTTCCATTGCATTTTCTGTAGCATTCGTTTTTTGATATATTACGTTGATAGCAAAAATCATGGCTCAAACTCATGCTTATTTAATGACTCTTGATGTATGACCTTTGAAGAAAATTCACCTTCCTGTGTCTGAGTTTCATTACAATATCTGAGCATAAGAAACCATCATATTTCCATTCTGGGCGCAGAAATTTCTGTATATCACTGTCCATGGCTTGAGACATTTTTGATATCTTCGTTTCTTTTGTTGAACTGAGCAAATTCTGTTATTTCTCCCTTCAAATCGATGGGCACCATGAGCACTGTTTTAATTGGCTGTGAGCTGGAAATGGCCATATATTACAATACATCTGACTGTTATATTGCATAAGCATCAGATATTTCTGTCTTTGACTCAATGCAACTGGGTGCAGCATTAGATATTTCTGTTTTTGCTCAATGCATAAAAGCTGAAACATTATGCTTAGATCTGAATTTATGCACTTTCCACGAACTGGCATATAAAAAATGTATTGTATTTATTCGTTGATGATAGCTGAGTTTGATCATGATAATTGTATATTTCCATTTACTGCCATGGCTGTCATAATCACTATTCTGGAAATGGCTATGAGACAATATCTGTTTTTCTTTCATTACTATTCGACACAAAGGGAAACCTGATATAAGTGACAATACAAACTGTATTCTTAAAAAACCCTATCACTAAACAGAAACTGCTATGAATGAAATTCACCCCCAGTCCGCCATGAATGATACTAGACCTAGATAATATATCTCATCATATGAATTTTGTTCCCTCTCTCTTCTTGATATATCCATGACATTTAATCATTTCCATCTCTGTGATAATAATCAGTTTCTCTTTGTTTACCACCATGTTCCATCTATAATCCTCATGCTATTGCCAGTAGCAAGCAAGTCTTCTTCTTGTTCACTTTGCCCATGTCATTGCAAGGTAGTGAATCCCATATATATAAAAGCCCAGGAATCTTGTATGGAGCAACCTTTCCTTAGCCCAGTTATGAAGCTCCTCTAAAGTGATAACAGGTTTAGATTCCGATGCTGCTCTGTTCTTTGCCTCAGATTTCGGTACAATCACTGCACAGATCACTTCCCCATAATCTTTGTCTGGTAGTCTTAGCACAGCACACTCAGATACGTCTGGATGCTCTAATAGTGTTGCTTCAATTTCCAAGGCTGAGAGCTTGTAACCCCACCTTAAGGATATAACACTTGTGCGCTCCATAATGACAAAACATCCATCCTCATCTATCTTTACTGCATCACCGGTCCTGAAATAGCCATCATCTCCAAAGGATTCCTTTGTAACCTGAGGCTGTCCCCAATACTCCTTGAACATAGAAGGGCTCTTAATGCACAACTCTCCTTCACCTTGAAGAGAACTACTTTTGCTTCAGCTCAATGTATGAATAAGCTTACCGCTACTTCCCACTCATTGCTCTTTGCCCAATCATGGAAAGTCTTTTGATAATGCTGAAGCTAAACTATATCTTGAATCCTTTGTAAAATGTGCATGCACTTTCATAGTATAAGAAACTAAACAAAATGCTGAATGCTGTCTCACTTGATCATGATGAAAAGAACGAAGCATTTCATTTGCTGTTTTCATGCTATCTCTCAAGCCTCGAATCATAGCTGTATTTTATAAACGCACTCAGCAATATGTGCCAGAGTATAACATTAGCTTGAAACATTAGATTGTTTCTGTTTGGTAGAAGATAATGTATATCTGTATATTTTATTATCAAATGCTGATTCAAAACAGAATTTGCTGCCTCTTTTCATCAACTAATTTGGCATTCTATTTCACAATGAGAAAGTGTTATATGAAGCTTATTTCCTCTGTTACCTTAAAAATGACTCAACTGTAAATGCTTTACCAAAACATCAAAACAACATTGTTCTTGTCATTGTAATTGCTGAATATGGAAATTATCTTCATAACGCTGAAATTAATCTGTTATCTGCCATGATACTTTGCTATTCCTTTGATTTTCTGGAAATTGTAACTGCTCAATCATTTCGAATATGCTGATTTAGACTGTTTTAATCATTTGATATTACTGTTCTGTATTCCTTTCTGGCTCTGTAATTGAATACCTGATATGCCGGGCTCAACCCTTGTGGGAGCCCGTTTTACTCCACATATCAGCTGAAATGAATTCGAATATGAAAAACCTGCTCCTGCACACTGAAACAAACATGTTAGCAAAATAAAAGAAGCTGAAAGCTTCCATTGTATTATGTCTTTCTGCTGATTTCTTGCAATCATTTGATGAATGCTCGGTTTAACGCAAATTACATTTCTGTCTGTAGCATAAACGTAAGACAGAAAAGTAATTCACTATTGCTTAGAGTACAACTCTAACATTATTTCCTTAAATGATTTTGCAGGTATGCGGAGCGATGAAGCGAGGCTGCAACTGCTTGAAGGCTCGACGACCAAAAGCACCAACGAAGTGATTCGCCGTAACAGGCAATGATGAATTGCTTTCTTTTTTACGCTCATGCTATTTACAGCAGTGTGGCCTGTGCTTAGATTTAGTATTCATTTTTTGATTGTCAGAAACAATCTCAGTTACTCTCGCGGCTTGTGCGAGATTCAACATTTTCACGAAATGAATAAAAGTGCAATTTTCTTTAATTTTCTGTTTTAAACATTTGCACAACAATCTTATGATACCTTTGTAAGATGACATCATTGATGATTCAACGAACACTTTATCAGCAAAATTTGGAAAAAATTCTGTACCTACAAAAGCTGAAACTTATTCAGCTCTACCTGTTGAGCATAGAGTGAAAAATAGGTAACACATCCTTAAAACACATTTCCATGTGGTCCTCGGATTGCCTTTGGTTACCCTATCAAAATTTAACTTGACCCATCTTGGTTTAGGGGGAAACAAACTTACCATGACCCCCTTCGTAGTTTTCTCCTACCAACTCTTCCACAACTATTTAATCCTTGATTAGGAAATTAACTATTGGACTTCCATATCCTTATATAGATAATCCGCCTTCTCCCTATACCGCCTTAATTTATGTAGCATTGAAATGACCATTTCCCAAATCCTCTCCTCATAGCTTATCTTCTCCAAAAAAGATTTCAATTTCTTTTATGCCACGAGTTTTGAATAGCCACTATTGAAAATAAATCCCAAATCAATTTCAGCCCCAATGATTTGACTCTTAAGTACCACTTTTGATCAAATCCAAAACATTGTTTGGGAGAGGCCCATCCCATTCAATCTCAAAAAGATCAATCCCAAATCTTATATGCATAAGGGTGATGTCTAAATATAAAAAATATCATATATATAATATTTTTTATGATTATAAGTATTATAATAATTATGTTAATATTCAAATTATAAATTTGAGAAATAAAACAAAAAGAGTACAATTATTAATATATAATAAATTATTATTATAATTTTTAAATTGGTAATATAATATTATAAAATAACTATAATTATCATTCTAAGATGATATTATATTTGCTAAAAAGTTTGGTATTATAATGTTATATTAAATAATAACTAGCAATGTAATAATTAATATAAGGATGATATCATCCATGGCATAATGTGATGGCAAATTGCGGCATTGTTGTAGTCACCAAGGTTTAAACCTCTGTTGGGCCATTGTGATCTTGGGCATTGTTCCCTTACTGATCCAATGTGCTCACTGGCTTGAACCTTCACATTAAAGTTATTAGTTCCCACATGTTCATGTTCCAAACCCTCACTGGGATGGTGTGCTCATAGGATTTGTGCCCATGTTGGGCTATTGAGCTCACAAATTTGGACTATTCATGTTCATGTTGAGGATGAGGTCCCCTATTTATGGCCTCCCCTGACTCGAGGGTAGACTAATTTTTTTGAATTACCAATCAAAAATAAATATAAGATTGATAAAAAAAAAATTACAAAAAGAATAATAATTTTTTTTTTTTGGCAAAAGGCTAATAGCCTATATATTATATCAATAATAATAGTAAGTAATTACAAAAGTGCCCAAGAGGACCTAATTACAAGATCTCGCAAATAAACATATGCCATGTGGCATCTCCTTATTCCTCCTCATATGCCATAATTCTTCAACTTGTTCATCCAAGCTACGTATCGAAATCCTGCAAGCTCGTGGGGTCAAACAAAATCAACACCTTCGAGAACTATATAAAATTGTTATTACATTTGTTTGATAAAAGGTAAGGGTGAACACATTTGCAAAGGACATAGGATTATTAAAGAGATGGATGCATTAGGGACATATTGCATGCTAGTAGATAGGGCAATCCTATGGTAAGCAAGGGAAGCAATGATGAAAGAAACCTTGAGTTTCTACTCTTTTATAATGTAAGGAAACAACTATCTTAAATCTTTGTGAAATTGTTAGAGCTTCTATTTTTTTAGATTTATTTTTCAAGATAGAAAATGCTACTACAAATAAGAATTCATACAAAGAAAGAAATAATAATTGTTCACCAATATTATGAGATAGTATATTTACTTTTAAAGTTATTAGTAATAAGAGCTATGATATTCTTTTTTTGCACAGTTAATATTTGAAAATATTGTTAATCATACTTATAAATTTTAATTTAATATTGAAAAATACTTTATAGAATGATGATTAGGTCATGAGTAACTCTAATAATAAAATATTTAAATAGTAATTTGAAAAGGAAGGTTTCCAAATTTAAAATTGATAATTCAAAAATAGTTTCAACTATAATTCTAGAAAAAAACAAATTCTATATATAACATATTGAAAAATGATTTCAACTATAATCATGAAAGAAGAAACAAATTATATATATAACATACCTAATGATTCCAAGCCTTAAAATTGAAAATAAAACTTTACCCAAATTTTTGGTTTGTTTCAAAACAAAAACTTTACTGTAATTCCCCAACATTACTAAATTCGTAATTTAAGAGAATAATTAAAGAAAAGGAAAAAGTAAAAACTTTAACTTAGCAAGCATTCCTCATAAAGGACGAATAATATTTTATTATTTCAGATCCTTACATATTTTGTGGATTAAGAGTTTCCAATATTTAACTTTACAAGTAAACCGGTCAACTAGGTATATAGAAATATGTTCTTTTTCGCACGTTGGAAAGGTAATGATTGAAATTGAGTGAGTTGAATAAAATGTAGGGAATATAAGAAATGGAATCAAAGGGCTGATGGAATCTCCCCGTAATATATGCCTTAAAGAGGACAAAATAGGTTCTTTACTTAAGTTCTAAAGTTGTTCTATCCATAGAAAATGGATAAAAAACTTGGTGGAAGTAGGTAGAAGAAAAATTATTTTGATACCAAAAATAAAGGCAAGAATCTCCAAGTTTCTTAGGGTGCTATTGGAGAGCATCTCCCACATCAAGTTGTGGTAGGCCTCAAGTGGGAGAGATTTAAAAAACATTTTGGATGATTTTGGGGCATCTTTTTTATGGCAATATAAGTATGTTATTATTAATTCAACATTAAGTGTTAGGGGAAGGTTCAAGTATGGTGGTAATCATTGGTTCATAATTATTGAATCGACTTGTCTAGGGGTTTGATTAAGAAGAACACGATTCTTACTTAACAGGTTTTCAAATGGTCTCTAAATACCATCTCACTTTAGGCACATATCTAACAAGCTAAGAAAAATTTACTACCATCATCTATTCCTTGGTAGTTCACTTTTGTGGGTACACATTTAATTCCATGTATCATATTAAGTCTACATATGTGAAGATCAATTTCATAGGCATGGATTTAAACCATAACATAAAGCAACCATTTTATAGATTTTGAGGTGTTCATTTGACCAAGACCTAAAATTCTAGCATAGTGGCAAATCAATTCTTAGCATCTTCAATGAAATATTTCACCATTGGAAATCCAACTAAGTATTGCATTTAAGTTACTTAAATTTTATAATTAATTATGCACTTATTGTTCTAGTCCTAACTTCTTAAATCTTGTTTGATTGTTTATTTATTTAATTAGCTTATATATTTAGCAAGCATGATTTATTCTATTACATTTTATTGATGAACCCAACATTCCTATAAAATCTAGGGTTTTGGTCATAGAGTTAATCCTTCTTTTATTAGGGCTTTTAGATTTGACTTTACAGTGCATATTTTTTAGATCTTATTAGGGTTTGGATTCACTTTATTATATTTAATTAATATTTTTCTTTAGGGTTTTGTGTTTTTTTTGAGTGACCTTATTTTTATTTCACCAACCCACCCTTACTTTCACCTCTCAAGTTTCATTTGTTGATTTATATGTAGATTTGATTGCTTGCTAATTCTTTAAACTTTAGAATAGATATTATGTCATCTCTTTTATATCATTTCACCTTTAGGATTTTATGAGTTCTTTGTATGTCAAGGTCTCATTCACATAATCAATTTCCTTAGAGAAGTCCTCCTTTGAATCCTCAAATGAACCAATTTGGTGAGAATGGTATTTCTGATGGTCTTCATATGGATACTATTATTGATCCTAAGGTTATAAATTTTGATAACGAGAGATATTTGTAACAACAATAGTTTATACAGGAGCTTGTTAGTTTAGCTAAGGTATAGATTCCCACATATATAGCTTAAGCATTTCATGATTTCTTGCTTACTAAGCCATTTGGTTGGGAAGTGCTTTAATTGTCCAGTTCCCTTCTTCCCTTCGTTGTCCTTCCATTTTCATTTCTTCCTCCACCATCCTTCCATCCATTCCTTCCATCCATTCCATTATATTTTCTTTCCATTCTCATTTCCACCTCTTCCATCCTTCCTTCACTCCTATTTCCTTCCTCTATTCCTTTATCCATCCCCTATTCCATGCCATATTCCATACTAAATTTTGCTCCTCCTACCATACAATGTGTTATCCCTCTCTTTCTTACAAACTTATATATACCTAACCTATTCTATCTCATGTAACTACTACCACCATCCTTACTTCTACCTTGGATCCACTTATTCAAAATCTAGATACATTAGAGTATAAAGTTGATACACTTTATAATGGACAAGATCAAGATGAATATGTGGAAGCACAAAATACACCACTTGTAATTGAGATTGTTACTTATCCTTTACCTAGTGGCTTTGTGGCATCTTGACTTGAAATGTACAATGGAAAAAGTGATCCTAATACACTCTTAAGATCCTTCATTGTTACATATTTATATTGTGTATGAAAATGTTTTGGATAAGTTATTTCCACACGCTTTTAAAGATTTTTAATTATGAGCATTTTCTCTCTTTACCTCATGGATCTATTCATTATTTTTCTAAGTTAGTCAAATCATTCCTTAAGAACTAGAAATTTAGTTCATTGGCCTAAAGACTATTATTGTTGATTTTTTTGAGTGTATACAAGGACCTAATGAGTGCATCCATGAATATGCTACTAGATTTTAGTCCTTTTGTTCTATGTTGCACCATCAACTTCATGATGATGAGTTCTAAACTATTTTTATTAAGGTATTATTACCACCTCTTCAAGAGACAATGTGTACTTTAATATATTTTATTCTTTTATAGAAATGTGTGCTTATGTGAAGAACATTGAATGGAAGTTGTTTTCCTTTAATGTGCTTAAGTATGGTTCATCTTCTTGTGGGTATTCTACATCTTTTTACCCTTTGAAGTTACAAAATTCTAATACTTTTTCAAAGGTTAATGCTAATAAAGAAAAAAAGGATGATGTGCATCATGTTAATAATACTTATAATGTACTTTCTTTAAGGCCTGATACTTTCAAAAAGTTTACAAAGGTATAAGAACCCTTCAATACTTTGGTTCAAAGATTACTGAGCTCTAATTTGATCACTATTCCATATATTTTTCAATTAGAGCCAACTATAGGGCTCTCTAAAAATGATAATGAGAATGCAATTTGTAATTTTTATAGAGTTTATGGTCATCATACTCAAGGTTGTATGCCTTTGAAACATGAAGTGAAAATTTTGATAGTTAAAATATGATTCATATAGAAGGTATCAATGATGGGGGAAATCCTTTAGTTGATCCCCAAATTGGAATTAAAAAATATACCAATCCATTCCCTAGCTATGTTTATTCAAACATAATCACATGCATAACTATAGTCTCACCCATTTGTTTAGTTTGCATACTTGTCTACACTCAACACATGTTGAGAAACCAAACACAACTCTACAAAGAATATTTTTGCACACTACTATATACACTAAAATAATTCTTCTTTCATCCATCATAATTTTATTATTAATATCATTCATCATTATCCTATCATTATTTATTATCATCCATTATCCTCCATACCATTTAAATTAAATATTTCTCTTATTTAATTAAAGTGAGCTAACATTATCCATTTAATAAATAATTAAATCCTCAAATTTCATCTTATTCAGTTAACTAATTAATCAAAATTAGTTAACTCATCAATTTATTCAGTATACTCCCTCATGCAACTATTCAACTCCTTCATGCAATCAATTAATTCTTTCATGCACTTACTTCACTCTTCCATGCACTTAGTTAACTTTTCAAGCAAGCAATTAACT
Source organism: Sequoia sempervirens (assembly GCA_007258455.2). Taxonomy (NCBI): domain Eukaryota; kingdom Viridiplantae; phylum Streptophyta; class Pinopsida; order Cupressales; family Cupressaceae; genus Sequoia; species Sequoia sempervirens. The sequence continues at coordinate 92,054,627 of VDFB02105785.1, read as the reverse complement.
TATTCTAGCTCACTCATCAAATCTAGTTGAGTAATAATTATTATTTTAATTATAAATAAAATAATTCTCAACTCATCCATGATTGCCACCTCTCCATATTGAATCCACAATCCTTTCAATCCAAGATTGAATCTTATTTATCCATTTTTTATTCCCAAAAATCTATAAATTCAACCTCTTATTCATCATTTGATAATACAATTTTTAATGCAATAATGGTCTATCATTTTTAACATCCAAATAATGCTAATGTTATGTTGCATTTGAATTGAGAGCATCCACATACATACTTTAAATCAATATCATTTGTTTTGAGTTCAATAGAGGTTTCTTTGGGTGCATTTCCTCTTATTGCTCAACTAGAGCTTTTTTTGGATAGAAAGATGTTTTAAATTCTATCTTTTTAATGATTTTTTTAATTTTCTCTATATTCTATGCTTTCAACTACTTAGAGAATAATCACTATGTCTTTACATAACACTTTTTATCTACATATTTTGATCTCATACATGGGAGCACATGCCCTCACTTAGATACATATAGATTGATGTCATATGCATCTAACACTTGACCACATCTAAACCACATGTTTTACCAACCATACAAAATTGACACTTGGAATCATACAAGTTCAACACTTGTTATACTCTTGTTCACTTGCAAAGAATTCCATACACTTTTGACATCTATCAACATATTGTTTTGATTAATTGGGAAAAAAAAGTTTTGGGGGGACTCAAAACCCCTTACAAATAGGTTTTGAAGGGACCCAAAACCCTAACAAAAGAAAGTTGTAAACAAATAAAAATATAAACAATTAACAACCCATCAATAGTAGCCATCCAAAGATTATACTAGACTACCCATGTTGCAAAGATCAGGTTTTAAAGGGAACCTTAAACCATTTACAACTAGGTTTTTATGGGGACCTGAAACCCAAAATACTAAAGGAAATCACCTAAGTCACCCAGGCAACTAGAACAA
>VDFB02105785.1:91906635-92046053 GCA_007258455.2 Sequoia sempervirens | reverse complement strand
CGTCTTTATGTGTTTTTAATTGATTAAAAGATGCCCTAGGTGGTTGGTCTATAGAGTAAGGGTCTTTTTATTCTATAAAATCACTTAAATAAAGTTTAAAACCCACTCTCATTTCCCACTTATGAAAAGTGGCGAAAATGGGAGTTGGTTGGGTCGTTGGGAAGTTTTGGGGATTTAGTTACCCTTTTCCCTTCTATATGTTCCTTCTTTTTGAAAGGAGATGGGAATCCCTCTCTTGGCTTGGCTTCTCTCTTTTTTCTTTGGTTATGCTTTTGTCCTTGGGATGCTTTCTCATTTTGGAAAGGAGAATTCTTCGTGGAGATAGAGGAGAGGATGGGAGAGGAAGAATGGAAGAATAGGGCTTGAAGAAGGAGAGGCTATCACCTTTTGGATTTGTACTTAGTTTGGTAAGGTCTACCCCTTTGTAGATCTTTGGTTATGGTGCACAAAATGTTGTTCATGTTTTGAATTTTATGTGCAACTTTTTGCTAGATCCTTTTGAGGTATTTGTTGAAATTATGTGTTTAGCTTTGTCTTGTTGGAGTTCCACCTTGTTTTAGTTTCTCTTAATCCATATATCCATTTAAGGGTTTGGGTGATGGATTATAGCATGGGTGAACTGGCATTGTGCACAGTATGTGGTGTAATTTTTTTAAGGAACCCTTGTGAATAGTGGTGATGTGTGTTTAAGGAAAAACTATGTGACCCCTAGAGCTCGAGGGTGGATTGAACTTCAATCCTATGGTTGGGAGGAGAGCATTTTGGCCATATTATTATTTTTTGTGTTGTTGATTATCTCTTCAAGCGGACCTACTAAAGTTCGAAACCAAATGGGAGTTCCTTCAAGTCTCAAAAGATATGCACCTTGTGGAATAGGAAAAGTTCAAGTTTTGATAGAGTGAAGTTATGTGGGTTGTAGATGTTATGTAGGTGGCTAACATTTTGGGTCTATGAATGCGATATATCTCATAAGGTCAGTTTGGTGGTTTGATAAGGTATCTAGGAATTTTATTTTCAATGTTTTGATCCCAAATAAGACCTAAAGGAATTAAAAAAAAAAACTCCATGTTAATTAGTGTAAAGGGTGTTGTGGTTAGATTATATGTTTCATCTAGCTAATAGGTGAAATAGGAATCCAAAAATTATATTTTGAAAACATGAAATGCTCTATTAGTTGCAAAAATGCTAAAGAAGGATATGTGTGTTATGGTTGCAAGATATAGTTAAGAGAATTGTTTTATTCTTTTAGTCCAAACATAATAACTTTCTTATGATGTTAAATGAAAATGTATAGACTCTTAATAAAATTAATTAGTGAAAATAAAATCTAAAGTTGAGAAATACTATTCTCATAAAAGCATAAAGATTATTGGCATTTTAAATGGTTATATGAATTAAATCTAATTGTCATTCCCTAGTGAATAAAACATTCAAATTATGACTTTGACTAGTTAAAACAGCTAAAAAGATAATTCAAATGCACTGAGTCTTTTTATTTAAATTAGAACAATTATTGAAAATGAATGATAATTAAAATAATATTCATTTTGGAAAAGAAAAGAAAGGAAAATAAAATGTTATGCTAATTCCATAAATGCATTTAGATATAAATACACACACAATTATATATATATATATATATGTATGTATACTCTATATAAAAAAAAGGGGTTTATATTGTATATATTATAAAAACACAGCTTAATTCCAAATCTATATATATTATACATAAATTTTTTTATATATCATAATATACTCCAAAAAAATTATAGATTTAGCAATATACATATATGTATATATAAGGAACCAAATAAAATAAAAAATTTAAAATTTGAAGAAGGGACCGTTTCTGTGAAAAGCTCCTGAGGCATTTTAAGTTTACAAAGATCAGATTATATATATATATATATATATATATATATATATATATATATATATAACTTGTGAGTCTTTGCAAATTTCAGGCTTGGAATTTGATGGTCTATTTGACCGTTTTTTCAATTTTAGACCGTATATTACAGCTATAAAATTTATTAGACCGTATAGTTTGACTTGCTATATTTTTTATTAAACCGTCAAAATTTATTATAAGCAAAATATAATATAGTATTTTAATTTATAATTTATCTCATTTTATAATTTTTATTATAAAAAGATAAATTAGTTTAGAATAGAATGCAACTTTTTTGAATACTTTCTAATATGAATTTAGAAACTTTGAAATTTTTATAATAGTTATCATTTTTTTTATATTAATATATTTCATTTATAATATTATTATAAAATTATATATTAATTTAGAATCTTTTCAAAATAGAATATAATTATTTTTTGCTTTTAGAATATATTTAACAAGATTTGTTTTTAATATGAACTTAGAAATTTTTGTTAATTGTTAATTATAACAGTAGATTTTTATATTTATTACTAATAATTATTATTGTTTTCTGATATTTTCAAGATATTGTATTTATAAAAAAAATTATATAAAAATTCATAAATTATACAATTTTTTTGACAGGCATTTAAGTGACCAAACCATCATAAAATTTTCATATGACAGGTAGGGGTGACCGTCAAATTCCAGGCCTATTTGCAATCTTCAAATCTGTAAACATGTTAAAGAATTTGAAGCCTGTAAGAAATCAGGAAACCAAAAATAATCAAACAATCAAATAATCGTACTAAAGTTGATCTATTCAAAATACAAATGGAAATGAAAATTAGTAAATAAATTGGTGTAATTGTATTCCAAAAAGCTAGTTGCAGATTTGAAAATAGATTTCTTAAGTAGTTTGAATCCTCATCCAAATCAAAATATAGAGAAAAAAAATTAGTTTAAATAAAACTATACAAGTGAATTTATATTTGAAAAGTATTCATTAATTAAAGAATAAGTAAAAAGCATGAGTTGCATAAAAAAAACAATGGAAGATTTAGTAATAAGGATTAAAGAGTAGTTAAATAGAAGTTTCCATATCATATTTATCAATCAATAGGAAGTTTCTAAAATTGAAACTAAATGATAAAAAGAAAGGATTTATATCTATTTATTTATTATTAAAGGATAGAAAGTTAACCACCATTATTTAATTCTTAGAGTTGTGAATTACTAAAAAGGAGTAGAATTGTAAAGAAGTATAAGTTTAATTTGCTATTAAATAATATACTCCCTTTTAAATAAAGTCATGCTTAATAAACCTGAAATTAGAAAAAAAGGAGATCTAAATTATCCTCGTTGATGTTAGATTATCTAAGGATGAGTTTAACCAATAATTGATAATCCATTTAACAATTTAATCATTGAAACTAGACACTATTTGTTTGTTGTGTTAATTATTACAAGTTTAATATAATCATTATTTATCAAAATATATAGTGACATTATTAATAATGTTCATAAGTAATGTAGTTGATTGGAATATTAAGTGTGAAATTAGTAATAATATCTTTAGTGATACAAATAAGGATAATATTTAGACTTGAAGTGACATAATCATCATAATAGGTTCTTCTTGGGGTGGTATAATAATCTTGGGTATTGAAGATAATAGTGTCAATTTTAGTAATGTTAGTAATGTAAAGGGAATGTTAAAGAATAAAGGTAATTATAAGGTCAATATAATGTTATTGAAATCATTATCATTAGGGATATCTTAGAATCACCTTATCAATTATTATATTACCATTTTCCTGTGTGGTTAATAGTTGATTGTTCATGTTTATTTATTAAAAAAAAATGATAGTTGTGTATTTGTTTAGTTGTGAAAATTTTAGGGCATGACACATTGAAGCCATTTCATGCAAGATCAAGATCATCATTTCAGTCCTCCAAAGGTTTATTCAAGGGTCTGGTGAGTTGCAAAATAGAATTTTTCACTCATCATTCATTTTCATATTTCATTATTTCAATTCAAGGTTTAATTACCAAAATAGGGTTTGACCAAGGCAAACCCTCATTCACCAAAAATAAACAATTTTTCCCTCTTATGTTTGTGTTGCAGATCTTAGGTTCAAGAAGGATTGAAGATCTATTGAAGAGAAAAATTGGAAAAGTTGTCAAAGTTGCAAAAATTTATCAAAGTTGTTGTCAACCCACAAAATCTCACCTACAAACTCCATTTCTGATTTTTTGGCATTGAAACCCATATCAAACAGAAGCTATAGACTAACACCAGAGGATCTCGAAAGCTGGTTCAAAACCCTATACAAAGATCCATTCACCTATAGGCGAATGAGTCTCGGTTAACCTCTTGAATTTGCATTTTGGTGACAAGTACACATCACTTTTCCATTTCCATATCTACCAGAACTTTGTTGTTTTTGTCTATATTATGCTTTAAATTAATGTTTCAAGTTTGAATGGGCATAATTGAGTTGATTTAATATTTTTAGTTTTTCTCCCAAAAGTGTTTTTTAGGTTGATACACGCATCCTCACTCATAAGGAAATCAACAGATTCCCCCATTGAGTTGACTCACCTAAGGGTTGTAAGTCAATTATTTGTGGGGATCACATTTCATAATCAAATAAAGGAAATATAGGTTCATCAACCCCATTTTCCCCATTCCATATTGGTGAACCTATTTTTCTATGGGGCGGGTGCAAAAGGACGGGGTGCCAAAAAGTGGCCAAATTTTCAAAAATAATTTAATAGGCTATAACACGAGCACGTCATAATGTGCATGTGTTATAACGTGCTCGCGTTATGGCTTGTTGTGACCGAGCCAAAGACTTAGTCACATCAAGCCTATAACGCGCCCACATTATAACACAAGCACAATATAACTCATTAAAACAAAAAAAAGAAGCAAATGACTTCATTTTATTATGATTGTGTTTTTTGCTGCCCACAGACAAGAAACCCTATAATTGCACACTTGCATTTTGGGAGGAGCTTAACTTGTGATTTCTTCATCGATTTGTTGCAATTTCGTCACCAGGATGTCACCATGTCAACGAGGAGGTCAAACAAGTAAGAATTTTTTTTTTGTGAATTTGTCATTAAATATGTAATTTTAGTTTGTTTTTTTATATTCATTTGTTTAATTTAAAGAAAATGATAATGAACCCGAAAAACCCTCCTCAAAATCTTGAACAACCACAACAACAAGTACCTGAACAAAATCCTCAACAACCACAACAATAATCTCCTCCACCAATTCCTCAACATCCTCCTGGCACTCAGCAAAATTTAATGAGGGTAATTGAAAACAATAAAAAATAGATTGAGGAGTTAATCATGAGGTTGAACAATCCAGTAAGTTCAACCATGGAAAGAAGAACACTTGCTAGTTCACTTCAAGAAATGTTAAAACATGTGGATGTAATCAACAAACAATTAAGTGGTTGGGCAGATAGGAGGCAGGCGACTAGGAATTTTTTTACATAGATAAATTATCATATAAAGAAGTTAAAGATGAAAAAATTACAAAATATGATTTGTGCTCACTATCCACTGACCCACGCACAAATCAAAATCTTGATCTTAACGCAAATAGGTTTCCTATCCATTGGTACCACCACCAAGGGATTAGAAACTATTTTTGGGATAGGTGATACATGGTTTTTGACTATCCACCATGCAATAATTGCGAAGACCCCAATATTTCTTAAGGAAACTCTACTATGAGTTCATCCTCAACAAAATCCCTAATTATTTTGATATGAGGGAATTTCTGGGGAGAGGTTGGGGGTCAACACAAGATAGACCTGGTGCACGATTGGATCCTTAGTGGCAAGCAAGACGATCTCTCGCTAGGTTGGCTCATGAGCACGTTGTTATCCCTTCTGTCATGAAGGAGAGTGTTGAGGTGGACACTTTGCAAGCTATCAACTCTTTGACCTAGAGTATCATCCAATATGCCATTCTTGTAGTATAGTTCCATCCAGGGGAGTCTTTAAGGGGTAGGCTTCCACCCCATTCTTGTCAAGTTTGCAGGTCGACTTGTACATATAACCCCACAGACACTCAAGCGGCTAGTGCACAGGATACGTCTAAAGCTACGAAGATGGCGATGGAAACTGACATTTTGAATGAGGCTTTTGGAATCTATGCTCAGGTACATGTTAGCATGTTCATTGAATTTAATTTATTAAATTTCATTTTTGAAATGCAAGATTAAGTAATTTAGTTTAATGATTTAATAAAATTTTAGGGTCACAATGTTGATACTAGATACACTGGCCCTCCACCTGTTTATTACTCCACTACATCTACCACTTAGGTATGTAACTAGTAAACAATTATAAATTTATTACATGTGAATAGCATTGTTATATGAATGGTATTCTAATATCTAATTTTGGATGTTGAATAGGCTAATATTGGAGGTTTTGTGGGTACACCTCTCAGTGCTAGTGGAGTTGGACAAACCTTCACATAGGTAATAGAATAAATAGTTTAACTAATGAATTGTACTTAATATATTTATGTAGTTTATATTCATATCATTGATTACATTGCATTGCACATCTTTCAAATAGTTCATTGCCTTCTCCATGCTACCACAGTTTTCGTACATGTATACCAAAGCATTTTATCAAACGGTTCATTGCCTTATTGCTATGGATAAAAGCCTAAAGTAGGTGCTTTCGAACAAGCTATGGATAGGGAAAATAGTAAGCATGATAGTCAAAAATATATAGTTCTCTAAGTACTCAAAATTTTGTTCATGATCTCATACATTATAAGCCATGACGTGCATCACTATTGTAGTTTTCGTGATTGAATAATTTGTTGTTTTTTTTTTCAGATGTTGGAAGTAGATACACCTCCACATGTTCATAGAGAAATGGAGCTTAGTGTTTCTTCTGCTATAGACTCCTCGATGCCTCTCACGAAGGTATGAGGCAAATTACTAAATTTCAATTTACATTTGTTGTTATAATTGTTAGTGAAAAATCAAACCATTATTGATTCATAGTTTGATTTCTCTTTGGATGGTTTCTACAAGGCTTCAGTACACCACAACACGGGCATGCAAATATTTCCCTCAAGGAGAGTGATCTTTTAGTGGTGGTAAGTGATTATTTTGTTAAATATATCATTTTTTATAATGTAATTTATATTTATTAATGTCTTTACTTGTTATTGTAACTGATAAATCTTGACCAAGAACTAAACCCTAGGAGGATCACTAGGAGCACTCCTCAACCTCAGAATAAATGAGTGATAGACTTATCACCATCTAGTTGACAAGCAAAGGGCAAGAGTTTATTTTGAGAGCATGGAGAGCAATGACTTTTGATTCCAAAGCCCTTTGTTGTATGCCTATATGGAATTTTTGTACATATTTTGTATTGCATATATTTGACATTGTATGCCTATATGACATTCTCGTAAGCCTATATGGCTATTTTGTATACATTTTATACTTATATCGACATATATTGATGCATTCCTACATGGTTATTTGGTTAATAAAAATCTTTTTTATCGATGGTGTCCATATTTGCATTATAAATCCATAGTTCAATAGATATGAGTTGTGTGTATTCAAGTACATACTTTACAACTTATGTGTATAATTTGTAACTTACGTGTATTCCAATGTATACTTTGCAACTTAAATTTTTTCATGTGTATACCTTGTATTCATGCATATACTTTGTATTCATGTGTATACTATGTATTCATGTGTATACTTCAAGGCTTTGTGTATTTGAGTACTTGTGATTCACTTATTCACATGTATGCTTGACTTATTCATGTGTATACTTATTAATTGGTTAGCTCTAGCCTTGCTCATTGTTGTCCTTCATGGTTTGTCTTGAATATTTATTGATTGATGCTAAAAAAAACTTTATTAGTTGATGCTAAACAACTTCAATATTTCTAGGAATACTAGTAGAGTTACAAATTACAAAATTGTACAATTGAAAAGAAAAGATTAAATATAAATAAATGCATTGATTATTAACTTGATAATTGCTTAAGAATGAGTATAATATATATATATATATCAAGAGATGAGCCTTATAGAATGGAAACTACCAACTAGAAAATAGGCATGCAAATCCATGTAAGATTGCACAACTAAGCAATCATTATCCTAAAAATCTAACAACTAGCAAACTTATCTAAAGGAATATTTTAGGCAGAATATTTTGCACTAACATTTTCATAAGAAATGGCTTGTTTCCATGCTCACTCGCCAATTGTAAAACAAACTTTGTCAAGAAATCCCTTTGATATATTTCTATGTCCATCGGATCAATGGATATAAATCTACCCAAAGCATTCCCAATACTTTGAAAGCAATAATCCACCCAAAATTGCAATAGGAGTTAAGGAAAATGAACCCACATAGGCATAACTGAATAAAGAACAGTTCACCCTTGACTGCTTGGTGAAACCATTGCCAAAATTAGAAGATCTTAAAGATAAAGAAGAATTATGATATATATAATATAGAATTAGTACCCACTTTGATCACTACAAAATTTTCAACCATGGGTTTATCATGCTTTTTCAAATTTGGTAAGAAGGCTTATTTAAGATCCTTGAGCAATGTATTTCCTAGTGCTCCCTTGTTCTTACATTTCTCAATTCAGTTTAATTCAAGGAGTTCCATCAAATGCTTTATCTAAAAGCGAAAAACTCGTTTTCAATTGGTATTCCATAAGATGTTTCATAAAAATATTCTAGTATATTTAATCTTTTGATTGGAACAACTCAATCAAGCAAAGGACACATAATCTTCACAACACTTTCAAAACATAATATTCATAGTAGATGATGAATAGTTAACTTCTTGACACACTATCATACAAACATTTATCTTGAATAGTCTTTAAACATTTTCACAGCATAATCCTCACAATATAGAATGAATTGTTATGTTCTTGATCCATCACCATATAAACACTTTGAAAGATATATATGCCAAATTTTTGCAATATTATTTCCTGTATAGGAAATGGACTTGGGAGAAAGCTTTATAATTTATAATACAAATAAGAAATGGACTTAGGTGAAAACTTTATTTATCACACCAAATAATAAATGTATGTGAGAGTATCACTTTTTTCTCTTAGACTCCAATTTTCAAGTGTAGCAAAACATTTCAAATGAAAATGACAAAATTCTTCACAACCAAAGTTGTTAATCGAGGAAAAATAATTGTTTCCAAGTTCCACCATTAAACGTATTTTCAATTGGTTGTATATTGTTGTAAGAGCAAGGAGGATAATTAAAAAATGCCTTACCCTTGCTAGACTTGAGGATGATCATATGCTTTTGGTGTGGAAAACTCGGACTTGTCAACTATCATGTGAATGTTTCTCTTTTCAATTGTTTTGCATTCCATCATAAGGAATTGAACCGGTTGAACATAGCTCAGAGTGATTCAACGTGTTTGGGTGAAAAAAAGATGATTCCTAGTGTAAACGTACCCATTCGGATGCATTGGAATGGTCTATTTGGTCACACGAGTTGCAAAATGAAAGTTGCACCACTTTGCAACTTTACACTACTTGCATTTGACGCTTTTTCCATCAACTAAAAAGTCATCACCACGGGAAAAAAACTTTGAGATAACAAAAACTAAGAGAGGTTATTGTAGAGGGGACCAACGCAATCATGTGGGCTTAGACGAAGAGTTCATAAGCATCACAGTTTCCAAGTAATAGCCCATCAAAGATTGTAGCCATTTTGCACTTTAGACCCTTAAGGGATTGAGCTGGTTGAACATAGCTCGAAGTGATTCAGCATGTTTAGATGTGAAAGAGGACCATGCCTAGCATATAATTACCCATCTAGACATGTTGGAATAGTCCGTTTGGTCACACGAGTTGTAGAACGAAATTTGCACCACTTTGCAACTTTACACTGCATGCATTTGACACTTTTTTCATCAAGTGAAAATTGGGAACCACGAGAAAATGACTCTGAGATAACAAAAAATGAGAGAGGTTATTGTAGAGGGGCCCAATTCAATCCCATAGGATCAAAAAGAGAGTTTGTAAGTGTCACGGTTTCTGAGTAATAGCCCGTCAACGATTGCAACCATTTTGCACTTTGGACTCTTAAGGGATCAAGCTGGTTGAACGTAGCTTAGAGTGATTCAGGGTGTTTGGGTGTGAAAGAGGACCATGCCTAGAGTAAGTGTACCCATCTAGATGCATTGGAACATTTTGTTTGGTCACACAAGTTCCAGAACGAAAGTTGCACACTTTGCAACTTTACACTGCTTGCATTTGACACTTTTTCCATCAAGTGAAAATTGGAAACTACGAGAAAAAATCTTCGAGATAACAAAAACCGAGAGAGTTTATTGTAAAGGGTCCTAGTGTGATCTCGTAGGCTCATACAAAGAGTTTTTAAGCATCACGGTTTTGAAGTAATAGCCTGTCAAAGATTGCATCCATTTTGCACTTTGGACTCTTAAGGGATCGAGTCGGTTGAACGTAGCTCTGAGTGATTTGATGTGTTTGGGTACAAAAGAGGACCATTAATAGCGTAAAATTACTCATCTAGATGCATTGGAACAGTTTTTTTGGTCACACAAATTGCGGAATGAAAGTTGCACCACTTTGCAACTTTACACTGCTTGCATTTGACACTTTTTCCATCAAGTGAAAATTGGACACCACAGAAAAATGTCTTCGAGATAAAAAAAAAATTTGAGAGAGGTTATTGTAGAGGGTTCCTATGTGATCCTAATTCCTTTGATGGAGCATTTGTAAGCATCACAGTTTCCGAGTAATAGCCCATAAAATATTGCAACCATTTTGCACTTTGGACTCTTAAGGGAACAATCCGGTTGAATGTAGCTCGAAGTGATTCAGCATGTTTGGGTGTGAAAGAGGATCATGATTAGTTTAAATGTACCCATCTAGATGTGTTGGAACATTTCGTTTGGTCACACAAGTTGCAGAACGAAAGTTACACCACTTTGCAACTTTACACTACTTGCATTTGACACGTTTTCCATCAGGTGAAAACTGGGAACCACAAGAAAATGACTCTGAGATAACAAAAATTAAGAGAAGTTATTGTAGAGGTACCCTACATGATCTTAATGCCTGAGACAAAACACCTATAACTAACATGGTCTCTGGGTAACATGCCATCAAAAATTGCTGCCCTTTTGCAATTTGGACTGTTAAGGGATAACACTACATGAATTACAAATGTTTGAGGGAAGCAATAAATTTCAAAATTTGAGTAAATATCATTACAAATGTTTGAGGGAAGCAATAAATAGGCATTAGGGAACTAGATCTCAAACCCAATTACAAATGTTTGAGGGCAGACATGAATTTTTAGTTAGAAAACATGTGTGAAGAACTTGTGGGGTACTTGAGTTAATTCATGTTACTTGAACAACATCTAACAAGTCATACATGCTTCTATTACTTGTAAATGTGATTATTTTTATGAAATGTTGGCATTTTTTTGTGACATTATGCATAAGAAATGTTTACAAATTGAACTTCTTAAATGTTTATGTGAATAGATGGTATGCTATATTGATATTGATATATAATCATTAAGTTGATTTGTTTTAATAAATGAATTTTTTATAATAAGTTAGTCAATTGGTGCTAGTTATAATAGGGACAAAATAAAAGAAGAAAAATAATGATTGGTAACCATCAATGGTTATTACACTGACTCTTTTAATAATATGATGTTTACAATAAATAAGATTTATTTGGCAGTCCTAATTCTTATGTTTGTGCTACAATTGTCTAATATGCTTCATACACCAATATGACACCCAAGTTCTTGTACTTGTAGGAACAATGTTTTCACAAAAATATCAAGTGGTAATACAAAATCATGAGAAAAAAATCAACCTATGTGAATTCCAACACCCCACTTAAATCAAATATTGAATCAATGTGCCCCATTTTCATGCACACAAACTCAGCTTATAAGATTCTCTTACAATAACCAAAAATAGGATTCAAGGATGCCTTAGGTACTCTGTTCTCATAGATCTTTTACAATGTCTACATAATAGGTGCTCATGATGAGGTTAACTTCAAATGAATAATTTAGTACCATCTGCTAGTCTTGGATTTGGCATACACTTTATAAATTTATTTGGGTTTACTAGCTCCCACCTAAACAAAGAAAAGAGATTGTAAATATTAATAATCACATAATAACATAATCAATTCAAATAAACATGTGATATGCCAATAATCTAAAACTTGTGTGCTCAATTATGCAATATCTTATAACTTATCACTAGTCAATCTAGTCCATTGAATTTCTTAAAAAGTAATTTTTATATGAATATCAACCATACCTCCAATCTATCAGGATTAAACTTTAGAGGGTCCTTGAAGTAATGAGGATGAACATGAATAGAAAGTAACCAAACTATTACTTTCCAACCTTTTGGAAACTTGTAACTTGTTATAAAAACAACACAATTTAATCTTCCACTTAGTTTACTAATCTATTGAGAATATCCTACATCAATTTTTTTTGCATATTTTTGAGAAAAAATAAAATACCATTGAACTTTGTATCCTTTTCTATAGTTCTAAACATAAGTGTGCTACATTTGCAAGTCTAATAACTTCATTAATCACCTACATACATGATATAAATGTTAAATGATAGCATTAGCATCATAGCACTGGCATCACACAAATTAATGTGCATACTTGCAAATTAATCCAATGAACCATCTAGGTCTGCTCTACTCTTTATTGTGTCAAGTATTGCCTCATGGTCAGATTCATGCACCTTCCACAAGGTCTTGTTCAAAGGTCTACCCCCATATTTGATCAAACGAACATTGGATGCCATGACAAGGTTCGAGTAATGAAGAATCTTCCAATATCTGTCAAAGTATTGAAACAACCAAACATTAACACTCTTATGTGGGTACCTTCTAAGCCAGGTTCTAGTAACAATGATTGAGCCTATAGGGTATTCGATGTTTTATCAATCTATAATTGGGGCCTCCAATTTCTTTTTGGCCTCAACACAACGACACAAGTAATAATCCATTCCCTCTGCGTTGTCTTCATCTACAATAACTACATAAACATTCCCTACATTGATATGTGCAACAAATTAGATGAAATTATTCAACATTAAAAATACACTACATAGTAAGATAGAAATAGGAATTTCAAAAACTATGCAAGTAGATATATTACTGGTTGAACTAGATCCGATATTTGGTCAAATTCAACTGATGATTCCTTTTGTGTTAGTTCCAATGTCATCAGAGGGTGATATGTGTGAAGTGGGCTAAGATAACCATCATTTCTCAACCCACTCCTTTGACTCACAATCATCCCAGGCTTTCATTGTACATGAACAAAAGCATGCCATCTTCCGCATATGGATACTCCATAAATGTGCATTTGAGCTAAGGAAAGAGTGTAGCTCACTTGATCCTATCAGTGTATAACAATCCTCATATGGTGCAATGTTAGTATCATCCATCAACCAAAAAAATATATGAACTGAAGAGTTACCTTCATTACCTGGACCTATCAAAGCATTACACCGCTCGATGATTAATTTTGTATCTATCAACTTTGCATTGTCTTTATACTTTAACTCTTCTCATGCTAATGCTCTTTTAACACACGCTCTTGCACCATCATGCTCCCCCTTTTCATGCTCAACCTCATAAAATTTCTATGAGGAATTTTTTCATGTTGCCCCTACCTTGTCAACCCTACTGCATTGACAAGCTAGTGAGCTCACTAGCTTGTCAATGCAGTAGGGTTGACAAGGTAGGGGCAACATGAAAAAATTCCTCATAGAAATGGGGTCTCACAGTGATAGCTCACTATCTTGTCAATGCGGTAGGATTGACAAGGCAGGGGATGCATGAAAAAATGCCTCATACTTCATGGTGATGTTGTTGGCCTTGTCATTGTAGCAAAAGGTTGACCTGTCAATGCCCGATACAAGCATCAGTTAAGATCCACAGGAGGTGGTTAGACCATGTCACAAACCCAAGCAATGTGCTGGACAAGGAAGACCAAGGGACACACCATCTTGCAACAATCCCCCCAGTACAAGCAAGGGGTTTGAACCTGTGACCAGCTTTGATACCAATTGTTGGCCTTGTTGTTGCACCAAAAGGTCAATCGGTTAATGCTTGATACAAGCGTCAGTTAAGATCCACAAGAGGTGGTTAGACCATGTCTCAAACCCAAGAATTATGTTGTACAAGGAAGACCAAGGGACACACCATCTTACAATAGAAGATTAATGTAAAGCCATCTAGACCAGGTGCTTTATCCGGGGGTAAGGAAAAAACCACATTTTTTACTTCTTCCATTGTAAAAGGCTTTAACAAACTATCATTGTCCTCATCTTGAATCAACCTTGGGATGACTTCAAGTATCTTTTTTCATCCTCTCTTCATTGTTCATTTTTATCTTTTGGAGCTGACAAAATATTTGAGAAGAATCTAACTTCATTCTTGATGTCTTCTTTTGGCGTTAACTAGTTTCCTCTACTTGTCTCTTGAATCAAAAATATTGTTGTTGCAACTCTTTTTCCTTGTGCAGATGCATCGAAAAACTTTGTGTTTCTATCTCCCTCTTTAAGCCATAACTCTCATGATTTTTGTCTCTAATATATTTCCTCCCTAGCACATAACTCTTCCCATTCTCCTTGCAAACACTTATTCCTTTCATACAAATTATCATCTAGCCCATTTTGAATGATCTGTTCATGGATTACTGTCAATTCCTTGAAAAATAACTCTTTTTGTTGGAAGACATTTTTAAAGATCTGCACATTCCACACCTTTATTTGTTGTTTCACATGCTTCAATTTACAATAAAACTGATACATCTTTGAGCCTTGTTCAAAAGGTGCATTTTTTGACCATTCTTTCACTAAATCCATGAACTATGGATGTCTAAGCCACATGCTATCAAACTTGAAAGATTACTTCCCTTTAGGTAGGGAAGCATTTGAGATAGATAATGAAATGGCATAGTGATCAGAACCCACCATAGGAAAAAATTACGATTCCAAACCATGTTGT
Source organism: Sequoia sempervirens (assembly GCA_007258455.2). Taxonomy (NCBI): domain Eukaryota; kingdom Viridiplantae; phylum Streptophyta; class Pinopsida; order Cupressales; family Cupressaceae; genus Sequoia; species Sequoia sempervirens. The sequence goes on along the minus strand of VDFB02105785.1, from coordinate 92,031,066 downwards.
CCCAACAACCAATTTGGGGACACTAAGAATCTGTCTAACCTTTTCTCAAATTAGTCCAAGTATATTTCCCTTTAAGTGGCACAATATCTCTTAAGGTATTCGAGAGGATGAAGGAAGAAAAATTCTCAATCACTTTGAGGGGTGGACATATCCCTCTAGATTTTTCTTGAAGCTTAGCTATTGCATTAAAATCCCCACCCAAAACAATCTTTACATCCCCCAAACCAACTAAGATTCACGTTAGCTCTGCCCAAAGATAATTTTTATCAATAGTAGTTGTAGGCCCATAAATATTGAAAATGCATAAATTCATATTATATTTGGATACCTCCAGCAATTGCCAGTTAGTCTCATTTATTGTTGCCTTAACCTAGACTAATTTTGGGTTCCACAGTGTTACAAGTCCCCTAGAAGCTCCTTGTGCCAGAGAATGAGAGGAGGTCCACTTTAGCCATTTCTATATAGTAGCTTTATACAATTCCCCAGATAACTTTATTTCTTGCAATACAACCATATCAACTCCACAAGCAACAATTTGATGCTTGATATGAGTCCACTTGCCAGGGGCATTAATTCCCCTGACATTCCATGATAAAACCTTCATTGCACATGAAGAGAGCACCATGCTCTCCTTGGACATTTTTTTGCAGAATTGGGGATAGAATCAAATATGGTTTTTTGAACTCCTGCTTCGATTTCCTACTTAAGTTTAGTCAAATTTGACTTCCTCTCCCTTTTACCTGGCAATTTCTTCACAATTGATTGAGATGGCATCTGAGATATGGATAGGGGAGTTGAGAAATCAAAATCTTCCTTTTCCTGTTCCATTAAATGAGTTCCTACTTGTTGTTTCTCTAACATTATATGAAGATCCTATTCAATCTCTTTTATTTCCTTCCAAGAATACTTCTTCATCCCAATTTTCCTCATGTATTCTTTCCACTATTTCCTTACTTAGTGTACCCATTATTGGTTCCCCCAAACCATCCTCTGTTGCAATCTCGTATGTTATCTCAACAAACAATTATGAACCTACTAATACTAGAAATTGATTAGCTAATACTTCCAGCTCATCTATGCCTCTCGGTTGATTGACACTTTGCATTTCTAGGTTAGTCATACCTACTTGAGGAGCAAACATATCAAGCAAAAGAGAGACAATACAACCTCTATCTCCTGCACCCATTTGCAAGAGCTCCAAGGTAAAACGAGCAACCTTCCAACATTAACTTGCAAGCTATATAATCCATATGTTGCTCTGAAACTTGAGGCAATTCAAGGGAATATAAATGGAGGGAGTACCCCTATACAACCGCATCAAAAAAAAATTCTTGTTCCTAATTTGTAAAGAGAGTGAGGTATTCCTCTTAGGCTTACCATGCACTACTATCTCCATTTTAGTCTTTTCTCTTGGCTCATTTTTATCTTCCTTGGAAATATGCTTTTCCAACTCTAATAGTTATTGATCACCATGAAAATTTGTAGGGTTTTTAGCTAACTCGTCATCACAAAGCTTAGAATTTTTCTCTTCCGTCTTTGGCAATGATTGCTCAACATGAAATTTTGTAGGGTTTGTAAAAGATAGATCCTTATTACTATGCCCACCTTCCCTATTTTCATAACCCTCCACTGCTTGGTAGCTTGTTGCCTTATGCCCTAACATGTGGTAGTTTACACAAACATTTTTTGGGGTTTCCACTAGAATATTCTAATACCATTTACCAAATTTAGAGATCAACTGAATCTAGGTTGGCAGGTCTTTTGATATGTCAAACAATAAACACATTCTAACTAGATTTGAAGGATTCCTAAAGAAAGAATGATCATGCCTTAATAATATCTCAATATGGTTTTCTATTATTTCTAATAAATTCATCTCCCTATATTCTAATGGTAAACCATGCAACTGGACCCAAAAAGGAAAAAATCTAGGCACAAAATCTACAACCTTAAAATTAGGGATCCATGGCTGCATACATAATTTTGAGCCTTCAAAAATCCATGATTTTACCTTATACACCACATCCCTCCACTCCTTAGTGTGAAATAACACCACAAAAATTCCCTTTGATTGGTCTAGATAAAAAAAATTAACCCCCTCCCATTCTAGAAAAAACAAATCCCTTAACTTTCCTAAAGGCGGTGTTAAGTTTAAAAACTTACAAATCAGAGCCTTCCCTCTAAGATCAGTGATTTGAGGTTGCAATAGATGTTTAGAAAATGTGATTTGCACAAAACCCTTTTGAGTTGCTAACAACGTATGTTGATCTTTTTGATTTTCACCTCCATCTGTATGTAGCATGGCATGATCTTGAGGGTTTTCTTTGTGCCTCCAAACCTGCTTACACAATCTTTTTCTTGTCATCTTCTTTTTTCTTCTTCTCTTAGAGCCTTTTTTCTTATTGTTGTTCTAGAGAGTCTGAAGAGCAAGAGTCAGCATGCAATCCTTCTGAGCATTTTGGTCAGTTGAAACCTTTCCTTTCCCATATTGGTTTCCCTCCTTTCCTTTATCCTGCAAGTCCTTTTGAATCCTCTGACGCTGCACACTCTAAACTTCATCCTTGCGATCATTTGGTACAAAATCTTGTTGCTTACACAGAGGTGGCATAACATAGAGGTGTCCTTTATCCTTTTTCCCAAAATGCACCTCCTGATTCTTGAAACCCTGATTCTGCTGAAGAGTTGATAGTCTTGGATTAACGGGAACCACACCATGGCTTGCAACCTTTTGTTGTCCCATGGCAGGCCCAGGCTCCTATTGCTTTGAAAACCTAATAAATTTCAAGTCAAGTTCTGAGGCTTCATATAGGTGATGAAAAAGTTTTTTATATTTTTCATATTGCCTTAAAAAAGATCCATTGCACCTATTTCCGTTTGAATCTCTGTCATTTTTACAAATGTCTAGAATTGGTTGTGTGGTGTGATCTAGTCGGCGAATATGACGAAAGGGAATCCAATTTGATCTTCTAAACCTATGCATCAGTCCTGAAGGTCTACGATCTGAATGTGAGGACCTACCATACACAAATAGTCGGGACTGACTCTTAGTAGGTCCACCAACTCTCAAATCATGATCTCCATTGCCATGTAGTATCCCTCTAGTTCAATCGTCTTTGGTTTCTGAGTAAGTTTGCTTTTTGGTGTACTTAGTAGTTTTGTTTAAAATAGTTAATTAAGTTGAGAATTATTTTGCTATGGTGAATGGGCTGATGCAAGAAGTTGGGTACACAAAAAGCTCAAAAAGTGGAAATGTTTTTGCTGTTTTTTAGAATTTGTCACATTTGGACTGAAAATTTGAGGCACTTACACAATGAATATTAAAAAAATTCAGTAATATGAAATCTAGAATTTTGAATCAAGTTTCCAAATATGTAAATTATTAAAATACCCAGATTATAGAAATTAAATTTTGATAGGGATCTATAAAAACCACTTTTTAAAAGTCCCTTTTTTTAACCATACCATGTAGGTGTACGGACAACACTTTTTGACCCAAATAAAATTATTTTGCTAATTCCTTTTGGGAAATGAGAGCTAACAACATGAAGTTTGATGTGGATTTTTTTTTGTAATTTTTGGTTGAATATTTTATTTTTTATTAAATTTTTATTGGCCTTAATTGATGTTTTTTAAAATCAACGTGTACGGACAACATAATTGGACCTAAAAAAAACATTTTTTGACTTTTTTTTTTCATTGTGTAGAGAATTGTCTGAAGTTTGATGCCATATAATTTTTTTTACAAGAAACTTAATCAATAAAAAGTTATTAAAAAACCAAAAAAACTTGATATTTCAAGTTTAAGGACTAGTTTGCTTAGAAATTAATCAAAAAATAGCAAAAATAATCCAATCTTAATAAAATTTATATATTTAAAAATTAGACATCGTGTTCTCTAATGGGTTTTAATTTTATAGATTCATTCAGAAAAAAAGTCCATCAACTATGTTGTCAAAGTTGGACATTCTTCTAATCTGCCTTAGTTTTTTAGTTGCAGGTCAAAGGCTAAGGCTCGGATTGCCAAGCCTTTTCCAAGCCTAAAACCAAGCCTGGAAGTGGTGTGGAAATACAATTTTTAAATAACGCATACGTGTTATTTAAATGAAACGCGTACGCGTTTTGTAACGCATACGCGTTTCCTATTGATCCGTTGGGAAAACGGAACACGACGCATTATTAAATGCGTACGCATTTTAAAAAAATAACGCGTACGCATTTCATAATGCGTACACGTTTGTATAATAGCCGTTTTTTCCTAATTTCAAAAATACTGTTAAAACACAATTTTCCTGCAACATTCCTTTTCTGCAGTACGGACCGAAAGTGTCATTTTCTGCGTTTTTTATTGCAAATTTGTCTTGCTACGCATATTCTATTCAAATCGCTGGAAGAGACAAAGTGCAAAAAGTTGAATTTTCCAAGTGAATCAAGTGCAAGAACTTTTTACAAGAAGATTTGGAAAAAGTGAATTTTTGGATGTACTCATGATGTTTTTATACTTCAGAGTTTATAGAAAAAATGATCTTCATAGTACTTAGTTTAATTTGAATATTTGAAGGAGGTGGAAATTTGGAAATAAGTTTTTTGAGTTATTGTTTTTGTCATCAAAGAGGGTTTGGTAACCATGGGTGATAAGCAAAGACAAAAAAAAAAGATGTAGAAAGTTAATGACACTCGAAGAAGTTCAAGCAAATAAAGATAAGGAGGCAAAAAGACAAAGGGAAAGGAGAGAAAGGAATCGTCAAATGAAAGATTTGGAGACATCTAGTTCCAAGAATGTTGAAGAGGAAGCCATGAATGATGAAATGAATGTAGATGATGCAAATGTGGAGATGGTGAATATAGAAGAAAATGCAATTACGGAGACAAACCCAACTGTGCCTTCAACTTCAACTTTGAATGATATGCAAACAACTTCGGGTGTGTCTTCAAATCCACCTCCCAATGGTATGGAAAATGCACCTATTCAAACAATCTATCCAGGTATGTGTTCAAACCCAATTTCTCATAATATTGATATTGCTTGTTTAGATGAAGTTGGATACACCATTGATGAGATCAATAATATTAGGGTTGAAACAATGCAGAAACAAGAAAATGATGAAATTATATCTTATGAGAATGTAAATGAGAATGAAATCCCTCATATTAATGAAAATGATAATGAAATCCCTTTTACATTTGAAAATGAAAATGAAACCCCTTGTGTGAATGAAAATGAAACTCCTATGGATGAAGGTGATAATGTTTTTTTTACAATTGAAACAGATGTGCTAGATAACCTTCATGGTAAAGTTTCTTCGAGAAAAAATAGAAATTATGGAAATAAAATATATAAAATGTTTTTTTATAGAAAGAAATTAAGATTCCAATGTCAACTCATGGTGCAATTGATGAGAATGTTGAAAATGAGAAAAGTGATGAAAAAATTAGGTGTTTTTGTAAAATCAAAAAAGAAAGATGATTCAGTAGAACAAGTCATATCTAGTGTTGCTAATGCTATTGATGTTATTGGTAAGAAAAGTCGATCGAAAGATAAGAATGCAACTCGTCATGCAATAACTACTGCTCTAGTTGATAAAACAACTTCAAATAAAAGAATATTAAGTAAGATTAGTAAATGTGTAAAAGTAAATCCTAGAACTTTGATAAGAGATGCTAAAAGAAGAGAAAGTATTGAAAAGGATCCTATTAATCAATGTTGGAGTTTTAGTGGTAGACTCCCAAGATTAGACATGAAATTAACTAATAAAATTAAAAATTTAATCCATAAATTTTGGCATGATAATACAAGAGTATCACCTAACATTAGAGATGTCTTAAAATTAAGGGTGGGTTCCAAAATTCTGAACCTCATCCAAAAGCATCTCTTAGATATGACTCAAACTCAATTATATAAAAAATTAGATGCTTCCAATCTTACCATATTGAATATTAACATAAGTCAAAGATCATTTGAAAAGTGTAAAACCTTGGTATGTTAGGAATTAATGTCCAAATCTAATCTCTTGTTGTTGTAACGACCTCGTACAATTCTCATATATTATTACATATATTTCTGACATATAATTTATGCACTTTGCATGCTAACCAAATTATGCAAGACATTTGTGGCATTAATATGCCACCTGAAAGAATCAAAGATTTTATAGTAGGTTTGTTTTGTGATCCCTCTTTAAATGGAAACTCTTTTTTTTTAAAGCATGCATTTATGGAGAATGTGATAGATGTGGTAATTTTTCATTATTAGGAGAATGTATGCATGAAAGTAGTTTAGATGAATTTGGACAACAATTAGTGGATGTAAAAAATTTAAAAATGTTGAGTATTCTTTAAAAGATGGAAAAATTGGAAAACGTGTTGAGCTAATTGTGGAAAAAGTTAGTGTGCATGCTTTTATTAATGAATTTAAAGATAAGTTTGTACCTAAATATGTTCAAGACTCTCATAATGCTCATTGGCTTGATAATCAATTTCATTTATGTAAAAACACATTCCCAATGGGAAGTATATTGTCAGTTGTTGATTTTGCTGAAAATTATACTCTTGCTCCACAAGAAGAAATTCAATCACAGTATTATAATTCAATGCAAGTAGCTATATTTGTTCACATTGTTTATAGACATGCAGAAGATAGTACAGAAGATAATAGGAAAATTTTGAGAGTACCATTTTTATGTAAGTGATAATCAATTACATTCATCCGGAAGTTTTCAGGCCAATATTGTTTTGATATATTTTATAAAAATTTAAAAGAGAGAAATTCAAATGCTATAACATCTCATATGGTTAGATAATTGCATGGGTCAATTAAAAAATGGTAGAATGTTTTATTGGTTATGTATAGTTCATAAGGAAAATAATATCCAACACATATGGAGTTTTTTGAAGCTAGTCATGGTAAGGGAGAACATGATGGAGCGTGTGCATGTTTGAAAAGAGCTCTTGCTAGGAGAGCAACTAAAATTTGAGGATGCTAGAAATTTAGAGATGCATGCAATTGTAGATTGGTGCAATACCAAATTATCTACAAGAACAAGTGAGAGCTCAATAATTCGACGCTTCTTTTGGTTAGTTGAAGAAAATGATATTTTTTCTCGACAGGATTGTGAAACAATTAATGGAAGTGCAAAATGGAATTCATTTAAGAGTTCAAATGCAAACACATGGACAATATGGACAAGGGAGTTGGCATGTTTTTGTCAATTTTGTATTGTAGGTGATTGGGAGGCATGTGAAAATACTGAATGGGTTGAACAATGGCAACAAAGAGCCTTAACGCCTACATCGACAAATGTTCAACATGGAACGATAATTGAAGATAATCAAGTGTTTACATCAGATGATTATGATCGTGTTTCAGATCTTGTACAAGAAGGTACATTATTTATTGAGTTGAATTTTGTATGTATGGATGTTTATATGTGAATTAAATATAAGTCACTTTTTATTGAATTTTGTATTTATTTTTGCAGGATATGTGTATGCTGTTGTTGCACCTGAGGGGAATGAAGAGGAGACAGATTACTGGTTGGCTAGATATGTTGAGAGAAAACATAAGTTGGCACATCCTAGAGTGGATGATGACAACTTTGAGTATCCAATTGGTTCAGTGGTTGTTGTTGGCACCTGGCTTCGAAAATATTTGATGAGAAAGAATGGCTTGCCTGTATTTGAAGATTATGAAAGATACAAGAAGATTATACATTATTCACATTTGATTTTGGCAACCACTATAAAACTAGTTAGATATCAAGGGAGGCCTACTAATAAAGTTTTATGGACACTTTCAATGGATGATCATGAGACAATCATAGATGCATTGAAAAAGAGAGAGGATGCAGATGGTACAACAGAGTAAATAAATATTCGTAACTATATCTAGTTGTTTATATAGTTAATTGATATCTATATTTGTATTTAATCATTTCCTAATTAAATTTTTATATCATTTTTTGTTTCAGGTCTCCCAAAATTAGATGCTTTACAAACAAGAGAGGAGATGCACATATATTACAATGGAATTCAAATATAGAGATAGGTAACTATATATAGTTCTAGATACATTTAATTGATAGTATAAATTCATTATCTCAACTCCCCTTAGTCCACCCTCTTGCATCCCTTCAAGTCATTCTATCAACTCCCCTTAATCCACCCTCTTTCATCCCCTTAATCCATCCTCTTAAAGCACCCTTAAGTCATATCCTCTTACATCCATGTAATCCATAATCTTGCATTCCTTAAGTCACTCTCATAATTCCCCTTAAGCCATCCTCTTAGGGCCTATTAATATCCATATTGTTAGGTTCATAACATGCATCCCCTTAATCCACTATCTTACATCCCTTTAATCCATTCTATCAACTCCCCTTAATCCACCCTCTTACATCCCCTTAATCCACTCTCTTACATCCCTTTGAGTCACTTTATCAACTCCCCTTAATCCACTCTCTTACATCCCTTAAGCCACCCCCTTAAAGGACTCTAATAATTATGATATATTTTGATATATACGATGCACTTTGCATGCTAATCCATTCTATCAACTCCCCTTAATCCACCCTCTTACATCTCCTTAATCCACTCTCTTACATCCCTTTGAGTCATTTTATCAACTCCCCTTAATCCACCCTCTTACATCCCCTTAATCCACTCTCTTACATCCCTTTGAGTCATTTTATCAACTCCCCTTAATCCACCCTCTTACATCCCCTTAAGCCATCCTCTTAAATGACTCTCATAATTCCCCTTAAGCCATCTTCTTAGGACCTGTTAAGCCATATCCTAGGGTTCATGAGATGCATCCTCTTAAACCATCCTCTTATATCCCCTTAAGCCATTCTCTTAAGACCCCCCTTAAGCTATATATCCTCTTAGGTCCCCTTAATCCATCCTATGGCAAACATCTTTTGAATTTGTATGGAATTTACTATATACTATTCTTTTCTCACATGAATTTTTTTCTTAAATGAATCATAAAAATTGTAGTTACTTACATTAATTATTTTTGCAGGTTCTCATCAAGTCGATCTACGAAGTGATTGTTGAACTGAAAAATTATTTTATCAAGACTATGTAAATGTCAATTTTTGGTCTTCACCTAAAAGTTGATAAGTTTTAATTGTATCTACATGCACATATATATGTTTCATCATATTGTATAGTTGTAATAAACATCTTGATATACATTATATATGTTTGTTCAATGTCACTTTTTAAATATCTTGTTCCAATTTTATAGATTATACATTTCATGTCTTGTATTTACCACATTTTACATAATTATTCAATTGTATAGATTATACATTTTATACATGTACAAGGAGATAGTTTTTTTGTTTATTTATTCAAATATTTGCTATCTAATTGGAAAATAGTTAAAGTTATCTGCCCTTAATTTATTATGAATATGATCTAAACTATTTAAGGAATGTTTTAATTTGTCACCTAACCATGTGATAAATTATATATATATTAAATTTTATTCTAGATAAGAATTTATATAGTGCATGTAATACTTGAAAATTAGATAAAATATAAATAGTCTAATGTATGAGTGCATATAATCATGAAAATGAACATAACAAGATAGATAGTCCATAGAATTTATAGTCCATGTCAAGTCCAACACATAACATGTTCAAATTAAAACTAGAGATAGATAGTCCATAGAATTTATATGTCAAGTCCAACACATATATTTAAATAAAACTAGAGATCTATAGTCCATAAAATATATTTAAACCATCTAACTTTCAGGCTGATCGGTCAAATCAAGTCTCCTCTTCGTTCCATGTTGACTAGATGTACCTGCATCATGCTGTAAAAGAGTACAAGAAACTTGAAATTAGATTTAAATTTATTTCTAGAAATTTTGATATAATTAAAACATATTTAAACATGAAAATATAAACTTTTAGATAAAAATAAATTTAATTAAATATCTAGTATTTATATATAGTAAAAATGATTTCTAGTATGCATAAATTACCATATGATCATGTGAATCTGTAACTGGTACATTTTCTTCAACGGGTAGCATAACTGTCACTTGAGAAGATGCAAATGCCTGATCTACTATATCCTGCATATTCATATAAAGCAAACAATATGTGAAAACCTCGAATATATATATTTAAAAGGTCCATAAAAATTGTATAGGAGATTTTTAAAGTAAAGTTTACAACCTCGAATGATATGACCTCATGATCACGCACCTGAGATTGCCCATGCATAAATGCCAATGATGTCTCAGGTGCGCAGCCCGCCATGGGTATCTCATGAAATTCCTGTATATAGATGTACAACAGTTCGTATAGATCATTGACACATGTGTATGTAAATGAAAAAATTAAATTAGATCTATGATGTCTATTTAATTTAAACTTAACAAAATTTTGAAAGCACGCACCTGAGCTGATGATGTCTCAGGAGTGCTCACCACTGTAACTTGTGGTTGGTCAGTACTAGGTATTGTATGACCTCCCTGCATCTAGATATAATATATCAATTCACAAATGTGTACAAATTCAAATTAAATTAGATATATATATCCACACAAATTATTTAATATATATATTGGTTCAAGTACCTGTCCAAAAGGTGAGCCCAGATCTACAACACTCGACATATGCACACGATGATCATATTGATTTTCAAGCATCACGTGATCATGCATCTACACCAAACACTTATTGAATTAATATTATATTATATATATAATTTGATGTTATTATTTACATGAATTTTTCATATTTCAAACTTGAATTAAATTTAAGTTCAAAAGATGAACATACCTGTGTAGGACGATCCTCAGAATATAGTAAATTCAGGTATGACCCCATCCCAGATGCATGTGCGTCACCTGAAGTGGATGTCTGAGTATCCCTATAGCCCGAGCCTCCATGCTCTCTATTGGCCACTTCAGTGGCTGCATGTGTAATCTGCTGAGTGAGATGTCCTGAAAGTGAACTCAATTCTCCTAATGTCGATAACATGGTCTGCTGCTGAAATGCAGTGGGAACACTAGGAGAAGGAAGAGGAACAATAGGAGCAATTGGAGCACATCACTGAGGATCTACATGTGCTCCTAGTCTATGTTGGGGCATGCCACGCCCAACTCCCTGAAATGACCTCATATCAAAATAGTTGGGTTTTTTACCCAACTCAAACTCAGCCCATAACTTTCTCAAAAAGTATAAGGGCACCTCACTGTTGCCATGTGGTGGACTATCAAACACCATCCACCATCTGTCCCAAAAATGTGCAACTATCTGCGGGTGCCTACACCATAAAATTGAAAAAAAAAAATCGTGGGTGGAATGGGTTGGTTTGTTTGGGGGTTAATAAAATATTGGCACATGGCTTGTTTGGTAAATTTTAGATCATTGATTTCTTTATATGAAAATCCATCTGCATAGAATTGTCTCCTCTCTTCTCTCCATTGATGGAACCTAACTAGGTCTGCATCAATAGATCGAACATAATCGACAATAGTTTGCATCGTAGATGAAAACCGTGCGAGATGGGGAGGGACTCTAGGCTCATTTTTTATGAGATCTATATTTCCTTGAATGACAATGAGGTTTGCTTGGATATTCTCTCTTAATTGATCTTCATCAACTACAAGAGGGGGTGGGGGGTTAGGAGGTGGAGAATGTGGAGGTGTGCTAGGGTTTTGTTCATGTGGTGGATTGGGATGTATGGGATCTATAGGAATTTCTTGATTGGGTGTAAAATCCTCTAAATTAAACAACGGATCCATGTGAGCAATGATATGGCAACTACATGTTAAAACATTAAAAAATATATATCAACAAAATAATTAAATAATGCACACAATTTGAAAGTTATTTAAAAATCACATTGAACATGCACAAATTCAAAATATATTTCATTTGAATACCATTCGATTTATAACATTATAAAATCCATAACATTAAAAAATCATAGCATGTACACACATTAAATTGAGTCCAGTGTGGGGTTGTTAATATGAAGGGTAGAAATGAAATTATGGGGTTTTATTAAAATTTATTTAATCTCATTCATTATTTTCAAATAATACTAAAGATAAGAATGAAAAATTAATAGAAGACATTGAAAGGGACACATAGATATATGCTAGTGACCTAATTTCAATGTACAAAATATAAAAAAAGATGAGTGACCAAGCTCTATTCACCAAATTGATCCCCTTCAGAAATGTCAAATTCCCCCTTAAGACATCGATTTATGATTTAGTGTATAGGATGGCTTAAGGGGATCTATGTGTAGTAAGGTCCTAGGACAAAATGGTCCATGGCTTAAGGGAATAAAATTTGGTGGAGTTGCCTAAGGCAACCAAATTTCATTTTAAGGTCCTACAACAAAATGAATAGATGTATTAATCAAGTATGACAGAATTTAATTAAATCTGAGGACATAAATTGGTTTATCTAAATTTTCAAATTTCATGATAAGAGACACAAGATCTCTATAGTGGGACAAAGTAGTTAAGAATACATTATAATTTTAACACTAACATTAAAATTTATAATCTCATTCATTGTTTTCAAAGAATACTAAAGATAAGAATGAAAAATTAATAGAATACATTCATTTGAGGGACACATAGATATATGCTAGTGACCTAATTGCAATGTACAAAATAAACAAAGATGAGCTTGAGCTCTATTCACCAAATTTTGAGAACTTCTTTGATCCCCTTAAGAAATGTCATATTAGGACCCCTTAAGACATCGATTTATGATTTAGGGTGATAGGATGGCTTAAGGGGATCTATGTCTAGTAAGGTGGACTAAGACAAAACGTTCCATGGCTTAAGGGAATAAAATTTGGTGGAGTTTCCTAAGGCAACCAAATTTCATTTTAAGGTCCTACAACAAAATGAATGTGGAATTAGGGTTTAGGGTTTAGATTTAGAGATTTGATGACATGAAAACATATAGAAGACACATGAATAAATTTTTACAAGTAAATGAGAAACCCTACCACCTAAACTTACTGCTTTGAATAAAACATGTGACATTCTAGGAATAGCTTCAATATATCAACAATTAGGAATTTTAGATTTCAATTATAAGTAAGTTGTTGAGTTATGATGGATTTTGAACCTATTTGGACCTCTAAGCACTCTTGGATGATTTAAAAAGGAAGAGGAGATCTAAAGTGATTTAGACCCAATTTTTTTTCTAATCATATATTTTTTGAAACTTTTCTATGGCATAGACTCTTCCTTTGAATATTTATATAAATTCTAGACGTGCATGGGTTTTCAAAAAAAGAACCTAACTGCCACTAAGTGAGGAATCAATTGATCAATTCAATAAATAAATAATCTTAGAAAATAAACCTTTGGTTATAGAATTGACTTGCATTTATGAATCATCTATCAAGTTTCTCAAAAAAGTAATTTGAATTTTCCAAATTGAAATGTTCATGCTACAAGTTAGCTTTGATACACTAGTTTAGAGAAAGTACAACATTTAGTTTTCCTAATCTAGAACAATGCCACTACACATGAGAGTTAAAATAGGAATTAGATTACACACAACCTATAGATCTTATGAATAACATCCTATAAATTAAGGCTTAAATATGATCATAATGCATCCTTACATAATTCACAAAGGATCTCATCCAAATAAGAGAAATGGGTAGAAATCATTCATGCTTCACATTTTAATATTTATTTGATTTAATAACATTTATGTGTCTAGCTCTATCCATATTGCACATAGTCTAGATTAACAAGTATGACTTGCATTTCTATGTTTTTTTAAGAGAATACATCATACACTATATAAGCTAACAACATTGATATAGAGTGATTACATGCTCATATCAACTAGCATCATGATATATGAACTTATTAAATCAAGCACATAGTTTCACATGAGGCACATTATTTTACTTCACTGGTACACTTTCTCAAGTTAAATTATACAATCATGAAGTTTTCTGAGATAAAATTAGCTATCAAATTTATATTAAATGTGAACATATTATAATTAAATCAATTTGTTGGTTAATATATAGATCTATGCATCGATTGTTTGTACCTCCTTTATTAGTCAATTATGAATTTCATTGGTAGTTGTGTGGATCACCAACGACATACCAAAGTGTACCTAACCTATGGACTATAATTTTTGATCCCTCCCTACATGTTATGTCATCAAATCTTACTACACATCCTTATTTTACCTCTTCTATTATATCACATGCCCCTAATATTGAACTTTTCATCACTTCCACCCTAAATAAACTAAGAACCATGAGTGAGAGTAAAAATCATACAAAGAAGGTTATGTCAAATATAAAATGTAATCTAAACCTCCTTGAGGAGCCCTAATTTAGGGTTTTAGGTTTACGTTTTAGTAAATAGCCAAGTTTTAGGTTTATGTAAATTAGGGTAAATAGGGTTTTAGGTTTACGTTTTAGGGTTTAGGTCCAAGGATTAACCTGTGTAAATTAGTTTTTAGGGACCTATGTAAATTTTGTAACCTAGGGTTTCTAAGGTTTTGAAATTTCTAAGTTAAATGTGTCCAATTTAGGTTTAGTTTTTATGGTTTTCAATTTACAATTTAAATTTCTTTGTTTCGTTGACTTTTTTGGTCTTTTAAATGCAATTAAAAACTATAAAACATTGAACTAAAACACACTAAACAAACAAAAATTGAATACTAATTACAAAACAAACAAAAAAGATATAAAGCAAAAAAAAATGAAGAATTCAACCAACTTGGAGGTCGATGAGGTCGGTTGTGTCGATGGGAGGAGGTGGCAGTCAAATTTTTGTTCAATGAAGGCCTTTGAAATGCGTATGAGATCTCCTTTGTTCTTCTCTGACGCAGATTAGAATGGTGAAAAATGAAATACAGTCATTTATTTTTAAAAAAAATACTTTCGTGAAACGCGTACGTGTTTTCGGTTCGCGTACGCGTTCAGATCTAGGCTCGAGTACCCGATCCGTAACGCATACGCATTTGTTCAAAAACGCGTACACGTTTCCTGCAAAACTTTTTGTTTTGCTCAAAATTTCCCCTCTTCGTGTACCCAACTTCTTGCTTTTACCCTAAATTCTTAGTTTAACTTTTCAATTTGAATGATCTTGTTTGGTAGATTGAGGTTTAGAGCATGATCTTGGCACTATGAAGGCAAGACAATTTTTTTTGGAGGTTATTTTGGGAAGTGCACATTTCTATTATTTTGATAAAAAATTCTTAATGTTTAAAGGGTATTTAAAGGTGGCATTGAATCATCTACAACATAAATTTTAATAAAATTAGAGTAGAATTTAAGAATTTATTGCAAATTTAGGGTTGCATTAGGTTTTCCATCAATTTCACTCTCAAGGTTGAAATTCAGTGATATTTTTCATTATTTTTGGATGGTTACAAAGGGTACATTTATACACCTAAATTCAGAATTTTAAGGAATTCAGAGTCAATATAAGGTAGTTATTGAAAATTTAGGGTTTCCACTAAATTTTCTGCCAAGGCTACAAATTAGAGATTTTTGTAGAGATTTTTTTGGGAAGTGAGATTTGGGCTATGGTAACTTACAAAAAAATATTGATTTGAGCTATTTTATGTTTTCTATTTTAAAAATATTTTATTGCACCATGTAGAGATCTTCCATAAGAGGAAAAAATAATCCTATCAAACATAGAAAATATCTATCCAATGACGATGTATAAACTCAAGAGATTGTTCATAAAGACAAGGAATCTACAAATGGGAAAATTAAAAAGAAAACCAACAAGTTGAAGATGAAATATTGTTAATTATGAAAGAAGGGATGCAAGGGTTGGTTAAGATAGTTAATATTGAGAAGATGATGGAGAAATTTGTTCATGCCCAACCTCTTAGAGATTCTGAACATAGGGAATCACATAAATAGGATTGGGAAGAAGAATAAGAAGAATAAAAGGAAGAAGAAGACCAAGAACAAGTTCAAAAGAAGAAAAATAACAAGAAGAAGAAGTAAAAGAACAAAAATAAGAAGTAGAAGGAGAAGTGTTGACCAGTGTAAATAAAGTCTTGTACCTAGTTAATTCATTACTAGGGGACTTAAAGGACTTATTTACATGTTAAGTTTACTTAGGTCCTAGGAAGGAATATTTCTAGAATATGTTAATTAGTTGTTATCTTATCTTTTAACTTGTAACACATGTGACCTAGATAGTTGTGATAAGTTGTCTCATGTCATATGATTAAGACACTTGTCATAATCTTATGACATCTTATGTCTCACCTTGGCTATATAACCAAGGGGTCTCTCATACATTGTACATCACATTGAATCATATTTGCATAATTGATAAGAATACAGTTTATTCTTGTCATATCAATCTTCTCTCTTTATCCTTTCCATTTGACCTCTAGATCTTGGCAGGCTATCTCCATAGACAATTATAACAAGTAGAAGAAGGAGAAGGAGAAGAAAGAAAAGAAGAGGAAAAATAAGGACAAGAATTCAAAACATCTTGTCATGCATTATCAATACTTGGAGAAATTAAAAATGGTTTTATCCTCAAGGGGATTATAGATAGTTGATTCAATCAAGGCTTGGGTACCATCTACACCCCTTTAACTCTTCTTTTAAGGTATACCAAAACATTAGAGAAATGAAAGAAGAAATTCATCACCAAGAGCTATCCTATAGTCTTAAGGAGAACAAGGAAAAGGAACAAAACATAATGAAGAGGCAAGTGGATCAATATAAAATTCTAACACATATAGTGCTACCTAAGCTATATGTAGAGGAAAGACACATCTTTGAGCTAAACTTAATTTTACAAACACACATGAATAATCTACGAACAAGGAAAATTCCAATGTAACTCATTAAATGGAGGTGTTTTTCTTTGAAGTTAGCACATGAGAAGATGAATATTTTATTCAAAATCACCCACATTTTTTTGTAAAAGAAGCACCCACAATTAATTAACATTGAGGAAAACACTTTTTTAAAGAGGGGGAATGTTGTAACGCCCCTGCCAAGGAACCCCAAAGGACAACACTAAACTAGATCAACTAATGGAACATTTTTTTTAAAAAACTATAGAATTCATAGCATTATGTAACATAATAATCTAGTCCTAGGTCCTCTAAGGTTCCTTGACTGCGCTTCTCACAAATCAAGATTACAAGAAACAAGGTTACATGATCAATCTAACATTCGAGGTTCATTTTAAAGCACCACATTAAATAATTCTACCTTACTTAAACCTCCATAACATGTCAACTGATAATCAACATTAAAGATCATTTCTAGCTAACTAACATATGCAAGATGCATTACTTTACAATACTCATTACAAGAAAAATTCATCAATAATTGTTACATCGTTACAAAGTTACAAAAATGCTTCCCCTAGTACATGTGGGAAGATTACATCAAATTATAGTAAAAGATACAACTAAAATAGTATCCAATAATTACATGAAAGGTTTCCTTCTTGAACTGGAACAGGAACTGGAGTCCACAACACAAGGAATAGTCTCCACGCACATGAACATGCAGCAAGAATACCCAATGGAGGAAAAAGCACCAACCTCCTAACCATGTGAAACCCTGAGTTCCACCCCCCATGCTAGGAGATAACACAAATTCCCACAACAAATAGACAGTCAGGAAAGTAACAGGCTAACACAATCAAGGGTTATACATGTACTCTAGCACAACACTGCTAACAACACTAACATCACTTACAACACTTACTTCACTTCCAACATTTACATCACATACAACACTTACTTCACTTCCAACACTTACATCACATACAACACTTCACTTCCAGAGGCACTCACACAACAGAATGACGAAATACAACTAGGGAATGCTAGACTGCAATAGGGAGGAGTGTCATCACATAACTTGATATGGGTTATCTTGATAGATCTTCCTAGGCCTCGGCCCCCATCCTGGGTTATCCTAGCAGCCTCTCTCAATCCCCGACCCCCATACAAACTCATATGGAACCAACGTACCTTTAATGAGGATAAGGCAGTTGTTCATGCCATTCTAGGCCTTCCCATCTCATCTCAAGCCTAAACGAGCACTTGAGCCATGAGTGATGTATATCATTATCTTGTTTAATGTGAAATCTAACCATCCTCCTAATTCATTATTAAGGTTATCACTGGATTAAGAAACCCTCCAATGGGTTATCCTGGACACCACTTTAGGTTTCGGCCCCTAATGAGAGCCACTCCCCCTACTTGCAACTAGTAAACCTTACACATCAAGCAAGGCATTAACCATCTTGCTCACTTATCATAATCACATGAATCCACACACATAGCAAGGCACTGACCATCTTGCACACTTATCACAATCACATAAACATTGGTCAGGACAACATGAACCCATGTCCCTACCCATAGCCATAATTCAACCTTCACAAATAGGTAGTACAACACTTAGGGTTTGCATTTCACTCAATACACATATGTGTACCTTTCAATAGAATATCATTTCAAAATCTCATGAATCCATACATAAATAGGAGGGAAACCCCTTAAGATTTATATTTCACACAAATACACATGACCAACAACATAGCCAAACCACTTCCAAGGTTAAAAAATCATAAGGACCATAAATACTAATATACCCCCTCCTAGGCCTCTGGAAACCAACATACTACACACTTCCCAAAGGCACAAAACCTTGAACATACTTTACACAATTGGAAACAATTACATCAACACTTAATCTAATGATCTAGACACATTTTTTAATACAAACAATTAATTATAGCAATACAACCATGAAGATATTCCCCTAAATAAGGCATTATTCACCACAAATAATTATATTCAAAACACAACTATAGCATTAATTAAACAACCATCTTCATTGGACTTGTTACTACGAAACCCTAATATTTCCACTTACTATACCACTACAATGGCACTGTTCTAATTATTTCACATAGCGATTCTATTAAATGATTATAAAAATAACTAACATTCACTTACTAATTAACTAACAGAGAGAAATCAAAACCATTTAAATTAAATAATATTTTCCTAATCTTTTACCCTTATTCAATATCAACTGTCCCCTAACTATCAGTTATCTAAATATGAACAAATCAATATACAATTCTTTTATCTGATTAACTTAATCATTTAACCTTTAATTAGACAGGGCTATGAGCTTGTAAATTCATTCATCTATTTATCGAACCCTAACCTTCAAGTAATTCAATTCACTTTAACTAAATACTCAATTCATTTACCTATAACAATTTAAATGTTCATTTTAATTGTAACTATCCAATTAAAATCTTTTATTAATTGATATTTTATTTCTTCATTTATGATGAAGGAGCATCCCAGGCAAAATGCAATTGACATCACCAAAAAAACAAATATTGTTCGGTAAAGTTTCATGAAAACATTTTTACAGGATGAATTTAAAGATTGATATGATGATATTCTTAAGATTCTTGCATTGAAGTGATATGAACTTTATTTTGTATTATGATATTTGCTCAAAAAATGGTATTATGGATATTAAATATCTGTTCGGAAATATTATTCATGATTTTATGGAGAATTAGAAAATTAAATAGTATGGAGGGGATAAATGAATGGACAAAATTTAAAATCCAAGAGAAGAAAATAACACATTTCTTTTTAGAGGAATATATGAATAGGCATTGGAAGACAAAAAGACCAGCGAAGATGAAGTGAAGATAGAGTCATTCAAATTAAAAAGAGAGAACGCCAGGCAGATGGAGAAGAGAAGGTGTGACTAAGGGAAGAGGAGATTCATAGGACAACAAAATACACAGTGATGACCAGTATTGGAACTTTAGAGAGAGGAGTGTGTATGATAGAAAAGCCCGTTAATAAAGTTTAAAGTTGCAGATCAAAGATAAGGAAGGAGGCCGATGATAACAGGACTGCAATTTATGGCGCCCAAGGGAAAAATATAGTGTGAAGAATATGGGGTTGCGTGGGAGTTTAGAAAGAGCATGACTAACAAAAATTAAAACACGGGTTTGAGCCAAAGTCCACGCCAGCATGAGAGGAGGATAGGTATAAAATTTGAAGGATGCCAAAGTTACCGAATGAAGATAGGGGTGTTGCGATAGAGCTTTCCCTGGCGTACAAATAGATAAAAAGATAAGCTTTTGGAGGTCACGCAAGATAGACAAAACCACATGGACGACTGAAAGGTGGCCGGGCTTAACTGGCACACTCTAAGCGCTGATTTGATTAGGTGGCCGGGCCTGTGGGTCCCATTAATCTGATCTTTCCCTGGCGTACAAATAGATAAAAAGATAAGCTTTTGGAGGTCACGCAAGATAGACAAAACCACATGGACGACTGAAAGGTGGCCGGGCTTAACCGGCACACTCTAAGCGCTGACTTGATTAGGTGGCCGGGCCCGTGGGTCCCATTAATCTGATCTTTCCCTGGCGTACAAATAGATAAAAAGATAAGCTTTTGGAGGTCACGCAAGATAGACAAAACCACATGGACGACTGAAAGGTGGCCGGGCTTAACCGGCACACTCTAAGCGCTGACTTGATTAGGTGGCCGGGCCCGTGGGTCCCATTAATCTGATCTTTCCCTGGCGTACAAATAGATAAAAAGATAAGCTTTTGGAGGTCACGCAAGATAGACAAAACCACATGGACGACTGAAAGGTGGCCGGGCTTAACCGGCACACTCTAAGCGCTGACTTGATTAGGTGGCCGGGCCCGTGGGTCCCATTAATCTGATCTTTCCCTAGCGTACAAATAGATAAAAAGATAAGCTTTTGGAGGTCACGCAAGATAGACAAAACCACATGGACGACTGAAAGGTGGCCGGGCTTAACCGGCACACTCTAAGCGCTGACTTGATTAGGTGGTCGGGTCGGGCCCGTGGGTCCCATTAATCTGATCTTTCCGTATTTAACATTTCTACGTTTTACGTTTTCTAAATATTATGTTCCCGTAACTTTTATCGTTCCTCCGTTTGAACGTTTGATGTCCGAAGTAGTTTGTTTCCACCGTAAGAGGTTTCTCCAGCAAGTGGACTAGTACGAGCTCATATATTCCGAAGTAGTTTGTTTCCACCGTAAGAGGTTTCTCCAGCAAGTGGACTAGTATGAGCTCATATATTCCGTTTACGATCCTCGGTTCACATTTTTAATTTTAAAAATTGTGACTTATAAATTTAGATTTTAGTTAGGTAGCTCATAGTTATGCACTATGGAAAAAATGTAATATATATTTTCCTAAGAAAAGGTTTACAAATGTTTGTTTCTCATGTGTCTTTTATTTTTTTCTTTTAAAAGAATAATCAATGATATTAAAAAATATTTAATTTTATAATTTAAATTACAATATAATTAATTTTTAATAATTTAATTTAAATATTGTAATTCAATTTTTTAGTTTTATAAAATAATATTGTAATTAAATTTTTGTAATCTTATAAATTAAGAATTATTACTAATGTTTTTTGATTTATTTTAATAATATAAGATAAAATTTAATTAGATAAAATAAAGAATTATATTTGTAAAATAGATTATTAATGTACATATTTGAAGTTAAAAATTTAAATTGTGGTGGTCATCAAAACACATCTTATGGTTATTAAATGAAAATCTTTTCCAATTACAATAAATGATTGAGGGGAAAAAAGAATTTAATAGTAATGTTTACTATACATATAATAAACACATAATGAGTTGCAAAGTTCAAGGATATGAAACAAGAGAAACAGAGTAAGGTCGAATTAAATATTTGCTAGTCCATATTCTTAGTGAGCTCAAACATGAGAAGTTGCTTGTTAGAAAGATTGATGTCTTTCCTTCTTTTATTATACATATTTTTTATATATTTAGGATGAGATCATATGACATGGTTTTCATTTTATTTTCTTTCTATTTTAGTCCCTTTTGATATTGAGTGACAACACTTAAAGATGCTATCAAATGGTAGATATGCATAAATATTTATATAATCTTATTAACCAAATACTACACATTTAGATTTTTGGTAGTTATTTTAAGTAGTACTTTGGTTGAGAAGATTATAAATATTTGTGTCTATTGGTCATTTGATAACATCTCTAGGTGCTATCACTACTTTTTAAGAATTTGGAAGTTGTGATACTTTAATATATTTTTTTACAAATTTATAAAAATGAAACAACTATGAAAGTATATTATTAATTTATCAAAGTAATGATCATTTCAAAGATACATAATAGTGATACAAAAATTATTAACCAAACAAATTATGATTTCATAATTTTATTTTAAGGTATGTAGCTCAAGATAGGATAAAGCTAGAGTAGATGTGAAGTATTCCAATTATACTCAAGGTAGTGCAAGAAAGAAATTGCATAAAAACCCCATCATTGTAACCATTTTAAAAATATTTTAATACATAGCAAAAATCTACTAGATTTTAGTATGAATTTTCTTAAGTATTTATTATTTTATGTTTATGATTACTTGTTAGGATTTTTCATACAACTATATAGGTCTAGCCAAAGCTACTAGGACACTCATGTGCCTTGAGAAAAAATTCTATAGACTAATATGTTGGTGTGTAAGGGTGTCAAGTGATATTCATTTGGTCAATTACATTCACGAGGATTTCTTTAAACAATAGATTTTTTAAGGCACAATCTTCACATAAGGTACAATATAATATTGATTTTTTAAAGTATATTGATTTACATGATTCTAAAAATAATTTTGTAGGCATGTTTAATGATGATTATAATAATTCTACATCTTCTTCTATCACAATTAGTACATTTTTACTTGATGAGATCCTTGTGAATGATTTTTATGGACCTTTATATGCTAGAGCTTATGTTCACTACAAACCAATTAAGGGTGTTCTTATTGATCTTACTTGTCAATTTAACATATAATCAAAAAATATTTAATCATTATTTTTATTAGAGCTATAATATGAAAACTCAATTGTTTCCCTTAAGATAACATTGGAATGTCAATTGTGGCTATGGGTTTCTTTATTTTACTTTTGGTAGTTTGTTTGAAAGAAGATCAACTCTAAATATCATATATTTTTTACTTTGGATAAGTTCCATTTATTACTTGGTTTTCCATAGGTTCAACAATGTCAATAAGTTCTTTATATGCTATATTAGGATATTAAATAGGATTAAAGGGGTGAAGTAGTTACTATTTCTAGAGAACCATATGTATCATTATCAAAACTAGGTAATTTTATTTTGGATACATTTATTTAGATGCTTAAGGAAACATGTTAGGTAATATTCATCAACCATCCATATTCATTATTTTTGGCACCCCAACTTGATGGGGTCATATCTCCAAGATTTCTTATCAAAAATTCAAGTTGTTAGATGCATTGGAAAGAACTCCAAAAAATATAAGTAGAAATCAAAGAGGATTAGTCAAAGGCAACACAACATTCAAGTGATAGAAATTATTCTACTAAATGTTGGTGATACTTCTATGAAAATCCTTGAACTTTGTCACTCATTATTTTTTTATTAGTATGTATAGTACACATTACTATTAGAGGTTTTTTCTCCTCAATTATTTGTTTTAATTGGAAAAACATTGCTATAGTATACATTATTATAGTGATGTTTTTTCAATTACAACAAATAGTAATTTTTTTTCCTTAAGCATCTAAATAGATGTATCCTTAACCATAACGTGTGTTTTGATGACCACCACAATTTAAATTTTTAACTTCAAATGTGTACATTAATAATCTATTTTACAAATATAATTCTTTATTTTATCTAATTAAATTTTATCTTATATTATTGAAATAAATCAAAAGACATTAATAATCATTCTTAATTTATAAGATTATAAAAATTTAATTACAATATTATTTTATAAAACTAAAAAATTAAATTACAATATTTAAATTAAATTATTAAAAATTAATTATATTTAATTTAAATTATAAAATTAAATATTTTTTAATAACATTGATTATTTTTCCATAGTGCATAACTATGAGCTAACCAAAAACCAAATCTATAAGTCACAATTTTCAAAATTAAAAATGTGAACTAAAGATCATAAACGGAATATATGAGCTCGTACTAGTCCACTTGCTGGAGAAACCTCTTACGGTGGAAACAAACAACTACATGACATCAAACGTTCAAACGGAGGAATGATAAAGGTTACGGGAACGGAATCCTTAGAAAACGAAAACGTAAAAATAGAAATGTTAAATACGGAAAGCTCAGATTAATGGGGCCCACGGGCCCGGCCACCTAAGCAAGTCAACACTTAGAGTGTGTTGGTTAAGCCCGGCCCTGAAAGGTATATGACAACATAATGAAAGCAGAAGATGGTACAAAGGATTTCCTTCGGTAAAAGGGAGGAAGCAGTGAGAATAAAAAGAAATGATGTGAAGTAAAGAGGAATGAATGAATGAATGCTTTTAATTACGTCCACGAGACCAGCTGGCCTATGCGACCCAAGATACAGAGCTGAAACCGCCTTTTTGCAACAAACAGAGCAGCCGCCGACCCCACCAACTACTCCATGTTTCCCTCTAACTCTTTGCTGATTTTATTTCTTCTACTGTGTATTTTGATCAGGTAACTTGCTGTTTCAGCAATCTTCTCCTCTTCAAACAAGGCCTTGTTAGCCTCTAACAATTTGACTTTAAGCAGATCTGAGTAACTGCCCCTGATGTCCTCATAAACCTTACACTGCATGATGTAGTGCCTCCAAACAATAGGCTACGGGTATTTGAAGCAAACAATTGTCAACTGCAATGCAATGAAGGATGTGTACAAGATGATGGTACAGTTGAAGGAGTGACTGCGCACAACTATAATGAACCAAATAATTTGTAACTACCAACAATGTTATGCGAACTTACGAGGCAACACTTCTGCGATGGTTTTTCCTCATTAAAATATAATGAATAGAACGGGGATGGTGGCAATGTGGACAAAGATCTACTGACTGGGTTAAAGTATAATAAACGGTTTAGGCTACACCAGCAGATTAGAAATAGAAATTTCTCTGTTGACATTTTACATGAAAAAAATTGGAACTACTTGTAGCCAAGCGAAATGGAATGAGGAATCCAACAGATGAGGCAACACGTCTTGAGGAGAGTAGAGGACTGCACTGCAAGTGGCACTGGTCCAGGATAATCTCACACTGCGAAGGCAGGCATTGCGCAATCTGTAAGGAGGTACATTTGATATAGCAAGAAAGCTCTATTCCTCTCGTTTTCACAGACAACATTATCGGTGGTGAGGAAAATGATACTCGTCACCCTAAATCTCGATCTCCAATTTACCTAAATATCTGGCCGATATGGATGCAAAGTATGGAGGCATAAATACCTCTAAGGATCTATAGGTGTTGAGATTTATATAAAGGAAAATTCATGACAAAACAACATTAGTCGGTACCCTTCTCCACGCATTAGAATACCATTTTGTGAAATTTTGAAGAAGAGATTAATGTTGGACCTGAAGAGTTAAAATAACGAAGTCTATTTCTATCTGAATATCTAAGCAACAATACTCAAATATGTCCCAAATGAAGGCATTACTACAATATTAAACTGTAAGCAAGAGAATATTGAGGTAAGCTTGAGGAAACCGGGGAGAGGCCAAAGCAGGTTAATAACAAAGACAATTCTCCTAACCAAAAAAGAAATATAAAATCTTAGGCAACCAACATTAGCAAAATTATTAGAAAAGAGAGGTGAAGACATCAAGGCCATGCAATGAATTGTTCACCATATATGGTGTTTAATTTGTATCACCTCAATAAGTGATGTCCCAAGGAACACCTTGTTCGCAGTATGTGCATAGAATAGATGTGTTCTAGAAACAATAGAGCAAATTCAATTTAAATTGTGTTCTAAGATTCATTCCTAAAAATATTAACTTCTGCAGTCTCATTATTTATTCATAGATTTAACAATCTATATTACAGATTGAATAATGGCAGAAGAAGATTCTCACCTATTTGAATCTGCCCTAAATGATAGTAGGTATCAACTCCTTGCATAGCTCTAACGATATTGATTTTCGACCTTTTTAAGTCTGGGTAGATTTTTTTTTTTTTTGAAGTATAGCAAAAACCCCCAAAACCAAAATATTTATAGACGAAGGGAAAGTGAAGGATGTGCGAGCATTCCAACTATCCAAACCAACTTTTAAAAGCAGATTAAAGTTTATTTTTAATTTATTAAATCAATAGTTAAAAGCATTTCAGAGCATCTCATTAAAATTATAATTAATTATTTACTCCAACCTTATAACCTTTTATTTATTATTGTTATCACCTGAAATTTTGCACCCTGTTGAACCTGATGTTCAACACCTCAGTGTAACATGGGAAGACCTCTAAAGATGTGGGTTTCTTGTAAACAGAGGTCAACCTCCAGAGAAGGCCAGCTTCCTATGGTGTCACCTAACTACTAATCTTGTAAGGAAAAGGGAGAAGGAGAATACATAAAAATAAGACTAAACCCTATGGTGATACACCAAAATGACAAGAACAATGAGACACTTGAGTTACACTTGAGTACTGATGATGGATATGGTACTGCACAACAAGTTTCTGTAGATTATGCATAAGTATTTCACAAACAGGTTTGACATGCACACACTTTCAAGAAGGAAAAGCAGATTTTCACAAATTAAAAGTTCATGTGCAATTAAGTAAACACAATTTGTAACCTACATAATATTACTTTTGCAAAGAAAGGCATGCTAACATGAGACAAAGCTATAGGGAAAAGAAAGACTTTACGAAGTAGCTTGATCAATCACCTGAAAATGCACAATATTTTGCAAGAACCAGAAGGAAAATTGAACCATCAATGGTAACCAAGGTAAATTTTATATATCATGCTCCAAAATGAGTTACAAAAGTTTGCTAATCTGAGAAAGGACTGCAAAAGTCACAAACTTCAGAAAAGCATAAGGAGAACTCCTTTACAAAGAGGCAAAAAATGTCATATATACAAAAGTGTCGGCCCCTGGGGCTTACAAAATATCAGTCTTTAGAAAAAATATGTCTTTAGATCTTTTTAACGAAGTTAATGCTGCATTCAAGTGTATCCTTGTTGTCCATGTCGGAGTGAAGAATCGCCCTCAGGAGAGAAGCCTTCAGATCTTATGTAACAGTTGCATTAACTTCTGGCCTCTGTATCCACCTTCGAACCTCCTTTCTGAGCTGCCTTGAATGCTTATGAGCTCAGAGCAGATCCACATCGCTTTACACTCTATCGATCTTCCTCTCACCGGTCAAACTGCCACGGCTCTCTTGTAGCCTCCTCCGATTGGTTGAACAGATACTTCATGGGGTCGCCAGAGGGTCAAAGTTCGTTCAGATTGAATCTCATGTTGGTGAGACACTAATCGTGTCTCCCCGATGCGATTAGACCTTGCAGCAGCATTCGACAAGATATACGATGGTCGGCATGACTGCATAGCGAGCTCCCTTCCTTTCCCCGAGCTCACTTCATTTCGGTAAGACCCTATCGAGTCGGTGAGATATCTTGCCAAAGCCATCTTGTTTCGGTGGGAGCCTACCTTCCTATTCACAACGGTCGTCGAGACTATCAGGTCGGGGAGACTTCTTGCCGAACTCAAAATATTATACCGAAGGCACCCCATGTCGGCAAGACCTTCGTCATTCAGCCAAACCTCATACCGAAGGCAATATCTCTCGGCGAGACTACGCTAGTTCACCGAGACATCATGTCGAGCTCTTTACGTTACACCGAAGGCACAAAACATGTCGGCGTGACTAACAACCATCGGCGAGACATCCTATCGATAGCACCTCCTTTCGTCGAGCTCTCTTCATTTCGCTGAAAGATCTCCCCGAGCTCCTACTTGTTTGGAAAGACCTTCGTCTTTCAGCAAAACCTTTTGTCGAACTTCTTTCCTTCGCCGATGCCGCTTCACTTTGGCGAGACATCCTGTCAATAGCACTTTATGGCAAACGGCAAGAGTCTTACCGATGTCCCTTTCTATTTCGGCAAGACTATCAACGGTTGGCAAGACCTTTGGCGAGACCACCCTCGGTCGGGGAGACATCATAGCGAAGGCACAAGCTTTCGTCGAGACCTCACCATGTCGGCAAGACCATATAGCGATGATTCCTCCTTTCGCCAAGACCACATGCAGTCAGAGAGACACATGAAGACTCATGGTGACCCGAATGTCCTGGCGACAGGTGTATTCAAACAAATAAAACGCACTGCTAGTCAACAAGACAACAAGAGGGTCTTGCTGACTTTCTGCTCTAATGAGTTTTATGCAAAACTAACTGAGGCGAGGCTTTCCAATAGACTTCCTTGTCAGATAAGGACATTCCCAATGAAATCCGAGCACCTGCACGCTGGGCTCAACCCTTATGGGAGCCACATTTAATCCACGTGCAAATTTGAAACATAATTTCCCCCAATTGAGCCCGTAGGTGAAAATTGGGTAACAATTATATTATTATTTATTTTATTTATTTTAATATTACATTACAAATTTATTTTATTATAAACTATGATTATTTATATTTATTTATCAAAGGTACTCTTTTTACTTAATAGTTTATTTTAATGCATAAAAGAATAAATAACATCTATCAAATAATGACATTAAATAGAACTGAATGCCAAAATGATTACCTGACCACTATTCAAGGTCAACACGCAAAACCTCAAGTCACATGGACTAACCACTGACAAAACTGTCAACATTGACAAGGTAACAGACTGGATATTCATCCTCTTCAAGGATGATGGCTAGGGTAGGGGACCAAGTGTTATCTTTGATCAACTTATCCATTGGGTTTCAAGGCACACTCAGACCTGCCAATTTAGGTGGATTCGATGCCTAGTACCTGCAACCTGCAGCACACAACACGGTCGAGCATATACATATGCATCTAATCAGGCACACTGTGAAAGAGAATTGCAGCATCGCAGGGTACTCTCAAGTGAGTGATGCGACACTATCCCTTTCACCCAAACATATCAGTAAACACATCAACAAGTAATCAAATCAACTCATATAACAATCAGTTACAGGATAAGAACAGTCACAAGATAATTGCATAATAGTCATGATAAGATAATCACATAGTCCATAAATTCATAATATACAACATCAACTACTTAATATGATTAGCACATACCTTTAAATACATCTCTAGGTTCCAAGCCAAACTACCTGCACATCCATGGTGAGAATGGAGGGGCACTACAAATGTTATGGCCTTAACCTTACAATGTGTATGTTTATGAATAGTCATTTTTTGGATACCTTAACTCTTAAATAAGATACATAATCATTATACTAATTATATATAGGTACATAGGTAGTTCTAGGGGTTATAGTTAAGTATTCAAGCCAACCTAGGTGGCAATCAAGGCATAATTAGGTATATAGGAGTAAGTGGCTAGTTATTATAATCATGTGGAGTATTGTGCTCTTATTAAAGACTATTGGAGGTATCCCCCTTGAAATGGAATATTATTATCAAGTATTTATAACATATTTTCTATTATATTATTCTATTGTGTAATTTATTTCATTACAATTAGATCCTACTTTGCTTGTGACCCCAATTTTGAGATTTTTAAGAAATTGGAGTCTATTAAAGAGTGGGACTTTCTATTTGATTATTATGAAGAGACTCCTGAGAATAATGGTGTTGTTGATGAAGGGTTAAAAGGGACTACCATGGGTCATAATTGAATTATTTGTGATAAAAAATGGGCTAAGTTAAATGATAGAGTGAAGACCATGTAAAACAAAGTAAGCATAATTGAGGATTCTATTGCAAAAATTATCAATCTTAGCAAGGAAATAATGTGTTTCCCAACTACTAGCATTGTGTTGAACTATATTTTGAGTTTTGAAAGAGGAAACAAGATCTTGAGACTAAGATGAATCAACGTAGGAATAAGCTTAAAGCTAAAGTGGATTAGGGAGACATCAAAAAGATTGAAGCTTGGGATGCTAAGTTAAAGTTTTTATGAGGAATAGGGGGCTTGATAAGTATCCATGGTCACTCTTATCTTTGACGATTGTATTACCTTGTTTATCTTTAATTTCTAGTGTTGCTCTTGTGTTGCTTGTGTGGCATCTCTATCTTATATAACTATTGTTGTAGTATTTTGATTTATTTTTTTATTTTGTAAAGGGCCTAGGACCTTGGTTTCCCTTTTTAATCTATCAAAAACTATATTGAATTTATAAATTGATTTAATTATTGATTTGGTTTTAAGCTTTTTTTTGTTATCAATTTTATTCTATCAATTTGTAAATAAAATTTATAATACATAATGCACTTAGTGATCATCTATATATTATAAAATGGGAATAAATAAGTTTTGTAGCTATAAGGAAATGTAATTATTATTGAATTTTTAAATTAAAATAAACTGCATATAAATCATTTTATAATGAAATTCAATGTTTTTAATGCTTTTTTTTAAAATCTAGAACATTTATGATTAATTTTGTGAATTTTAGTCGTATTATTTATTTTCCAAAATAGAACTATCTTGTATTATATTGACTTGGAAAAAATAAATTCTTTCATTTTGATAATTTTTATTAAAAATTATTTAACTAAAATTGAATTGAATTTATTATGAATTTCTATAGTAATTTCACTATTGATAAACCTCACATGTTTTTTTTTTTATAAATGGTGAAAATGAGGTTTTGAAAGGGCCAAAACCTTTTACAATGTCCAGAGAAAATATATCAATGAATCTTATAACAAATTAGGGGAACAACACCAAACTAAAAATAATGTGGATACAAAACACCATAAATAACCAAAAAACAACAAACCAACAATCATATTGGATGACATGAAACAAATAGGTAGACACAACCCTATAGATTGACAATAACATAATAAACCAAAATCTACGTAATCCCTAATTCATGTTTGACACTTGTTACTCTCTTAAATTGGGAATGAAAGGTTATATTGTGAGGAATCAAAACATATTTTTAAAAACCTTTTCTTTTAAAAAATGATCCAAGAAGTGATTTTTCTCTCAAAATTCATACAAGACACCAAAAGGGGGCCAAGGTTCCCCTCATTAGAATGACAAGAAGCCAACAAAGGAGAGGTTTCATCTCTCTCCAACATAAGAGAATCTCCCTAAGTAGGAGGGACCAAGGGTGGGTAGTCCAAAATGAAAGAAACTTGTGTAAGCCCAAAAGGGGCATGCTCAACAATCTTGACATGATCAATCAAAGCATCTGAAGCATTCAGTAGTGGATTTAGAGTGGACATATTGTCTAAATAAAAATGAGTTCTTAATTCATTAATAATTAAATGGTGAGGAGAGAATCTTGCCACTAAGATGTTTCTCAACAACCTTACATTTGGGTTAGGAATATTTTGAAGCCAAGTGTTCAGTGGAAACATGCTATCTAGATTAGAAAGGGATACCTTCATAATTAATAATTTGGACCCAAGGATGATCCTCCACTTGAAAAATAATATCCATTACTAGACACTTCGAAAAAATTATTTCCACCAAAATATGAGAAAAATCATGGGAAACAATTGATGTATCTGAATAAACTATCATAAATTGATTCAACACATTATTGATAACTTTATAGTAGGAATAAACCCAAAAATGGATTGAAAATTTTGACAATCTAATCCAAGCAAGCATAATATTAAAGGGATTGGTGGCTAGATTGAATGGTATAAATTGAGGCTTGATTGTAAGAGAGTGTTGAACCCACATCCAAACTCACCTATCAAGCATGGCATCCCTTTCTAAACCCAAGTCAAAGATAACAAAAAAAAACCCTTGTGTAGGGTTAAATCTCTATAATACTCTTGATAATAGATTTCTAGTTCTCTAAAATCCAATGATGGAGCTTAGGAAAGCATGACTAGAAGTGATATTACAAATCAAATCCTTATTTGCAAAAAAAATCCTCCCTCTCAAGAACATCCTAACCAAAAACCACTATAGGGAAAGAATGAAAGCAATACAAGAATGGAAGCTTCCCATGTAAGGGAGACTCAAAATCAACTATAGAATTTGTTTCCAAATTACTAGCCACCATATGATTTCTAGCCAACTTACTACTCGCCCTAGAAGACAAAATTTTAAATAAGATAGGGAACCCACAAAATATTGACCTAGAACCAACCATAGAGATGCTAGTGGAAAAGGAAATCAAAGAAGAAATCCAAGACACATTATAAGTAGTGCAATCTAATGCACCACTAGAAAAATGAGAAGAGAGAAAGCCCTAACATCTATAGTAGATCTAAAACCTAAATCTATTTCAAATTTGATAACTACCCCACCACATGAACTAGGAAAGAAAGGTAGGGAGACAGAAAAAAACATCATTAGAAGCCAAATCCAAGACATGAGATTTGGGCAAGAGTAGGGGAGAGGGGCCCATAGTGGAGCGAGGTCCAATAGTGGAGATAGAAGTAGTCCTTAGTGGGCCCCATAGTGGAGCACCTTAATATCCAATTGCAAAATATTTTTTATCCATAAAGTACACAAACTAACAAATCATGTGATGCCACATCAGCGCACCAATAAAACATGACTAAGTTTACCACTATCGGTCTCACTTTTTTGGGGAGGGCTTTTTGGATGCCTCAACAAAAGCATGTTGATGTGGAATCATATTTGATGATGTGGCTCTAAAATGAAATATAGAAGCATGTGAGTTGCCAAATAAATTGTTGTACAAAATCGACAGTGATTTGAAATTTCCATGTAGGATTTTGAGAAATGCAAAGTTAGGGTGCTCCACTATAGGCCCCTCTCCCCTAGCAACATCATTAAAAACTAGTAAAATCTCATATATTTTATAAGAGAAAATAATATGTATGGAAAATGCATACTTAAAGTCAAATTCATGACTAGAAACTTGTGAACCATAGGTTTAAAAAGTTGCATTATAGTAAGCATGTAAATGTAAAACTTATAATTCTTTCAAATATAAAACTGAATAATCTCTATGTTGTGTTGGAGATGATTTTTTCCTTTACATTGAAAGTAATGAATCACCTAATGAAGAATGAAAAATCTTGTAGTCCATCCATGAGGGTAGAATGCTCTAAAAATTTATTAAATTGATACTTGATCTTTTCATTACTCATATAAAAGGAGTTTTTTTTATACATTATTTTATCAAAGAAAAATAAATAAATTAGATGGTTGCAATTACAAACTTATTCAAGATATTTTTTTTATTTGAGTATTCAAATAAATATACATGAAAGTTGAGGAGATTCATTTATATAATATAAATTCAAAATATTAAAGTAAACAAGGAATCCATGATTTGTCAACTCTCTTTTCCCTTTTCATCCAAGAAGAGCAAGTGCTGTCAATTTTTTATTCTAAAGAAAAGGTTACTAATGCATTATTCATTTTTTATTATCTAAAAATAAAAGTGGTAACTAGAATAAACACCCTCGGTTTAGTGAGAGTAAGAAACCTTTATCTAAAAATTTCCTATAAAGTGTAATAAATATAGTAAAATTTATCACAAATTAATAGATTGTTATGCTAAAATGGTCAATAAGACCCTTTAATAGAAAACTCTAAAAATAATAAAAAAGGAAATATCTCAGTCAAATTGATGTATTCGAGATCGTAGAATATTAAATTAAATAACCAATCACATAGCCAATACAATAATCCACACAAAAAAAACAAAACAAAAAAAACTCAAATTCTTACTATCTTTAAATAACATAAATTTGTTACATGAGTACAAATAGATCAATTTAATCTCAATCACCTTTCTCAAACTTCCCAAAAATATTTCCCCCACAAAATATCTCCCAACATGTATTGATCTCCCTTTTATCCTTCAATGGCTTGAAAGTTAGATCAAATAAGACCTTGTCCATTACAACAATTGAGTTGTTACAAAAATAAAAAATTGTAGTAGCAAGTTGGAATTCCACAAATACAATAGCAAACAGAAGATCCACAAACTGTCGATTCAAACAAGAAATTTTGCATGTTTAGTTGACCAACAAAACTCATAAATTCAAACATCGTGACATCATCATTACAACAATCTTACCCCATGCTAATGTCATCATCGAAATTGTTCATTTGAAAATTGGTTGATTTAATTTTGAAATGTTTAGTTCACTTGAGTTTACTCACAAATATTGATAGCCATGAGAAACCCACAAAATCTAGTTGAATGTGGAATTCCTAAAAGAGTTAGATGAACATGACATTTCTACAAGCTAGATGACCCTAAAGTTCTTGTAAATAAAGAAAAACCATTGGTACAAGCTGTGCAGGAAAATACATTGGAACCGGTTGTAAATGGGTTGTTCAATAGAAAATTTCCACGAAGTTCAGTAATAGACAAAAATACTACATAAGGCTGGTTCAATAATAAATCTCCACAAAATTTCAGTAGTAGACCAAAAACTCGGAAAGATATAACTTATTTAATTTGTGCCTAATCTTCACCAAAGTTAAACTGTAAATACTCATTAAGATCTTATACAAGGTGATGTCCTTAATTTGAACCAAATCAAAATTGAAAATCATCCTAAAGCAACAACTCAAAACTAACAAATAAGGAAACAAAATACCACCAAAATCGAACTAACAAAAAATAAAATAAAATATTTTTGGATGATGCAAGATTTCCTATGGACTTGGATGCTTCTGCATCAAACATGTTGGGTAAGTGAATTTTTCAATGAGTTAGAAACTCATGAATATTTGTAGGTGCTTGGGATGGTGACCCCATGCTTGTTCTTTCACCAGGTTTCTTCTTTATTCATGTGTTCTCTTCCCTTTCCTTTTTTCCTCTCTTTCCATCCATCTTCAATGTACTGACTACCACTACTTGTTTCTTTATGAATCAGATCTATGACTTTCATGAGAAAATTTAAAATGTGTAAACTATGAATTATGTTGTTTTCTCTATAAATCTCTATTTCCTTGGTGATTACCTTTAGTCTTTATTCTTTTCTCTCTTTCTTTATGTTGATGTTGTACAAAACTAGTACCACTTTCTATATTCCCTATTGTATACTTCTTTATAGAAACCTCCAATGAACTATTATGAACCTCTCTTATCACCTTAATAATCTATTTTTTTGAACTGCAACAAGTTATGGGACTATTTTCCTTCACCTCCTTTTGTTTCTCTTTCAATGAACTCAAAACAATTTGTTCCCACCTTTCACAATGATGTACAAATACCTTCTACCATCATAGATGGATTCACTATCAAATTTCCATGGCCTTCCCAACAACACGTGAAATTCATTCATCAGCAAAATATCACACAGGACTTCATCCTTATATGACCCAATCTAAAAACTATACATGCACTACTCATTCACCACTAATTTATGTTCTTTTTTCAACCAAGAAAAATTATATGGAGTTTCATGTTTACTTTTCTTCAATCCTAGTTTTTCTACCATCTCTTCATAAACCAAGTTATCAGTACTACCACTATACATAATAACTCTACAAAACTTACCTCCAAATTTGCATACAATTCAGAAAAGGCTTCTTCTCTGAGATGGCCCATCCTCTACT
The DNA here is from genome assembly GCA_007258455.2 of Sequoia sempervirens. NCBI lineage: Eukaryota > Viridiplantae > Streptophyta > Pinopsida > Cupressales > Cupressaceae > Sequoia > Sequoia sempervirens. The sequence continues at coordinate 91,995,485 of VDFB02105785.1, read as the reverse complement.
CCATTAGGTTTCACCAATAATATCCTAAACATGAAATATTATCCTTCCTTTATTCCTTATTTTGATGATGCTGCACTTTTTTCCTCTTCTTGTGCTAGGTGATTTTAGCAATGCTCCCCTTACTACTTTCTTGATGTAATTGTGAACACTCAAAGGTTTGATGACCAACTTCTCCACACTAGAAACATTTTTTGAAAAAATATTTGCTATTGCTACCACATCCTCTTGTTGATTATTCTCTTCCTCTTATCCCTTGAATCGATTCAAAATTTCCTTTGGGGCCTCCTTCTCGAACCTACTTTCCTTTGTCAATGTTTATTTTTCCATTCTTCCTCTACCTCTTGAACTACTTTGTTTCCTCCTAGATATCTTCTCTTTAGCCTTTAGAGAATATTGGTAAGCTTCTTCAACTATAGTTATTTTATACTCATTTCATCCTGAATATTAAATCTCAATCTATTTACATACTTGGCTACCTTTATGTCCATTTCATGATATCCAAATCTAATACCCAATTTATAAAATTCTTCTGTATAGCCCTTTATGCTCATGTCTTTCTATTTCAAACTCTGAATCCTTTTGAACATATCCAATTCGTGATCTCCAAGAATAACATTTTCCTTCATCTTAGCCACCATTTGATTCTATCAAGTTATCCTCATCTCAACATTTGCAACTCTATCTCTTTGCAACTTGCTCCATTAAAGGGTAGCATATCCCTTAAGTATTTTTGTGCCAAATTTAACCTCTATGAATCATGATTATCTTCCAATTCAAAATATTCTTTCAATTGGCCTATCCAATCTATCAAATATTTAGGGCTTAATGCTCCCAAAAAAATTAGTACCTCCATTCAATTAGCCTAACTAATCTTGGAAATAAATATTAGGAATCGTTATTTTCCTTCATCCACTAGTTGTTAATTTTCTCTCTTATGTTCATCAACTTCACTTTCTTCACCACTCATGTGGTCTTCTGCATTTTCTAGATTTCTCCTCAAATCTACAACTAAATTCCTCAACTCACTCCTCATTTCAATACAAAACTACTCAAATATTTCATCCATCTTGGGATTTTGTCATCTTGGGGGCATCTTACCTTCAATATTCTAAACAATATCCTATATCTTACATCTATTGATTTCTACATAAATTATCCTTCTTGTGAGTTCCAACATCCCTCTCCACTCTCTACAATTGTAGGACTCCTCACAACCTGCAATAATTCTAGAGCCCTATGAACACCTATCATTTCCACCCTTTTCAATTTACTAACACCTCCCAGCAAGAGAAACTTGCTCTAATACCATCTGAATCAGTCAATATTGGGGAATATTAGATCACTTAATCCAATCACATAGCCAATACAATAATCCACAAAAAAAATTCATAAAACAAACAAATTCAAATGCTTATGATCTTCAAACAACATGAATTCATTACAAGAGTACAAATAGATCATTTTGATCTTAATTACCTTAATCAAACTTCCCAAAAATATTCCCCCTTCAAAGGATCTCTCCTAGATTGCCATGTATTGATCTCCCTTTTATCCTTCAGCCACTAAGAAGTTAGATGGAATAAAATCCTAGCCATTCCAACACCTAAGTCATTACATAAATGAAAATTGTAGTAGCAACCTAAAATTTTGTAAATGTAGTAGCAAGTAGAAGATCCAAAAATGTTTGATTCAAATAGGAAATTTCACATGATCAATTGGCCAACAAAACTCCAAAATTTGAGTATTGTGACATCATCATTACACCAAGCTTACCCCATGCTAACATTATCATCATAATTATTCATTTGAGCTAGTTGATTGAATTTTGAAATGTTTAGTCCACTTGATTTTACCTACAAATCCTAATGGCTGTGAGAAACCCACAAAATCCAGTTGGATGTGGAATTTCAAAAAGAGTTGGATGGAGATGACATTCTTGCAAGCTAGATGACCCTAAAGTTCTCACAAATATGGAAAACCCATTGGTATTGGTTGTGAAAAAAAATACATTGGAATTGGTTGTAAATGGATCAATTCAATAGCAAATCTATAATTCCCCACCATGCAAACCCCAAAGGACAACTAAAACTAACAAATTATAACACCATTTTTTTTAAGTAAACTAACATAAGATATACATTAACGTACAATACATGTAATGCAATTATACATATACAATATCAACCACGTCCTCTGGGGTATACGTGACAGCATTACTAAATACAATTATCCTTTCCATAATGATAAATAATTAATTCCAAGATTACTTTGCAAACCATAATGTAAGATAAGTAAACAATTATCATACACCCATTATAGTACATCAATGAGAAACATCCATATAGGAAACACATGATATAGTCAAGAATATCCATACATTACATTGATCAAATCAAAATGTACATATACATCAATATGAAATTACATCGTTTTCAAGATTACATGTGTACATCAGTGCTTCCTGACACATAGTGGAAATGATACATCAAATACAAGAGTAATATAGAAATGAACACGGTACAATTGAACTGTGGTGACACTCTGGATCCACTACATCGATACAAACTCCATGCTTCACAAACTCTATCTGGGAGCCCAATGAGGTGCAAATCATGTTCCACCCGACCACATGGACCTGAAGGCCCACCCCCCGTGCTAGGAGATGACAAGAAAGATCCACGACAAGAATAGTCAACGGCAAGGCTACAAGACTCAACAAAACAAGAGTAATTAGAAACATGATTAACAACAACATTTGAACAACTACTTCCAGAGGCTCACAAAGGCAATGGAATAACCAAGGACACTATAGGAAGAGTGTCATCGCATGGCCCTAGATGGGTTACCCAAGCTGCCTCTCACTAGGTGTCATCCCCCATCTATGGTTACCCAGGCTATCTCTCACTAGGTGTCGGCCCCATAGGGTGACACATGTGGGACCACTAACCTTTCGTGAGGACAAGGTAGTGATTTTTTTTACCATGACCTTCTCAGCCCACACTTAGTCTGCGAAAGCACTAACGACATGGGTGAGGCATCTTATTTATCTTGTTTAGTGTGATCCTACCCAAACCCACCAGTTAATTTTATTAGGTTATCACTTGTTAAGGAAACTCTTCCATGGGTTACCTAAGTTGCCCCTTTGTGCGTCAGCCCCCATGAAGAGCCACTCTCCCTAGTAGCATCGAAACACAAATCTAAAGACATCAAGGGGTGTACCAAAACAAAAAAAGCACTAAACCATAAAACCCAAGTGCACAAGCGAGGCATGAACCATCTTGCCCAAGAACTACATCAAATGTCAACACCATAGTACAAGGTAACACCCACAAGAGCTCAAAATCAAAGATGAGAGCAACGAACCACAAAATCAAAACATGGAAAATCCAATCATAAATCAAGTTTCCCATCACCTCTAGAAGCCTATAGAATGAACTGCCCTTAAACTTCCCATTGAGAATAATTTCAAACTCCACGGGTTCCCAAAACTCCTAAAACAAGACTACAAGCAAGCCATCACAACAAATCCCTTAATCCAAGATTTCAATACAAAAAGAAAACAAACTCCAGGGAACCATTAAAATCAATCTTTCATTTCACCATATACTTACAGTAATAATTACAAGGGACGTTTCACTGACCAATTACATTTTATTTAAACATTCATCGTGAAATCATCTAATTAAATTAAGAAACCATATAAATATATTTTATATCTAATTACGCATTTTAATACAACAAATTTCTTTTAACAATAGACATATATATATATATACACACACACATATATATACACACACACACACATATATATATACACATATATATAAATATAAAAATATATCCATATAAATACATTAAATTTAATCTACTCTGTTGTTATAAAACAATGAGCATACACTAACCAAAATATATGAAAACTACACACACACACACACACAGATATATATATATATATATTATACATACATATATATATATATAGGATTGAAAGGCACGACTATTATAAGCAGCATTCAGAAGATGAAAATAATAAAAATCTATTGTTTTATATTAAACAACTCATGTAACATATCGAACCAATAGCACATGGAGATATATATGAATTCTAATTTAGAATCTAAAGTAAGTCAAGCACCGGAACTAAGGACAAAGCACTGGAAAATAGAATGATAAAAGGCGTTGATTGAAATTAGACACCATGACACATGCAAAATGGCGAACTCAAAATATCCTAAACGGTCGACTACTACAGACATCTTAAGCAACTACTATGTAATACGATTTAAGCCAACAATTCGAATCATGAGACTCACCAAAGGCAAGGGGCGCCCTCAAACACGTTGGTTGCAACAACAATCTAGACTAAAGTCTAAAATCTTTAAACAAGTCCATCCAGCTAAAAGTCAATTTCTATTACCATTTAAAAGGGATCGACCCAGACAAGGCACAAGGCAGAAAATATAAATGAACACGTGCAACAACAATATAATCTTCACAAGAAGAATCGATTCTTAGGATAAAATACTTATATAAGAACCCACGAATATATGTTTATATTCTAATAAAAAAAAATGAAAGAAACTAAGTCGGTTGTTGGGCGTCATATCAACAACTTCAACCAGCCGCACACTACCCTCTTAAGCATATATAACTCACACTCATACATATATATGTATTCACCAAAACAAAGACAATTTACATTAATGCTATAGAAAATTAGAGTTATAGCCTAGTCATAGGGGGATGCCATATGGGCGATTATTTGCATGACGAGACCTAAGTCTATTAAGCTTAAGCCATTATGAGAAAATTGACCCTCTTAGGAAAATAAGCAGCAAGGAAGCTAAAGAATATGAAAAGCATGTAACCTTAGTGCAAGAAATCTAAACCGAATACCACACTATTTCATGGAGCTAAGGTGGCAAAGCAGGCATAAAAGCACATACAGCTCAAGGTAAAGTTAGCAGTAAGCAAGGAAACTACAAAATTTTATAGAAATCAAATCAAGAGATGAAATATTTAGATACTACAGACAAGCAAAGATAATATTGATAGGGATAAGGAGGATAGGCATTCTTTCTACTTTCATTGACTTGCCAAGACTCAATACTAAGAAAATTCGACATACTCCACAATCGAAAATCTAGTGAATGAAGGTGCATAATTCACATCTAATCGAGGTAGCAAGAATATATTGGATCTACTAGAAATGAAATACAGACAAAGAAAACAATGACCAACCTCGCTATGACGCTTGCAAATGGAGACGATGTGCGCAGACAATCTCTCCTCCGCAGCCCTTGAAAATTTCATTCTCCAGAAAACCAATTTTCCCCTTAAAATACAATCAAGATTTTTCTTTGAAAATGACTCAGAAAGAAAATAATTTGCAAAGACAACTTCTTGAATAATCAGAATATTCACCTCCTTTTTTTTTCAATTTCCCCCTTTTGAAATTGTCTTTAGTTTTTGAAAATAAAAACAAATGATGAATCATTAAAAACACAAAAAATGGCAAGCTTCCCTCGCATTTTCAATTCAAAACTACGCATGCACTTGCATGCAAAATATTTTCGATTTAAATTTATTTTTAATAACTTTTTTAATTAATTTTTGTGATTTAACATTATCTCCAAATTTCCATTTAAAATTATAATTTAATAATTTATTTTAAACGACCTTATCTATTGCATTTAAGTTTAAAATAAGCATTATTTATAAATGCAAATAATATTCCATTAATATATTCATCATTAATAAAATAATAATATATATATTATCAAATCATTATGACTTAAAAATTAATTCAATAATTAATTAACGACATTCATTTAATAAACTAATTTAATAATTTAATTAAATCAATGCTATGTCTTATGCATGTTGTTTACTAAAACGATTAATTGAATGACATTAATAAACTTAACACCATGAACAACAACTATAACAAATAATTATACAACATTAATTAATCAATTAAAATAAACAACTCAAAACAGAACGATATCAAGACGATAAATGGGGTTGCAAACAGACCACATCGTCAAACACAATGATGGGGTGACGAACTAGGGTGGGGAACTTTCTTGTCAACTCTAGTTTTCCACATCATACCCATTGGGCTTTGCAAGGCACACTCAGACTTGATAGTGCAGGTGGAGTCGATGCCTTGTACCTGCATTCTGCATCAAACCAAATGTCAAGCAACATGTATATCAAACACACCATGAGAGGAAATCACAACTTAGCAGGGCACTCACGGACAAGTGATGCTACACCATCCTCTCGCCAAGACTCCAGCAAGTAAACACATCATCATAAATATCATAAAGAAAGCATTAATCAATTGCATAACAACATAGTACTACAACCAGATGATAAACATAACCAGTCAAATCCAAACACAAAATCAAACACCATGTATCAGCATGACATAAACATCCAAAAAGAGTATCATAATCATCCAAGTAAACTCAATTATCAACCAACCAAATTAAATTGGTGAACAACCACCAACATAGTCTCAAGGTACACAACATGACATGAAAAAGTATCAAAATAGTGACAGCAACATGAGAGGCATTACAGCCTCCCCTCTAGAACTAGGCTTACTCCTGGAAGCCTATGAAAAAATAAGGAAAAGACTCTCTAATGTGGGATGCATCCTCCCATTTCATTGAAGTCTCATCATTAGGGTCCCATTAGACCCGCACCTGCTCAATTTCTCTACCCCTGAGAGCGAGCCTTTTGTGCTAAAGCACGACCATGGGCTCGAGTGCCAGCTACTCGTCCTCTACCTATAATGCATTCCAATTGAGTACATGAGATACATATGGATAATAAAGCCTAAGTACAGAAACATGAAACACATCATGTATGTGTGATAGACTGGGTGGAAAAGCTAGGCAATAAGCAATGGGGCCAATTCTCTCCAACACCTCAAACGGTCCCACAAAACGAGGTGCGAGCTTAGAGACTTTTTCATAATGGATTGGGCTCTTTCGCAGACGCACTTGCTGGAAAAATCGATCACCAACTGAAAACTGACAATCAACCCTATGTGCATCTGTATATTTCTTTTGCCTATCCTGCACTGCTACCAAGTGCTCTTTGATGCGAGCTACCTATTGCTCCATATCCTGAAGAATTTTGGGTCCAAGGAGAACTTTGTCCTCAAGACGGTCCCAACTCAACGGGGTCTGATAAGGACGACCATTTAATGCCTGAAAGGGAGGCATACCAATTGAATTATGATACCTGTTGTTGTATGCAAACTCCACCAAATGAAAATAGTCCTCCCAACGTGACTATTGATCCATCACGTACATTTAGAGGATGTCCTCGAGAACCTGGTTGACCCTCTCAGTCTATCCATCTATTTTTGGATGGTATGTAGAACTAAAGTTCAGTTGGGTCCCTAAGGCACACTTCAAGGATGTCCATAATGCAGAAGTGAACTCTAGATCTCTATCAAAAATAATCCTTCCTGGAATTCCGTACAGTCGAACAATATCCTCCATCAATATTTTGGCTACTAATGAAGTAATGTAAGATGATCGGATGGGAGAAAAGTGTGCCACCTTGGTCAATTTGTCAACAATGACCATGATAGCATCATGTCGATGAGAAGTCATAGGAAAACCAAAAATAAAGTCCACCAATATGATATCCCATTTCCACTCTAGAACGAGATAAGGCTATAAAAGGCCTGCGGGATGTTGGTGTTCCGCCTTAACTCTTTGACATTCCAAACATCTAGCCACAAATTATGTGATATCTCTCTTCATTCCAGCCCAAAAGTATAGTGAATGAAGGTCTGCATACACCTTCTTGACTCCCAGATGAGCAGAATAGGGAGCCTGATGTGCCTCAGTCATGATTAGGGTACGAAAACCCTTAGTAGTAGGTACATACATGCGATCCAAATACCGCAAAATTACATCTGATTCCAGTGAATAACCAAAAAAATTTCCCTCCAAAGCTCTATCTGACTCAATTTTTGACTTCACTTCTTGATACCAACTATCAGTGGGAAGTGTTGTGATGATCTGGCTCCTCAAGTCAACACCAAGAGTCACTGCAGATATCTCATGTCTCTGCCGACTCAGAGCATCTGCCACTACATTTTCCTTGCCCTAAATGTACTTAACCTCAAAATCATATTCACAAAGAAATTCCATCCATCTCCTCTGCCTAACATTTAGGTTTGATTGTGTAAAGATATACTGCAAGCTGCGATGATTGCTATGTAGCTCGAACCGATGCCCCAATAAAAAGTGCCTCCATCTCACAAGGGCATGAACAACAGTGGTTAACTCCAAATCGTGTGTGGGGTAATTCAGCTCATGATCCTTGAGCTTGCGGGACTCATATGCAATCACACGACCTTCTTGCATCAAAACAACTCCTACGTCTTCCAAGGAAGCATCTGAACACACCACAATATCCCCAGTAGGATCAAGAACTACTAGGATAGATGCACTAGTCAAATTCTCCTTAAGGGTCTGGAAAGTTGAATGGCATTGTTCTGACCAAATAAATTTCTTCCCTTTCCTCTAAAGAGAAGCGATAGGATGTGCAATCCTTGAGAAGCCCTAAACGAACTGCCGATAGTAGCCCGCTAAACCCATAAAACTGCAAATCTTAGAAACATTCGTGGGTGTAGTCTAATCTATGATGGCTTGAATCTTTGAAGGATCCATGATGATACCTTCACTAGAGATAACATGTCCCAAGTATTTCAGTTATGTCTTAAAGAACTCACACTTCGCCAGATTAGCATACAACTAATTGTCTCTTAAGCACTACAACATTTGTCTCATATGTTCTCCATGTTCCTTCATAGTTTTCGAGTAGATCAAGATATCATCGAAGAACACAAGAACAAATCTATCCAAGTAGGTATGGAATAATTCGTTAATCAGACTCATGAAAACTAACAGTGCATTTGTCAACCCGAACGACATAACAATGAATTCATAATGCCTGTAATGAGTGTGAAATGCAATTTTGTGTACATCAGCTTCGGCTATCCTCAATTGATGGTATCCCAACTTAAGATCAATCTTTGAGAATGCCTTCGGCCCCTTTATTTGATCAAACAAATCATCAATTCTCAATAAAGGGTACTAGTTCCTCACTGCCACTTTGTTTAGCTGTATGTAATCAATGCACAAACGAAGGGAACCATCCTTCTTCTTCACGAGTATCACTGGTGCTCCCCAAGGGGAAACACTAGGACAAATGAACCCTTTTTCTAGTAACTCCTCCAATTGCAAACGGAGCTCCTGAAGTTCCTGTGTTGTCATTCGATATGGAGCATGAGATATAGGGTCAGCTCCAGGTACAAGGTCAATTCTAAATTCAATGTCATGCTTTGATGGCATCCCTGGAATTTCACTTGGAAAAACATCTACAAAATCCTTAAGGAGAGGATAGTCATCCAATGACACCTCTCAACTCTCTCCCAAATCCAAGTCATTGACTAACACAACAAAAAACTGACAACCCTGACAGAAACACCTCTTCAATTGCGTAGCAAAAATCATTTGTAATGAGATTGGTCTATGTATGCCAACAATGTCAACCTCATTACCCAAATCATCTATACATCGCACAACTTTGTAGCGACAATCTATCATTGCTCGGTGAGCACTCAGCTAATCCATACCTAAAACAACATCATAGGAACCAAGAGGTAGGATTCGAAGTTCCACCATAGTCACAAGTGACCCAATTTTCAAACTACAATGTTGAACAAGCGATTCAACTACTACCTTTTCCCCGAAGTCCAATTTAACCTATCACTCAACGCCTTGCCTTGCCGCCACCAGTCTATAGCGCTCTACTATAGAAGGAGAAATAAATGAATATGATGCACTAAAATCAAAGAGAATGGAAATACTAGTGCCTTGTAACACACCTGATGTCTCAACTATGGTGCCCTGATGATCAGCTTGATAGTTGTCAACCACTGCAAAAACTCAGTATGATATGCTCACATTGCCCACCATCGACTCAAAAGCGGCTGGCCTCTGACTATAACCTGTAGTGTTCCTCTGCTAACATTGTCTAACAATATGACCTTATTGACCACAAGAGAAACAACTTGTGCCCCGGTCAAAACCTCTGCCACCAAACAGTACATTCGACTACTGAAAAATGCCCTGACTGTGTGCTGACTGTGTACTCTATGTAGGCTACTCAAAATAGTTACGCTAATTTTGTTGCCAATTCTGATTCTTTCTGGACTAAGATCTGCCACTCCATTGATACTAAGTGTTGTTGTGCTTAGGCTGCGACTACTGCTGCTATTGCTAATCACCCTTAGAGGGCGCATGATGACTTTTGGAAGAGCCTGCAGTTTGAGGCTTCCCACCTCGAGAACCAAATCTAGATGCAGGTGCACTGTCAATCAGAACAACTATGTGGCCTCCCAAATCCATGGCCAAGTTTTCCTCCACAAGTCGAGCCTTCTCAACAGCTACCTCCATCGTCTTCAGCTCGAAGCCCCGGACTCCTCCACTGATTTGGGCATTCAAGCCCCTGACAAAGTGTTGTACTAAGATAGCCTCATCATTACCGATTCATGCATACTGCTTGAGCTCATAGAATTGGCACTCGTACTAAACGAAAATTGCCATTTGTCTCAACTCATGGAATTCATCTGCTCGGTGCTATCTTTAATGGTCTGAAAGGAAACGAGCCCTAAATCTCTCTGTGAACAACTCCCAAGTCACAACACTAATGTCCAAGTGCAATTTATGCTCTTTTAGTCACCACCAAGTGGATGCAAAGCCTATAAGGTGCATGATGGTGCACCTAGCCTTAGTATTGCTGCCATAAGGATGCATAACAAAGCATCAATCTAGATCAATCAGCCATGTTTCTGCCTCCAATCCTCCACCAGTACCATCAAATGTGGGAGGTCATGCTCTCAACAAGTCTCTCATGTGGCCTGCCACTATGGCATCTTGCTCCACTGCTAATTCTCTCTCCCTCGGTGATCTCTCTCTCTTTCTCTCTCCACCTGCTACTCCTCCTCTGGCCTAGGGCCTAAATGGCCAAGAATCTCCTCAAGTAGTTGTCGCAACTGCCCTCCTTCCAAACCCAACTGCTCTAGATTTTGACCTCTGCCTCCCAGATTTTTTTGGGAACTCTGACATTCCTCATGTTCTAAACTATGGGAGCTCAAAGATGATGAGCTCTAGCGGTTGGCTCCAAGGCCACCACCTCGGCCTCTTCCATAGCCATGACCCCTACCCCAAGGAATGCTCCTATGCAACATAAGAGGGGAACATGTAAGTTCAAGAGTTAAATGCAAAAGTTAACCTAATGGGCTCAACTAACCTAGAGTACCCAGTTTTTGTCAAACTAGCTCTAATACCAAGTTGTAATGCCCCGCCACGCAAACCCCAAAGGATAACTAAAACTAACAAATTATAACACCATTTTTTTTAAGTAAACTAACATAAGATATACATTAACGTACAATACAAGTAATGCAATTATACATATACAATATCAACCACATCCTCTGCGGTATATATGACAACATTACTAAATACAATTCTCCTTTCCATAATGATAAATAATGAATTCCAAGATTACTTTGCAAACCATAATGTAAGATAAATAAATAATGATTATACACCCATTATAGTACATCAATGAAAAACATCCATATAGGAAACACATGATATAGTCAAGACTATCCATACATTACATTAATCAACTCAAAATGTACATATACATCAATACGAAATTACATCATTTTCAAGATTACATGTGCACATCAGTGCTCCCGACACAGTGGAAATGATACATCAAATACAAGAGTAATACAAAAATGAACATGGTACAACTGAATTGTGGTGACACTCTGGATCCACTGCATCGGTACAAACTCCATGCTTCATGAACTCTATTTGGGATCCCAATGGAGTGCAAAGCACATTCCACCTGACCACGTGGACCTGAAGGCCCACCCTCGTGCTAGGAGATGACAAGAAAGACCCACGACAAGAACAATCAATGGAAAGGCTACAAGACTCAACAAAACAAGAGTAACCAGAAACATGATTAACAACAACATCAGAACGACTACTTCTAGAGGCTCACAAAGGCAATGGAATAACCAAGGACGTTGTTGGAAGAGTGTCATCGCATGGCCCTACATGGGTTACCCAGGGTACCTCTCACTAGGCGTCGAACCCCATCTATAGTTACCTAGGTTGCCTCTCACTAGGCGCCAACCCCATAGGGTGACACATGCAGGACCACTAACCTTTCATGAGGACAAGGTAGTGATCTTGTCGACCATGGCCTTCAAAGCCCACCCTTAGTCTATGAAAGCACTAATGGCATGGGTGAGGCATCTTATTTATCTTGTTTAGTGTGATCCTACCCAAACCTACTAGTTAATTTTATTAGGTTATCACTTGTTAAGGAAACTCTTCCATGGGTTACCCAGGCTACCCCTTTGTGCGACGACCCCCATGAAGAGCCACTCTCCCTAGTAGCACCAAAGCACAAATCTAAAGACATCAAGGGGTGTACCAAAATAGAAAAAGCACTAAACCATAAAACCCAAGTGCACAAGCGAGGCATGAACCATCTCGCCCAAGAACTACATCAAATTTCAACACCATAGTACAAGGTAACACCCACAAGAGCTCAAAATCAAATATGAGAGCAACGAACCACAAAGATCAAAACATGGAAAATCCAATCATAAATCAATTTTCCCATCACCTCTGGAATCCTATAGAATGAACTACCCTTAAACTTCCCATTACGAATAATTTCAAACTCCACGGGTTCCCAAAATCCCAAAACAAGACTACAAGCAAGCCATCACAACAAGTCCCTTAATCCAAAATTTCAATACAAAAAGAAGACAAACTCCAAGGAACCATCAAAATCAATCTTTCATTTCACCATATACTTACAATAATAATTACAAGGGACGTTTAACTTACCAATTACATTTTATTTAAACATTCATCATGAAATCATCTAATTAAATTAAGAAACCATATAAACATATTTTATATCTAATTACGTGTTTTAATACAACAAATTGCTTCTAACAATAGACATACACACACACACACACAGATATACATATATATATATATATAAATATAAAAGTATATCCATATAAATACATTAAATTTAATTTACTTTGTTGTTATAAAACAACGAACATACACTAACCAAAATATATGAAAACTACACACATATATATACATATATATATATACATATACATACATACATATATATACATACATATATATACATATATATGCATACATATATATATAGGATTGAAAGGCACGACTGATATAAGCAGCAAATGTTCATAATATGAAATACTAAAAATCTATTGTTTTATATTAAACAACTCATGTAACATATCGAACCAACAACACATGGAGATATATATGAATTCTAATTTAGAATCTAAAGTAAGTCAAGTGTTGGAACTAAGGACAAAGCGTTGGAAGATAGAATGATGAAAGGCGCTAGTTGAAACTAGACAACATGACACATGCAAAATGGCGAACTCAAAATCTCCTAAAGGGTCAACTACTACAGACATCTTAAGCAACTACTATGTAATATGATTTAAGCCAGCAAATCGAATCATGAGACTTGCCAAAGGCAAGGGGCACCCTCAAACACATTGGTTGCAACAACAATCCAGACTAAAGTCTAAAATATTTAAACAAAACCATGCAGCTAAAATTTAATTTCTATTACCATTTAAAAGGGATCGACCTAAACAAGGCACAAGGCAGTAGATATAAATGAACACATGCAATAGCAATATAATCTTCACAGGAAGAATTAATTCTTAGGCTAAACTACTTATATAAGAACCCATGAATATATGTTTATATTCTAATAAAAAAATGAAAGAAACCAAGTCGGTTGTTGAGCGCCATATCAACAGCTTCAACTAGCCGCACACTACCCTCTTAAGCATATATAGCTCACACTCATACATATATACATATTCACCAAAACAAAGACAATTTACATTAATGCTACAAAAAATCAGAGTTATAGCCTGGTCATAGGGGGACGCCATATGGGCTATTATCTGCATGATGAGACCTAAGTCTATTGAGCTTAAGCCATTTTGGGGAAATCGACCCTATTAGGTAAATAAGCAGCAAGGAAGCTAAAAATCATGTAACCTTAGTGCAGAGAAATCTAAACCGAATACCGCACTATTTCATGGAGCTAAGGTGGCAAAGCAGGCATAAAAGCACATACAACTCAAGGTAAAGTTAGCAGTAAGCAAGGAAACTACAAAATTTTATAGAAATCAAATCAAGAGATGAAATATTTAGATACTACAGACAAGCGAAGATAATATCGACAGGGATAAGGAGGATAGGCATTTTTTCTACTGTCATCAACATGCCAAGACTTATTACTAAGAAAATTCGACATACTCCACAATCGGCAATCTGGTGAATGAAGGCGCATAATTCATATCTAATAGAGGAAGAAAGAATATATTGGATCTATTGGAAATGAAATACAGACAAAGAAAACAATGACCAACCTGGCTACGACACTTGCAAATTGAGACAACGTGCACAAATGATCTCTCCTCCACAACCCTTGAAAGTTTTGTTCTCTAGAAAACCAATTTTCCCCTCAAAATACAATCAGGATTTTTCTTTGAAAATAACTTAGAAAGAAAATAACTTGCAGAGACAACTTCTTCTTGAATAATTAGAATATTCACCTCCTTTTTTTTCAATTTCCCCCTTTTGAAATTGTCTTTAGTTTTCAAAAATAAAAACAAATGACGAATCATTAAAAACACAAAAAAATGATAAGTTGCCCTTGCATTTTCAGTTTGAAAGTACGCATGCACTTGCATGCAAAATATTTCTGATTTAAATTTCTTTTTAATAACTTTTTTAATTACTTTTTGTGATTTAACATTATCTCCAAATTTCCATTTAAAATTCTAATTTAATAATTTATTTTAAACGACCTTATCGGTTGCATTTAAGTTTAAAATAAGCATTATTTATAAATACAAATAATGTTCCATTAATATATTCATCATTAATAAAGTAATAATATATATATATATATTATCAAATCATTATAACTTACAAATTAATTCAATAATTAATTAACGACATTCATTTAATAATCTAATTTAATAGTTTAATTAAATCAACACTACACTTATGCACGTTGTTTACTAAAATGATTAATTGAATGACATTAATAAACTTAACATGATGAACAACATGTAATACCCCTCATACTGTTTAGACTTATTATTTTCTATGCTTTAACTTGATACATTGATACTATGATGATACTATTATTGTTTGATTTGGTTGGTTTGAAGTTTGATGATGTTGTTATTCCTTTAGTGGACATGATCATTTGATATGACATTATGGTTGGTTATGTTAGTGGATTTTCATAATTATATTATGATGCAGTGATTTAATAAATTATGTCATGGGATGAAATTGTTAGTTTAGAAATGTAATTTTCTTTATAAATAAAATATTATTGATTTTTTGTATAATAAAATTTAATGTATTATTTAGATATTTATCTGATGTTCTTTGTTAAGAATTAAATATTTTGTTGTAGGATTATAAACTTGTGGTGTTTTTTTTTATATCGATTCAAAATTGAGGTGTTTTATGCAATCGAGTGAATCATTTTCCTTTAACTATGAAATTGTGTGGTCTTGTTATTGTTTTCTTTTCTATATGGTTGTAAACTTCACTCGTTGATGTGGGAACCGTTGTTGTTTGCAAAACCTTTTTCTAGAGGCTGGTTATTTTAGAATGTTATTCTTGTCTTGGTTATGCTTTGGAGTTATTGGTTTTATGTGTGGAAGGGTTGAACGGTTTTGTTAAGACTTTTGGTTAAGAGTATTGCGAGAGGGTTAATGCCTCGTGTATCTGGTTTTGGTTTTATGCTTTATATGTGCTAGTTCAACCCTTGCCTGCTTTGAGATATGTTAGGGGTCATAGGGAGAGTGGCTCTTCGTGGGCGTCAGCGCCTCGGAAGGAGGAAGAGCTTAGGGGAACCCACGTAAGAGTAGTTAAACAAGTGATAATCTAAAAATAGAATTTAGGGGGATGGGTAGTAAAACACACAAGATAATAAACAATGGAATCCTCATCTATGCATTAGGGCTATCATAGACTAATGATAGACTGAGAAGGCCGTGGTCGGAAAAGTCGTAATCTCGTCTTCATGAGAGGTTATCGACTCTGCATGAGCTACCCTATGGTGTCGGCACCTCAAGTAGGAGGAAGGGCTAGGGGATCCATAGATGGGTGTCGGCGCCTCAGTTGGAGGAAGTGCCAGGGGATCCCATGAGAGCTATGCGATGACACTATCCACTAGACACCCTTGTTCTTGTTTCTTGTCGCCTCTGGATATTGTAATCTTTATGTTGTTTCTAATTCTTGTGAACTTGGTTTATGATTGCTTTTTAGTTACTTGTATAATTGGTGATACTTTGTTTAATTGTGATGAGTTTCATAGTTTTAACTTGTTATGTGATTTTTGAACGTTGATGGTTGTTTCATTGTATGCCTTGAGTTGTACTTGTTTTTGTACTATGTTGTTGTTGAATCGATTTGGCATTCATGGTCGGGTTCTCTTCCTTGTCACCTCTGAGCATGGGGGGTGAGTTACTTGTAATTCACATGGTTGGGTGGAACGTGCTCCGCACCCGTTGGGTTCCCCATCAGCATCCTGTCTTCTCAGCATTTCCGCAGTTGGAGTTGTACCAGTATTCACTTTGTATTTCAGATTTCATTGTACTTGTATCATCCCACATGTTGGGAAATTCAATGTAATTCTTTTATCAAGAGATTGTAATGTAATATTAAAACGATGATGTAATAGTTAGGATCATTTGTATCTTTATTAAGAGATTTATTATGGTTGTTTTATGTGGTGTTTATTATTCTCGTATCATGGTTATTGGATGTATCCTCATTCATGGTTATTATAATATAAATGGTTATGTTGTAGTCTTTATCTTTATTTCCATTTAGTTGTTGCGATGTAACCTCGCGTGCCCCAGAGAACTAAGTGTGTTAATGATATGTAATATGCTATGTGATTATGGTTAAATGTTATTACATGTTTAATTTAATTATTTTTTATTTTTTTTAAATTATTTGCTATGTGTGTGTTCTTTGGGTTTGCACGACGGGCGTTACACAACAACTATAACAAATAATTAAACAACATTAATTAAACAATTAAAATAAACAACTCAAAATGAAACGATACCAAGACGGTAAACGGGGTTGCAAACGAACCACATCGTCAAACACAATGACGAGTTGATGGACTAGGGCAGGGAACTTTCTTGTCAACTCTGGTTTTCCACATCATACCCGTTGGGCTTTGCAAGGCATGCTCAAACCTGACAGTGTAGGTGGAGTCGATGCCTAGTACCTGCATCCTGCATCAAACCAAACGTCAAGCAACATGTATATCAAACACACTGTGAGAGGAAGTCGCAGCGTAGCAGGGCGCTCGCGGACGAGTGATGCTACACCGTCCTCTCACGAAGACTCCAACCAATAAACACATCATCATAAATATCATAAAGAAAACATTAATCAATTGCATAACAACATAGTAATACAACCAGATGATAAACATAACCAATCAAATCCAAACACAATATCAAACACCATGTATTAGCATGACATAAACACCTGAAAAGAGTGTCATAATCATCCAAGTAAACTCAACTGTCAACCAACCAAATAAAATGGGTGAACAACCACCAACATAGTCTCAAGGTACACAACATGACATGAAAAAGTATCAAAATAGTGAGAGCAACACAAGAGGCATTACAAAATCTCCACAAAGTCTAGTAACATATCAAAAACCCACATAAAGTCGGTTCAACAATAAATCTCTGAAAAAAGTTTACTAGCAAATCAAAAACTCAAATCCATAACTTATTTAATTTGTACTCAATCTTCACCAAATTTGAATTGAAAATACTCATTAAGCTCTTCTACAAGGTGATGTAATTAATTTGACCCAAATTAAAATTGAAAAACATCCTAAAGAAACAACCCAAAAACTAACAAAGAAGGAAACAAAATACCACCAAAACTAAACTAAAACAAACAAACAAAAAAATGTTTTTGGATGATGCAAGATTGTCTATGGACTTGGATGCTTCTACATCAAACATGTTGAGTAAGTGAAATTTTCAAAGAGTTAGAAACTCATGAAATTTTTTAGGTTCTTGGGATGGTGATCCCATGCTTGTTCTTTATCCATAATTCTTTATTCACTTGTTCTCTTCCATTTCCTCGTTTCCTCTCTTTCACTCCATCTTCAATGTACAAACTACCACTACTTGTTTTCCTTTGTGAATCAATCTGTGAATTTCATGAGAAAATTTTAAATGTCCAAACTATGAATTATGTTATTTTCTCTCTAAATCTCCATTTCCCCGATGACTACCTTTTGTCTTCACGATTTTATCTCTTTTTTAGGCTATTGTTTTACAAAACCAGTACCACTTTGTCCATTCCCTATTGTATTCTTCTTGATATAAACCTTCGTTGAACTATTCTTAACCTCTCTTGTCACCTTCATAATCTATTTTTCTGAACTACAACAATAGTAGGATTTTTGTTCTTCACCTCATTCTCTTTATTTTTCAATGAATTCCCACCTTTCTTAATGGTGTACAAATTCCTTCTATCATCATAGATGGAACCCCTGTCAAAATTCCATGGTCTTCTCAAAAAAACATGACACTCATTCACCGAAATAACATCACACATGACTTCATCCTTATATGACCCAATCTGAAAAATAACCATACAAGTTACTCATTCACCACTAATTCATGTTCTTTCTGCAACCAAGAAAAAATTATTAGATTTGAATGTTAAATTTTCTTCAATCCTAGTTTCTCTACCATCTCTTCAAAAACTAATTTATCAGTACTACCACTATCAATAATAACTTTACACCATTTACCTCAAGATGTGCATACAATTTAGAAAAATAGTTCATCTCTAAGATGGTCCATCCTCTTATTTGTATGGTTTCACAAATACTATCCTAAACATGAGATATTCTCCTTCCTCTAGTTATTTTTTTTTTTGGTGATAATACACTTCCATCCTCTTCTTGTGCTAGGTGATATTTTACAATGCTCCTCATACTAATTTTCTGATGTAATTGTGGACACTCAAAGGCCCTATGAATAATTTCTCCACACTAGAAACATTTTCCAAAAACACCTATGTTGTTTCTACCACATCCTCCAATCGATTATTCTCTTCCTCTTGTCTCTTGACTTGATTTAAATTTTCCTTTGGAGCCTCCTTCTTCTTGAACTTGTTTTCCTTTGTCAGTGTTTAATTGTCCTCTTTTTGTTGCCATTCTTACTCTACCTCTTGAAATAATTTGTTGCCTTCTGGATATCTTCTCTTTAGCCTTTATAGTTTACTAGTAAGCTTCTTCAACTATAGTTATTCTCAACTCTTGAATATTAAATCTCTATCCATTTACATACTTGGCTACCTTTTCTATGTCCATTTCATGATGTTCACATCTAATATCCAATTTATAAAATTATTCCATATAGTCCTTTATGCTTATGTATTTTTGTTTCAAATTATGAAGCCTTTTTAATAGATCCAATTCATAATATCTAGGAATAAAAAAATTCTTCAACTTGGCCACCATTTTATTCCATTAGTTTATCTGCATCTCACCATTTGCAACTTTGTCTCTTTGCAACTCCCTCCTCCAGAGGGTAGCATGTCCCTTAAGTTTGTTTTTGTGCTAGCTTTACCCTTTGTGGATCATAGATATCTTCGAAGTCAAAAGATTATTCCAATTCACCTATCCAATCTATCGACCCTTCAGGGTTTAATTCTCTAGAAAACTTTGGGACCTCCATTGAATTACCCTTACTAATATTGGCAAGAGCTCTAAAGAATTGTTCTTGTCCTTCATCTGTTGCTAGTTTATTTTCTCTCTCACACTCATAAGCTTCACCTTCTTCACCAGCCATGTGATCTTTTGTATTGTTTGGATTTCTCCTCAAATCTATAACTAACTTATTCAACTCATTTCTCATTTCAAAATGAAATTGCTCAAAAATTTCCTCCATCTTGGGATTTCATCTTCTTGGGGGGCATCTTACCTTTAGTATTTTTAACAACTATCCTATATCTTACCTATTTTGATTTCCATAGAAATCATCCTTCTCATGATTTCCAATATCCCTCTCTATTATATGTAATTGCAAGACTCCTCACAACTTGCAATAATTCTAGAGCCCTAGGAACACCTATTACTTCCACCCTCTAGAATTCATCAACACCTCCCAACAAGAAAAAATTGATTTGATACCATTTTATGTAGTCAAGATTAGGGAATCTTATTCGATAATCCAATCATGCAACCAATACAAAAATACACACAAAAATGTTCACAAACCAAGCAACTTCAAATTCTTATTATATTTAGGTAGAAAAAATTCATTATAGAAGTACAAAGAGATCAATCTAATCTCAATCAAGTTTGGTGGCTAGGAAGTTAGATCAAACTAGATCTTGGTTGTTACAACAACTAAGTCGTTACATAAATGAAATTTTTAGTAGCAATCTTAAATTTCACAAATGTAGTAGCAAGCAGAAGATCCGTAAATGATCAATTCAAATAGGAAATTCTAAATGTTCAGTTGGCCAACAAAAATTTGTAATATGAACATGGTGACATCATCATTACATTAAGCTTACCACATGCTAATTTCATTGTATAACTATTTATTTGAATTGATTGATTAAATTTTGAAATGTTTAGTTCATTTGAGTTTAATCATAAATCCTGATGGTCATGAGAAACCTGTAAATTCTAGTTGGATGTGGAATTCTTGAAACAGTTAGATAGGCATGACATTCTTGCAAGCTAGATGATCTTGAAGTTCCCGCAAATGTGGGAAAACCCATCGGTATTGGTTGTGCGAGAGAATACATTGGAACTAGTTTTAAACAATTTGATTCAATATCAAATCTTCATAAATCTCAGTAACTAACCAAAAAATCATATAAGGTCAGTTCAACAACAAATCTCCTCAAAATTTCAATAGTAGTTCAAAAACCCGCAAAGCCATAACTTAGACAATTTGTGCCCAATACTCATCAAATTTAAACTACAAATACTCATTAAGCTCTTCTAAATGGTGATGTCCATAGTTTTAGCCAAATTGAAACTAGAAATCTTCCTGAAGCAACAACCCAAAAACCAATAAAAAGGAAACAAAACACCACCAAAACTAAATTGAAACAAAAAATAAACTAAAATATTTTTGGATGATGCAAGATTTTCTATGGACCTAGATGCTCCTACATCACAAATCAAAACTAAAATTAAAACTAGTCTTAATATCAATATTAATCTCAAACCATTGCTCTCTATATTCTACTCATTTTCTTTAATAATTACAATCAGTTGATCCTAGATAGTGGTTTGCCAAGATATATGATGTATATGTATGATTTCTTAATTGATATCAATAAGAAAATGTATCTAAGAGCTATACTCAATTTTAGAAGCACAGGGACAAAAAAAAAATCAAAATCTATAATACTTCCATAGGAGATGTTTTATTTGTTCTAAAATTAAAAAAATCTTCTTTTTTTTCTCAAATTATCCAAGAAAAATTTAAATCATCCTCCTTAAAGATAATTGGTTCATTAAGGGTCATAATGATACGTTTGTAGCTCAAGGCATTTAGAAGAATGATATTTCTATTTTCAATGGTTTTTTCAAAAGAAATTTAATTCTCAATCCAAACCAAAATAATACTCAACTTTGGTGTAAAATATTAGACCATCTAAATATACAATTATAAACAATAGAGTTTATTATGACCTTATGATTGATTTACCTAAAAAAATACATTAGAAATATGTAAAGTATGCTTACTAAATAAATAACACACCTTATATTTTAATAAGAATCGGATTGACAATTCTATCCCCATAGAATTGGTCTATAGTTACCTAATAAGACCTATACAAGTCCCTTTTTTAATAGATATATTTACATCCTAATTTTTATTGATGACTACATAAAAAGTGACGTGGATATATTATTTTAAAAAATAAAAATGAATTCCTTTCAAAATTTAGATAATTTTAAGCCTTGGTTGAAAATGGTCTAGTATAAAATTAAAAAATCAAAGTACTAATTATATGAGATTTAGAAGGAGCCTATAATCCTAAAAAAAATGGTGGGGTAAAAAGAAAAATCAAATGATAGATAAATAGAATATATAAATTAATAATTAGAAGAATTTTATATATAATGTGGGATTCAAAAGGAGCTTATAACTTCATATTATTCTAAAAAATGGAAGAGAAAAAATAAAAACGGATAGATAATGAAATATAATATATAATCAATAAGTAGAATAATTTTGTGCATCATGTGGGATTTAGAATTCTCCAAAAAATGTTGTGGTAAAAATTAAAAAAATTAGTCCATCATGAAAATTCTTAGATCTATGATGCATTATGTCAAAGTTCACAAATTTATGTGGGATGAAGTAATGAAACTATTCACATTATAGATAGTGTGCATTTGAAGACATTAAATTTTCCAACACCCTTGAGATATGGGATAAACATAAACCTAATGTCTCCCATCTACATATATTTGAAATACTCACTTCTATATTCATTCTTGAAATAAAAGGAAGAAAATCCAAATTATTTGAAATGTATCTTTGTAGGATATGACCCCTAAAGAGGGGTCATATTAAGTAAAAAAAATCACATCCTTAAAAAACTTCTATTTTCTAACCTACTCAAATATAAAATATTGAAGAATCTTCTAACATAGACGAAGATAACCAAAATCAAATTGGTGAATTTAATGGAGATGAATATTTTGATTAACTTTGAACTAAAATATCTAAATTAGCTAAAACCCCAAATTGAGAAGCTAACCTATAAAATTCTTCTTCATTTAAAATAATTGAGCTAATATACATATAATGCATTAATGACTTTTTATGAAGTTGAACCCCAAACTTTTGATGAAGTTAATATAGATAAAAATGAAGGGATATAATGTAATTAGAGTATGATTATTTAATTAACAAAACTTGGGATTTGGTTCCTCCAGCCTCAAAAATAAATATTGTTGATTGTGATTAGTTATATAAAGTTAAGTACAACTCTAGTGGTGAAAGAAATAAATATAATAAAAAATTGGTCATAAAGGCTTTATTCAATGACATGGTTTGTTGATTGTTGATTGTAATGCCCCGCCACGCAACCCTAGAGGAAGTTGCAATTCACTACTTAAATGCACCAAAAAATTTTGTTAAGTACAAACAACATGAAAGATGAATACACATTGCCAACAACCTCTAAGGCCACAAGAAAAAGATTACTTTAAAACCCAACAACAACAAACATTAATATAAACTGAAACATTAATCACTCAAGGAACTAAGACAACATACCTTCCATTCATAAAACTATACAATTTACATCCAAGAGTATGAAATACCCCTTGATTCCAATAACATGATTTATAATAAGATTACAATACTCATTCCCTGAATGAGGCAAGTCCAACAAATAAGATTACATAATACAATTCCACCTCGATAACAACTGAGGGGTAATAAAATACAATAAGAACTGAGAGAACAAGGCGTGAGAAGAAACTGATTCCCACGAGCTCTCCAACTAGAAATCACGAACACACAAACATGAAGAAGAACCGACGGAATAAGATGCATGCCACCCGACCACGTGAAATCCAAAAGGTTCCACTCCCTCCGTGCTAGGAGATAGTAACCAGGAATTCCTACCCAAGAACATCTACCACTAGACACGGGCCACACAACACTGATATGAAATAAATATAGGACCTCATCACATGACTGAATGGTCATATGTACAACTCTAGATATGACTCACACAACATTGACAAAGGTTGCATGGCTTCCAGACATAGAATAGATCAAGAGTGTCACAAATATCAAATACAAACTGCTGACTTAGGAAGAGTGTCATCGCATAGTTCGTTAAGGGATATCCTCTAGGAATCTTCCTAGGCCCCGGCCCCCACTCCACGGGTTATCCTGGTAGCCTCTACCGCATTCCCGACACCCATGCTTACTCATGCGGAACCTAATACCTCTCATGAAGACGAGATAGATGATCTTGCAATTCCAGGCCTTCCCGTCTCATCCCAAGTCTAAAACAAGCCCCTTGGGCCCATGAGCGAGGCACAAATTATCTTGTTTAATGTTTGATGCAACCTAAGATTCTAAAAGTTTAATTTAGTTATCACTGAATTAACCAACTTGCAAAGGGTTATCCTGGCACCACTTTGTGCACCGGCGCCCATTACAAGCCACTCTCCTAAGACAACACACATGGCTATAACCACAATAGGTGACCAGATAACACGGCCCCTCCAATCCCAGGAGGTACAAAACAAAGGAACTCACTCCATACATTGGAGGAAAACAAAGTACAAACCCACTCCAAACACAGGAGGAAACCAATTACAAAAACTCACTCCTTTCATAGGAGGTACAAATCACATTACCCTCTCCTATTTCCAAGGAGGCACAAATCAAGAACTCATTCCAACACGGCAAACCACAAGGTTAAGACTCTCTCCAACACTGGAGGCAACAAGGTCAACACCCTCTCCAAACGTTGGAGGAAAACAAGGTCACATAATCCACTCCATCCAAAGGAGGCACATATTACAAAACCTTCTCCTATTCCCCAGGGAGGCACCAATTACAAAACCCGTACGTGAAAACCGGGTGAAACGACATGGTGTAACTATACATACCTTCCCATGACACAATGAAATTGACTCACGTACCACCATCCCATACCCATACATGAACTCCTATTTGGAAGACTTCAACATTTACTCTATCCCACCAACATCAAAGACGAACACTTAAACACTGAAAACATTTCAGACAATTAAGTAAGCTAATGTTCGGATTTCCTAAATCCAATCAAACACAGCTTCCATCACTTGCATTTATCCAATTAATAAACTCATTTCTTTTCCCAACATAGAAATATTCAAAGAATAGATCACATACTCTAAATTTCACAACCTTATTCCAAAACCAAGACATTTAAATAATTACATCATCGAACTGGAATTAAACCACTCAATCACTCTACGTCTCACAATCCTATACTGTAACTAAATCCACTTGATTTCTAAAACATTTGGATTAAATATGTAATACCCCTCCTCTTACTGGTAGGATTTAGTATTTTTCAATGCGGTTGTTTGCTTCTTGTGACGATGATGATATTGTTTGAGTTGAATAGTTAGACATTTGATGATGCTGTATTCCTTTAGTAGACTGTTGGTGATTATGTTTATGCACTTGAGGATTTGATTATTTCATTTGACATTGTGGTTGGTTAGATGTTAGTTGATTTTCAAAATTATGATATGATGCAGTGATTTAATTAGATATGTTTAGAGATGATTGTTAGTTAGAAATGTTGTTTTATTGGTCATATTATAACTGTTAGAATAGGTGTGATGAAGGACAATATGGCATCACTCGTTCGCGAGTGCCCTGCTATGTTGCGATTCCTTCTCACAATGCAGTGCTTCGATTTAATGCTTTGATGATTATATATATATGTATGCACATGTACACAACTTCGTTTGTATGCAGGATTGCAGGTATAAGTCTCGATTCCACCTGCTTCGGCGGGACAGGGCGAGCACCAATAGCCCAACGGTTAAATGTTGAAACAGAGGTGATGATGAAGTCCTCCCGTTCCATGATGTCAAGTCGTCTCGTTGATTTGGTATTGTTCATTTTTGTATTTTGTCGTCATTTGTGGTTTGTGTTTTGTGTGTCGTCGTATTTTGATTAATGTGGTATTTTATAAATTATGGTTATTTAATTTATGTTGATATTTTATAAGTTGTGAATTAGTTAATTAAATGTGGATATTAATTGTGTTTTTCATGTTGATTTATTTGTATGGAAATATTTAAATGTTTTATTTAATTTTTATAAAGTCGTGTTTCAATTAAATGATAATTAAATATTAAATGTGTGTTATTTATTTTAATTAATTATCTGATTGAAGATAATTATTAGAATAAATTATTTAAATTAAATAGATAATGTGATGTGCAAGAAAAGTGGTAAAAATAGAAATTAAAATAATAAAGCAAATAAAAGAATAAAAAGATTGTTTGAACCAATGAGAATACATATCTAATTAAAAAGCTAGCTTTTAAAGAATGAGTTTTCTTTTATTCTTGATTTTTAGAGTTTTTGAGAGGCAGGGATATTATCTTTTAATTAATGAAGAACTTTTGGGGAGTTTTTACACACACACGGAGGAGGATTGTGGGAGAAGTTGAATAAGATTTTGGCTTTGTATTCTGAAAATTTAGAAAGGATGTGGGATTCTTTTGTTTTATTTTGATGAGAGTTCTTGAAAGGAAATGGGAAATCTGTTACTGGGATGCTTGGAGACGTCTTCTGAAGAAAGGAGTGGATTCGAGTTCGAGCACGAAATTTAGGAGAAGGGATTTGGAAGTAGGAACGAGAAGTTGTTCGTGGGGTCCATCGGGGTCAAGCAAGCTTCTTCAACAGTCAACAACACAGGAATCCAGGTTCCTCTTATTTCTCTTCAGTTTTTTTTTGTTTCAAAAAGAAATTAGATAAATAAATGATTAAATATGATTATTTGATGAAAGAAAAAGAAAACCTGTAGGGTAGAAATTATTGAATAGTAAAATTATTGAAAGAACCAAATTAGGTATTTATGAAAGTTGCTATACAATTATTCTTTCCATTTGGCTTTGAAGAAAAGATTGTTTGAGTCTGGGAAAATAAACTCTGTATTTACAAATTGAAATTTGGTTGGAAAAATTAGTCTACCTCTCGAAACATTTATTTATGAGGGTTGGAATTTATCCTTATATAAATGTAGGTGTGTGAATATTTTTAAATCCTGTCCTTCTTTCTTTCTGTTCCTATGACTGAAATATTATTCTATACGAACTTTTATAAATTATCTATATATATATATATATATATATTCTTTGCATGGAAATTGATCTAAAATTTTTGTTAAATTCGAGTTCATGGCCGCCCGTACCTGCTAAAGGATGGATTTTATTTTATTTTTTTAAAAAAATTAAGAATAAAATAAAATTTATAAATGAAAATTGTTTAAAAACAATATATTCCATTGTTTTGTAATGGAGAGGAGGGGGACGGCGCAAGCCGTACCCCCCATCCCCTGTCCCCTGCCGCGTATGTACTGCGCGCAGCAGTCAGACAGACTACTGAGTGCAACAGTCTTAAAGACTGCCGCGCGCAGCGGTCTGTAGACTGCTACGGGCAGTCTAAAGGCCATCGGCCTTTTCTTTGTAAATCATGTTTTGTTTAATTTTTTTTATTTTTATTTTTGGTTTTTATTTAAACCTAACATTTCATTATATAAGGTTCGGGTATTTTGTTTTTAGATTTAAAGTTTTTTTAAATTTAAATTAAATGATATATATATATATATATTGATATATATATTGTGTATATTTGTAATATCAGTATAATTACTTTCATTTTATTTAATTGTTAAAATTTAAGAATTATAAGAAAGAAAGAAAAAAATGTTAATAGAAATATATTCTTTATCTAAATATATATATTATAAATATGTAATAAATTGTATTTATTAATTTAGACAGTTTGTAAGGTTACAAATTTATTGACTGGAAAGTGTTTGTGAAAATTGCAAAGCGGGGATTTTATACGTTATTAAATAAAACAAATTATATATATATTAGCGAAAATGATATGGTATGTTTTAATTTCAATGGCTTCTCGAGTTTCTTGGGCTGGAGGTTTTATTGTATTTTTTAGATATTTAATGGACGTTCTTTGTTAAGAAGTAAGTAGGTTGCTGTAGGATTATAAATTTGTTGTGTTTTTTTTATATTGATTCTGAATTGGAGTTTTTTGTGTAATTGAGTTAATCATTTACCTTGAGTTATAAAATTACGTAGTTTGGTTATCATTTTCCATGTCGTTGTTGTAAGTTGTACTCTTTGATGTGGGAACCTTGTGCATTTGTGATTCAGTTATTGTTATTGAAAACCCCTGTTTCAGAGGCTTGTGTATTTGGAATGTTATTCTCGTCTTGAATCTTTTCTTTTTAAGTTGAAAACTTAATGGTACGTTAGGAAGGGTTGAACAGTTTGTTAAGACTTTTGGATTATGAATTATTGCGAGAGGGTTAATGCCACGCATGTTCTTGTTGTGATATTATGCTTTTTATGCTTTGGTTCAACCCTTGCCTAGTTTTGATTTATGTTAGGGGTCATAGGGAGAGTGGCTCTTCGTGGGCATCGGCGCCTCGGAAGGAGGAAGTGCTCAGGGGAACCCACGTAAGGGTAGTTAAACAAGTGATAACCTAAAAATAGAATTTAGGGGGATGGGTAGTAAAACATTAACAAGATAATGATGAAGCCTCATCCACCTGTTAGTGCTAGCACAGACTAAAGGGGACCGAGAAGGCCGTGGTTGGCAAGGTCGTTGCCTTGTCATCATGAAAGGTTAACGACCCCGCATGAGTAACCCTATGGAGCGGCGCCTTGAGATAGGCTGTCAAGAGAACCATAGATGGAAGCGGCACCTTAACTTGGTTGTCTGGGGAATCCATGTAGAAATGGAGGTGGCACCTTGTGATAGGTTGTCTGGAGAATCCATGTGAAACCATGCGATGACACTCTCCACTAGACGTCTTTGTTGTTCTTGTTTCTTGTTGCCTCTGGATATTGTTATTTTTATGTTGTTCTGATTATAGGGCTAGGGAATCCATAGATGGGTGTCGGCGCCTCAGTTGGAGGAAGAGCCAGGGGATCCCATGAGAGTTATGTGAGGACTCTCCCTACTTGACACCGTCTGACTTGTCTTCTGTTGCTTATGGAATGGTGTGTTGAATGGTTGAGTTAGTGTTATTATGGAATCGTGTTCCTTTCATTGGTTCTGATTTATTTGGAAATGTATGTTGGGTTTGGTTCGGTTCTTCTGGATGTTAGCTCTTTATAATGTTTATTTGAATTCTTGTGATTTTGATTCATGATTGTTAAGTGTTAGTACTTCATGTTATCGTGATGAGTTCTTGGTTTTACTTGTTATGTGATTTGAAAACGTTGATGGTTGGCATTGCATACTTGAGTTGTATTTGTTTCATATCATATTATTGTTGAGTCGGTTGACATTCATGGTCGGGTTCACTTCCTCGTCACCTCTGAGCATGGGGGGTGAGTTACTTGTAATTCACATGGTTGGGTGGAACGTGCTCCGCACCCGTTGGGTTCCCCATCAGCGTCTTGTCTTCTCAGCTTTCCGCAGTGCAGATGTTCCAGTGATCAGTTGTACTTCATGTTCATTATTCTTGTATCAATCCCCATGTTGGGAAATTCAATGTAATTCATGTATCAAAGAAGATTGTAATATTATAATGATGATGTAATAGTTAGGCTCATTTGTAACTCTTTTAAGAGAGAGTTATCATGGATGTATTATGTGATGCTTAATGTTATCGCATCACGTTTATTGGATGTATCATTGTTTATGGTTATTATAAAGTTAATGGTTATGTTATAATCTTTATCTTTATTTCTGTTTAGTTGTTGCGACGTAATCTCGCGTGCCCCAGAGAACCAAGTGTGTTAATGTGATGTAATGTGTTATGTGATTATGATTATATGTTAGTACATGTTTAATTTAATTGTTTTAAAAATAAAAAAAAATTATTTACATTGTGTGTGTTCTCTGGGGTTTGCACGGCGGGCATTACAAAATAAATTACTCTTATAACAATAAGTCAAACAACTCAATCACATATGATTCATTAAATCATTAGTTACTTCTAAGTTTAACCACTGTATTCTCTAAGTTAAACTTTTAGTAAATAATCAATTAGATCAAATAAATCAGTCTTAATCTCAACTCTTCTTGAACCCAATATACTCCAATCAATCATACTAAATAGTATATACATAAATCCTCTTGTCGACATTAAAGAATTTAAACCAATAACACAACTCTACTTGATCAATCTATAATTAATCAAAAACAAATTTTCAGTAAATCCACATTTGACAAATACAATTCTTTGATTTAAATAAACCATTCGTTAATCCTAAGCTCTTCAATTTTGTTCCATAATTAATGATTAGAACCACCTGATTGAACTAAGTCTATTATCCCTAAGTTTCTCAATTGTCTTCCATACTTAGATCGTTTGATATATAGACATATAGATTAAATAAATTAATCTTTACTTCTAAGTTTCAATATTATATTCAAGATCAAGATATTTTAATCAATAATATTTAAGTTGCATCATTTAATCCATATTTCAACATAGGATAATTAATCAATATCCATATTTTAATTAAAACGTTGGATCATACAACAATTTCATTTTGCCTATACAAATGGAATGAACATTACAAGTTCCTATTTTAAAGATTAAACATCATTTAAACATGTGCCTCCTAAAACATTATTTTTATTTTTTGAAGATTTCCTGATTATCCATATTAATCAAAATGAAATTTCTCAGTAAAGATATTGGAGTATAAAATCAACTTTATCCAATTATCGTTAAATTATCTAAGGTTCCTTGGACACCACTGAGGAATTCAATTTAATATTTAAATAAGTTTATTCGATTAAAGATAAGGTTAAATAATCTTTCAAATATCATTGTTTACAAAAATGGAAAATCCATTTAAAATAACTATTTCTCCCTCATTGAATAATTCCTTTTAATATGCATACTATACATTTAAAATCTTCACCAAATGCATATATTTCATTATGAATGGAATTTAATATTTTAATATAATAAAATATAATATCAAATATTATTTCCAAATATTTAATATTATAAAATATTATATATTTTATAACATTATTAATATACATATGTATTTAATATTTTAATATTATGAAATATAATATAAAATATTATTTATAAATATTTTAATATTATAAGACAATATATAAAATATTATATATGTATATTTTTATTGAGTTTATTTTTAACACAAAATAATAAAAAGCGTCCTCATTTTTCGGGCCGCACGCGAGGTTTAGGTCGGCCGCAGCTGTGTCCACACACAGCCGAACCCCCAACAGGGGTGGCTGTGTGTAAACATAGCCGAAACCCCAACAGGGGCGGCGGCTGTGTTCACAAACAGTCGTCCCTGCGGCGGCGGCTGCGTGGGGGACGCACTGGGCGCGGCTCCTCCACCGCGCCTCCCTTGGGTGGCGCAGTGGGGTGAGACCCCAGCGCCCCCTCACAACAACAAACAATTCATTTTTTTTTTAATAAAAATTTTCTTTAAATAAATAAAATCCGACTGCGGATTTTCTCAATCCGCCTAGAAATTTTGGGTTTTTTATCAACAATTTCAAGAATAAATATATATATATATATATATGTATATGTATATATATATATATGAATGCCTATATATATATATATCCCATTATCATTTTCATTTTCCCATTGTTGATTTTAATTCTGATTTTCATTTCCAAAACCTCAATCATTTTGCAAGTTTTCAAAGGAATAACACATGGGTTTCATTGGATTTATCAACCTTTCAAAGATCTCTCAAAAAAAACATGAAGAGGGTTTAATCTATTTCAAAATGAACAAGCAAGATTAAAGAAAAACCTGATTTTGCTTTCTCCAAGACTTGAAGCTTTCAATCCATGGTGTTCTCCAATCCTTCCTTTGAATCCAACTCCAACAAAAACCTCCATCTCCTTCAAAATTCCAAGCCAAAAACCATAGCCATCCCCATTTTTCCCAAAATTCCCTTGAAAATAGAAATCCTAATTTCCTTATGCAAGCCCCTCTTCCAAATTTGTCAAAGCCCTAAAAAATGGACTCACCCACCAAACTTATTGCTAAAAATGAAGATATTTTATTTTTGCAAAATCATAAAACAATTTCTATTTCCAAGTGTAATTTGCTTAATATCCTTTTAAAATAAAAATCTATTTACAACCCCAAGGTAAAATAAATTTCTTTTAACAAAATATAATTCAACAATTCATAATTCAACATTATTTTTCAACCTTATTTCTAGGAGTAAAATATAAAACATATTTCTAATTTTTGATTTACTCCAAATATCTAATGATGCCAACATGACTAGATTGATTTAATTTATCCCTATTAATTTAATTAATCAATAAAATAAATCTAATTCAAAATTAGATTATTTTATTAATTAAATTAAATTAATTAATTAATCACTAATTTTCCAACATCTCAATAAGACAAAACAATCATCATTTATAAATTTCAAAAGCCATTTAATCACTTTTAACTTGCAATTAAACACATTTAATCATTAATTAAACTACGCAAGTCATTTAATAAACTTTAAACTTGAAATTAAATAAACACTCAAGGGGAAACTGACCTAGTTAAAACAACTGACCCCGATGACAACCCGACAACACACTATGACTAGGGTGACGACTTGGTTCAGAAAACCTAGCTACTATCTCCCAATCAATTTCTGTTAGTAAATGGACACGCTCACACCTGTGAGACCAGGTGGAGTCAATGTTGTGTACCTGCAAACCTGCAACAAAGAAAATGTCGAACGTGCAACATATATATGTATGTTATGATCAACACGCTGTGGAGAGGAAATCTTAGAATTGTAGGGCGCTCGCAAGTGAGTGATACAATCTGTCCCCTTCACCAATACAGTCTCTCTAACTGACGCATCTAACATCAATGATATGATCAATAGCAGAAAACATCATTTAATCAGATATCTTCTAAGTTATTCTAAATCATGCCATAAGGATAACATCAGAATAAAAGAACATCACATCAACATATAACTTCCACATCATTTAATCAATCACAATCACAAGTAATCAAGTTCCAAAGTCCAAGCATGTTCAGACACAATCGTCTCATCATGATATAACATGTGCATCACCAAACAGTTCATGATCAAATAATCACTAAGTTCACAGTCACATCATAAGCATAATCAGACATACAAAGGACCTTGCTGATCCAAATATCCAAAACGGAGGGGTGTTACATATAACTTCATATTATTCTAAAAAATGGAAGAGAAAAAATGAAAAACGGATAGATAATGAAATATAATATATAATCAATAAGTAGAATAATTTTGTGCATCATGTGGGATTTAGAATTCTCCAAAAAATGTTGTGGTAAAAATTAAAAAAATTAGTCCATCATGAAAATTCTTAGATCTATGATGCATTATGTCAAAGTTCACAAATTTATGTGGGATGAAGTAATGAAACTATTCACATTATAGATAGTGTGCATTTGAAGACATTAAAATTTCCAACACCCTTGAAATATGGGATAAACATAAACCTAATGTCTCCCATCTACATATATTTGAAATACTCACTTCTATATTCATTCTTGAAATAAAAGGAAGAAAATCCAAATTATTTGAAATGTATCTTTGTAGGATATGACCCCTAAAGAGGGGTCATATTAAGTAAAAAAATCACATCCTTAAAAAACTTCTATTTTCTAACCTACTCAAATATAAAATATTGAAGAATCTTCTAACATAGACGAAGATAACCAAAGTCAAATTGGTGAATTTAATGGAGATGAATATTTTGATTAACTTTGAACTAAAATATCTAAATTAGCTAAAACCCCAAATTGAGAAGCTAACCTATAAAATTCTTCTTCATTTAAAATAATTGAGCTAATATACATATAATGCATTAATGACTTTTTATGAAGTTGAACCCCAAACTTTTGATGAAGTTAATATAGATAAAAATGAAGGGATATAATGTAATTAGAGTACAATTATTTAATTAACAAAACTTGGGATCTGGTTCCTCCAGACTCAAAAATAAATATTGTTGATTGTGATTAGTTATATAAAATTAAGTACAACTCTAGTGGTGAAAGAAATAAATATAATAAAAAATTGGTCATAAAGGCTTTATTCAATGACATGGTTTGGAATCTGATGAAACTTTGTCTTTTGTAGAACTAATGAGCACCATTAAGATTTTTCTTACCTTAGAAACTCAAAATTATTGAGAGATACACCAAATCAAACTGAAAATACATTCTTCAATGATGATATTCAAAAGAACTTATATGACCCAACTAAAAAGTTTGAAAGAACCAAACAAACAAATCTATGTACGTAAACCCAAAAAATATCTTAAAGATCTTAAATATTGGTATGTAAATATTAATAGCTTATTTCAATCTCTTGGATTCTCTATTTTCAATTATTGTAATGATCTCTTTGTTAAAATTGAAGATAGCTAGATCATTATAATTATGTTTTGTGGATGACTTACCCACTATGAGTATTATCAATTAATTATTTAGTGTATATATATCTACCAGATGGGATGTGACCTATATATCCTACCCCTACCCTAGATGGTATCTCTTGAATATTATGCTCCATGAGCTCTTTGTGGCAAGATGTGGTAGGATTTACTTGGTGATGTATGAACTGTTACACTTTCCTACCAACATCATCCCCCTTTCAAAACGTTTGTTTTTCCTCAATTCAACTCTACTATGCGGGGAGAATGTCCTTATATATCTCCTTCAACTTGGAAAAAGTGTTCTCTCGCTAAGTTTTGGCCAGTTGTAGTTGTTGGGGTTTGGACTTGAATTTGTAGTAGAAATCGCTCTACCTTCGAAAGTGTATTTGGGATTTGAATTTTCTCTACTAGTTGGTGTGCTTCTTGAAGGAATCTAGTGATTTGTGTCAACCTTAAACTTATTACTTCTATGAATTGGTGAAATCTATGTCTTCTTGTATCCCTTTGATCTCAAAGTTGTTGAATTTCCCATGCAGTGCTTCTATCTCCACCTAGGATTGGCCATCCATATCTTGTAGGGCATCATTAGTTGTTGCTCTTTAAATTATTTGTATTTATGACGATTCAGTTTGTCACCATTGGCCATTGTAGAAAAAAATGGTATAGGGTATAGATTTCCCCTTTTGTATTTTTCAATGTGTTGATTTGTGACTCTAAGGTAGAATGTGTGGTAGCACATTCCTTTCTTTCTTCATCCATTTTTATCTTCTAGTGTTCTACCTGAATTTGTTGTCTCATAGTATTCTTCTATAATTAGGTATCTTTAATCACCCCATCTACCAAAATTTTTAGTTGCACTACCAAGGGTTGGAATGAGTCCCATTGTA
This sequence comes from Sequoia sempervirens, assembly GCA_007258455.2. Taxonomy (NCBI): domain Eukaryota; kingdom Viridiplantae; phylum Streptophyta; class Pinopsida; order Cupressales; family Cupressaceae; genus Sequoia; species Sequoia sempervirens. The sequence goes on along the minus strand of VDFB02105785.1, from coordinate 91,960,130 downwards.
GCTGAGGGAATTTTCTTTGAATATCCTTTATCTTCTCCTCTAACTAATTGGAGCTTTCCACATGATGTTTCAATATCTCCTCTCTTGTTGTTTGTTGTAGGATATATCCTAATTGGATTTATGCAGAGGTGAGATGCTCCTAATGTCCACATGTGATCCCACTAGTAGAAGTTGAAGCAGTTGTAGATATGCCACTAGTTCGATTTGCTTTTGTCTTTCCAAGAATTCCTTAATGGACTACATAGAGGAAGTTGTAGAGGTTGTGAAGAGTATTCTTCGTTCTAAAGAAGGCATTTTAATTTTTTCTTCTTCCTCTCCCAACTGTTGATATGCTTTCTCTACGGTTTCTTTTATCTCTTCTTGGACCATTTGTGTAATCTCTAGCTTTTTCATCATTAGTGTTTCTAGCCTCTATCTAGATCGAAACTCCTTGGTCTATATCTCCATTATCCTTTTCTTCTATGAAGGTGTATTGCAAGGATTATTTCCCCAATAGCCAAGTCTTTTAGTCTCTCCTCTTCTTTAGCTTCTTTCTCCCTTCTCTTCTTTAGTGTGGTGGCCAAGGAGTCCGAAAAGTGGTTGATTAGATCCTCCAACATTATGTTGGATGCTACCATATATCTTATTAATTTTCTTTCTATGATCAATTTATTTGAGATCACCATATTAGTGTACTTTTTTCGCACCATATCCAAGACTTCCTTTTGGAATAGGCCAATGTACAATTGATCTTCATCCACTAGTGGTGAAAATTTTGGGATGGATGTATCCTCTAATGTGATTTATTCTTCCTCTTCTACATCCCCTATTTGTGGGGAGACTTCCCTTTGCGCTTTTTCCTTCATTTTTATTTTTCTTTGTACTCATATGTAGGAGAGCCTCTGACACTTCTTCCTCTAATTTTTTTGTCTTGGGAGGTGTGGTAGGGAGTCTTCTCTTCCTTGGTCTTCTAATTTCTCCTTGTGTGGGATCTGAGGGAGGAGTGCCTATGTGGAGTCTTTCAGATCTTCATGGAGTAAATGTGTTTTATTCCTTTGTCTCCTACTTAGGTATCCCCCACTTTTCATGTAAGTTTTCCTGATTCTTTTCTAAGTGCTCTTCAAATTTCTTTTTTACAAAATTATCTATGTACTCCTGGTAAGTGGTGAATTTTTTAACTTGTCAATCCTTGGGGAGACTAAGGATTGTTGAGGCATAAGAGTGGATCTCTGCATCTATCACCTCGTATGGAATTTGTGGTATCCATGATGTCCTAGGTTCAATTGGCTCCATAAATGTTGTAATAACCCATTCCAAATTATTACTTTATTATTATTATTGTAATTGACACATGAATATACTCCAAATTAAAAAGACATAACTAGTGGCTAAATTCAATCATAGCTACGCATATCCATTTAAAATGAGTCAAATATTCTTATATTCACTTCAAAAGTCAAATTACAATATCAAGATTTACTTGGCACCTAAGGCCACATTGTCATTACATAGTACATTTCTCATAAATTACATGAATGAATAAAATCAAGATACATCATTTAATATAATAGTCTGGGGAAAACTAAGCTTCCTCTTCATTGCTCACCTCCATTAGTGGATGAGAACATGGATGAATCACTTTACCGCCCAACCATGAAGCTTACGCTTCCCTGGTATTCTTCTGAATTGAAGAATGCCCGACCCTACATGAAAAGTTTAGCAAGAGAACAACCTACAAGGTGGAATCTAGTGTGTTCCCATACATCAACATGCAATTTCTATCTACAAATTAGAAAAGAAAGTGCAAGATCTATGCTAAGAATGGCAAAGAGTGAAACCACAAAGTTCATTCATACATACATAATGAATCATATTGCTTGGCCAAGCATAATAATTTTGTTGCAATAACAATAAACAATAAGTTCTAGTCAAGCAAACCTATACTCCCTGAACTCCATTTTGGCACCTGTCCCAGAAGGTAGCTTTCTAATATAAAAGCTATCTACCTTCTAGTAGCAACTACCCATAGGTGCTCTAGTCAACTAAGGTGTCATTGTTCTGTTCTAATGTTTAAAATATTCTTTCATGCATGTCTTCAAAAGAAGAATCATAATACAAATAAATACTCTAAAAAGAAATCTGATTCTAGGTTTCACAGAGTATTTCAACAATCAGTCATATCATTCTTATCAGCTTTTTCTACTTAACATCTTAAGAATTTTCCCTTTTAAAATATACTAAAAACAAAAGAAGGTATGTCACAAATATGTGTATGTACATAGACAAAGTCTATGTGCATACACATATATGTGCCTACTAATGTTAAAGTTTGTGCGTACATTCTAAAATAACCATTATTCAAATTGCAATCTTTAAATAGTATTCTAATTGACGTTTCATTGTCAAAATAAATATTCTAAGAAATTCTATGCTAACAGTTTCTCACTTACTGTTATACTTTAACATTGTTCTTTCCACAAGAACATTCATTATTTTAACAAAACAAATATTGTTTCCTACTAAACAGTCATAAAGAAAGTTGTTTCTAGCTATAATGATATCTTTTCAATAAAATAGAGTTGTTTGCAAAAGAATATCTACTGTTTACTTCAATACATTTATGTTTCAAACTAAACAGATTGTAAATAAAGACAAATAATGTCGTTTACTTAGTTAGTTGATATCAAGTTGTTTACATGCTACATGATCACATTACAAGTAAAATTTTACTACTTAATACAGAACAAGTAAAATTTTACTACTTAATACAGAACTGGTTTTACATTATGAACTAAATGTAAACAAATCGAATAGCCCAATTTCAATCATATGGACAAAATGCCTAGTATCCAAATCTTAAACACTTTCATCACTGGAAATACAATGAGTGATTTAAATTATATAGAGAAACCAGGTTCAACATGTTTGATGATGAATTTATTGAGGAAAACCTCAATGAAAAATATCACAGAAGCTTTAAGTTCAATAATTTCTAATGCCTATACAGGTTGCAACAGAATAACAACGGTAACTTAGGATCAGCCAATCTCTTTGGTTAGGTATCTTCTCCCTAAGCAACAAAAGAATAAATATATCAAATCACCCATGAGGGCTTATAATTTATCCCATTCCTGCAAAATTTACACATTCAAGGGTTAGCCATTGATAATAAGCTCGAACCTTGCATGGCTTGTTGTTTCTTCAATCACAAAAAGGCCTTTCCATCGTTCTTAATGAACGGGGTTGATTTCCCATTAAAGGCAATATATTTAAATGTAAAGCTCTAAGAGCTTGTTCATTCCTATTACAAGCATTGACTCATTCATAATATACTGTCAATACAAAAGAAACACAAAGAAATCATACCCTTATCACAGGTTTGCATTTGATCCTTCTTAAGGATCATATTTCCATTACAAATAGCATATCAGAATAATTTATGATTAACCTACATAAGGTTTATCGTATTTAAACAAGAAAAAGGTGGTGGCCAAACCATTGAAGGCTCTCATTCCTTGGCTTGGCTCTGTTCAATGGCCTTGAAGGCTTTAACTAAGTTGGTTTCCCCACTACACAGGCCATAGGCCATGCGCCTACATATGGTGGCAGCATTACATATTAACTATTCAAACATGCGGCTTCAAGCCATTCGACGCACAAAACAACGACCTCTTTTCTCATGATGCCATAAAATACTTGAATAAAAATGAAGATAAAACCTCTTGCAACAATTGATAATAGCAATAAATCTATTATATGCAAAAAAAAATATGGGATCGAATTACCTCTCAATTGACTACAATGTCATTCCTTCCTCATATTTTTCCCAATATTTAGTTTGACCCCCATTCTTTTTGCTTTTGAATTCCCACAATTATTTCTTTTTCCTCCACCTTGTTTTGTATCAACAACCAAATTATTATAGAAACAACACTACCTTTTGCATGTTTCATTGGGGCGATGGTGTTATGGCCATATCGTCAGCTTCTATTTTGAACACTGTCTTAATGACCCTCGGTAGGCCGCGTCCATCGTGGATTCACCATGATATTCTTCATTGATTTATTTCATAGTCCAATTCATGATGAATCTGTTATCCATTTGTATTCAATTTGAATTTAAATATTTATGTGTACGTATGTATATGTATGTATATATGTATATAATATATATACATATACATATATATTTATAAATATCTATTGGAATTTAAAAGGTTTCATTCTCATTCACCTTGTATTCAAATATTGTGTATATATATAGATATATAAATATATACATATATATGTATATATATATATATATATATATATGTGTGTGTGTTCGATTTACATACAAGAACATATATATGTATATATATGTACATATATGTATATGTATATATGTATATATATACATATATACATACATATAGATAGGTTTCTTGTTTGGAAAGGTTTATAGGTTTCATACACTATCATTTAAAGTAAAGAACTTGAATTTCCAATTCGAGCATCTTTATATATATATATATACTAAAGAGTAGAATTTTCTTTTCAATGCTCATTTTCATTCTATTCATATCACAAAGTTTGAATAGGCAATTTAATCTACGAACCATTTGTTTACAAGCACAAACACAATTTAATTCAGGAAATTATGTTCTCATATATATGCAAATTTAATCAAATGCAATTCAACATCTATTTGTGGTGTGTGCACCTAGATTCCAACTGGCTTACTGTTCGATCCGGCTAAACAATCCTACTTCAACCGTGTTCTCGTCCTTCAACCTATCACCCTACAAGTGCACGCACTTGCACTTGCAATTTGATCAATAGCATTCAATTCTTGATGACATATTAAATAATTTTCAAAGATTCACAAAGTCAACATTAGTTAACTCCTTTCATTCAATTTTCAAATATCCAGAATCTCCATTTAATATATTATTAAATTTCATCAATAATTCAATTTTCCATATTTAAATAAATATGCAATAAAATTGGGTTATGACATCCTTCCCCTCTTGGAAGAGACATCGTCCTGATGTCTAATAAGTCGAATAAAAGAACATCATATCAAAGTTCGATCATTTATGTCTATTTCAACATCTCATCAAAATATATGTCTATTTCAACATCATTTCAAAATATATGTATATTTCAACATCATTTCAAAGTATACGTCTATTTCAACATCATTTCAAAATATATGTCTATTTCAACATCTCATCAAAATATATGTCTATTTCAACATCATTTTAAAATATATTTCTGTTTCAACATCTCATCAAAATATATGTCTATTTCAACATCACATGAAATATCATAGTATCTCAATCCAAAAATTTCAAACAAAATTATTGAGTTTCTTTTCAAGAAAGCAAGTATGGAAAGGAGTGCTCTATTTCTTCCACATCCTCCCAAGTAGCACGGTCCTCTGAATACTGGTCCCATTGGACCTTATATTGAGCAATATCTTTGCTCAACAACTTAACATTGTGTCTATCTAGGATTCTAATGGGCTCCACTAGAACCACTCCTAGATCTTGTACCTACAAGGATTGCCAATCAAGTACATGAGTCACATCAGGATGATATGGTTTAAGCAAAGAAACATGAAACACATTATGAAGTTGAGCCAAAGCAGGTGGTAGAGCTAGTCTTTAAGCAATTGGGTTAATCACTTCCAAGACTTTAAATAGTCCTACATATCTTGGGGCCAATTTGGAAGACTTTCCAAATGCAATAGAGCTTTTATGAGGTTTAACTCTCAAGAAAACTTTGTCCCCTATTGCGAACTATCTAAGGGTTCGATTCTTGTCGGCATAACTCTTTTATCAGTATGTCGCCTCTTTCAATCTACTATTAATGACCTGCATTTTCTCTTCCATTTCCTTAAGCATTTAAGGTCCTACTATGATCTTGTCCTCCAGTTTATCCCAACTGATGGGGGTATGACACTTCCACCCATAAAAGGCTTTAAAAGGTGTCATGCCTAAGGATGTATGATAGGAGTTGTTGTAAGAAAACTCTACAAAAGGAAAATATTCTTCTCACCTATACTGTTGGTCCATACAATACATTCAGAAGAGGTCTTCGACTACCTGATTCACCCTCTTTGTCTGCCCGTCAGTCTGAGGATGATAAGTTGAGCTAAAATTTAATTTAGTCCCCATTGCTACATTCAAGGTTGTCCAAAACCTTCAGTTCATCCATGTGTCCCTATCAGAAATGATAGTCTTTGGTACTCCATGTCCAAATGGAAGATCTCTTGAACAAGTTTCTTAGCTAGGGTCAACGATCCATCCTTAAGGTTTCCCAGAATGAAGTGTGCAACCTTGGTCAACTTATCAATCATGACCAAAATAAATTCATGCTTATTCTTGCTCAATGGCAACCCCTATACAAAATCCATACTGATCACCTGCCATTTATACTCAAGTATGTCATGAGGATACAATAACTCGGTTGGGTGTGCATGCTCAGCCTTGACTCGTTGGCACTCCAAGCATCTGGCTATGTACTCCACTACATCCTTCTTGATTTTAGGCCAAAAATATAGTGTCTTCAACTCCACGATCATCTTAGATACACCGAGGTGTCCTGAATAAGGTGCATTGTGAACTTATTCTAAAACAAACTTTCTTAGCTCTACATAGTTGAGAATATACATTCTCCTTTGGTACCTCAAAATACCATTCAGTTCGATTTCATACCCATCGAATTGATGATCCAAAGGATTTTCTGCTAGGGCGCTCTTCACTCTCTCATAGTGCTCATCCCTTAGTAGATTCTGAATCACCTACTACCTCAAGTTGGACCTTGTTGAGGTCATGGTTGTCATATGTCTTCATCTACTAAGAGCATCAACCACTCTATTATCTTTTCCTTTTATGTATTCAATTCTAAAGTCATACTCGCTAAGGAATTCTAGCCACCTTCTTTGTCGTGCATTAAGGTTTGGTTGGGTAAATATGTATCTCAAACCCAAGTGGTATGTTTTGAGTTCAAATAGAATTCCTAAAAGGTAATGCCTCCACATCTATAAGGCGTGAACTATGGCCGCCAATTCGAAATCATGAGGTGCATAGTTCACTTTGTGTTGCTTGAGCTTCCTTGATTCATATGCTACCACTTGTCTATCTTGCATTAATACTGCTCCCAATCCCTCTCCTGAAGCATCTATGATTACTATGAATCTCCCATTAGGATCAAGGATAGTCAGCATTGGTGTTGTAGTGAGACTCTCCTTTAGGAGTTGGAATGCCTACTCGCATTTCTCGGTCCATTCAAACTGCATTCCCTTCCTTTGGAATGGGGTAATAGGAGATGCAATCTAGGAGAACCCTTGCACAAACTTCCTATAGCATCATGTGAGGCCCATGAATATATAGACTTTTGACACATTCTGAGGTATTATCCATTCCATGAACGCCTTGATCTTTTCAGGGTCTACGAAAACTCCTTTCGCTGAAATGCTATGGTCAAAATAGTCCACTCTATCCTGATAGAATGAACACTTGGTCAGGTTCCCAAAGAGTTGCCTTTCTCTCAATCACTGGAAAACTATCCTCAAATGTCTATCGTGTTCTTCGACAGTCCTTGAGTAGACTAGAATGTCATCAATAAAAATTAGGAAAAAATCATCCAAGCATTCTTTGAATACACTATTCATAAGGTTCATAAAGGTTGTTGGTGCATTATTCAAACCGAAAGGTACCACCTTGAACTCGTAATGTCCATACTGAGTTCCAAATGCAGTTTTCATAATATATTCTTCCTTAATCCTTAATTGATGGTACCTTGACCAGAGATCTATCTTGGAGAACACCGTCGCCTCCTTCATTTGATCAAATAATTTTTCAATCATCAGGAGTGGATATCGGTTCTTGATGGTAACCTTGTTCAACATCCGATAATCTATACACAGATGCAAAGTTTCATCCTTGTTTTTCACAAAAAATAACTGGTGCTCCCCAAGGAGACACATTGGGTCTTATGAGTCCCTTATCCAACAATTCCATAAGTTGGGCCTTCAACTCATAGATTTCTGTGGTGGTCATCTGATAGGGTGCCTTGGATTGAGTCTCAACTCTTGAAATTAGGTCCATAGAAAAATCAAATTCTCGCTTCAGAGGCAATTTCGTAAGTTCATTAGGGAATACGTCTTGGAACTCCTTGAGAATAGGATAATCATCTAAATATGGCTCCTTGTTGTCTAGACTACTAGCATGCACTTTGTATATCGCACACCCCTTCCATCAAGCCTTCTTGAGCTACATCATAGAAATCTATCTAAGCTCTAAGGGTCTCTACATTCCACAAACCTCAACTAGGTTTCCAAAATCATCTAGACAGTTGACCACCTTATCCTCACAGTTCACTAAATATTTATGCTCAGTTAACCAATTTATTCCCAAAATCACATCATATGAACCTAAGGGTGCCACATACAAGTTGACCTGAGTTTGGAAGTTTGGAAGTTCTAACTCACTGCAAAAGAGACAAGTATCTACCCTCCACTCTACTTGATTACCATATTGGACTATCCATGAGTTTACCATGTATCTAGGTATAATGGGTATCTTAGCTATTACTCTAGGATCTATGAAACATTCAGTAGATCCATTATCAATTAAGATAGAGATAGATTGGTCATAGAGCTTACCCGTTAGCTGAATTGGTGAAGCCTGATACTTTGCCTACCTATTGTCCACTTCAGCGTGGATCTAGTGAGTCTATTGGTAGCTTCCTTCCTTCCATGGCTTTGACTGCTAAGGATAATTCAAGGCATAATGGTCACCTCCACAAGTATAGCATCCATCATGAGGCCCCTTGCCACCTCTTGGCTTGTCCTCTCTAAAGCCCTTCTACTTATGGTCTGCCTTGCCCTTACCCTTGTTTGCTTTCTTGTTCTTTCCACCATTACCATCTTCACCCTTCTCCTGTGATTCACTTCCCCTCTTGAGATTATGGATCTGATGGCTCTTGTCTCCCTAATGAAATTTCTTCTTACCATAACGAGACTTAGAACTTGATTCACTGCAAAGATTAGATAATTGTTGTAGCTTTTGTTCCTGTTTGGTGGCTTTTTGAAAGACTTCATTCATGGTTCATGCATATCCACTTCAGCTCCTATGTGGGGTCTGAGTCCCATTAAAAAAGTTTAGATATGGAAGTGTTCATCTCCTTGATACTGAGGCACATACTTCAACAGGTTAGTGAACTTTTCCCAATATTGAATCACAGTCATATTTCCCTAGGTTAAGTTCTAAAATTATGTTACTTTCTTGTCAAAGAAAATCTGCAATAACCATCTCTTCCTAAAAGATTGGAGGAAGAGTTCCCAAGTGATCTCAGCAGGCTATAGGTTTCATTCCAACTTCTCATTATCCCACCAAGTCGTTGCTTCACTTGAGAGTTGATATGTAGCCCATGCCACCTTATTCTATTCAAAAAGGTTATGGAGTCCAAAGTATTTTTCTGTTTCTATAATCCAGGCCTCAGCTCTTATTCTGATAGCCTTTCCATTGAACTTGGGCAATTCTACTCTTTTGAGGTCTTTCCCAAGCTCTTCCTCAATTTTCCCTCATGGACCTGCCCCTAGACCACCATCTCCTTGATTGCCTCTTGCATTCCTACAGTCCCAATCCTCACATGCCACTCAAACTTCTTGCTCTATAAGATCCATGTGAGACCCTTACCGATTCATAAGCTTTAGAATTTTTTACAGTCTCTTGTTTGGTCTGTTATCGAAACCACTACCATCCCTATCTTGCCTCGTGGTCACCATGATGCCCCACACTTATCCTAGAACACGGTCACGTTTATCGCATCTCAACACAAGGTTCTACAAATAAAAGTTCTTATGTTACATCACATAATTTTCTTATACATACATCCCTCAACATAGAAGACATACACATTTATGCAAGATACACACATTTTAGAGTCTCTCATTGAACACACCAAAATATCATTTAATTTTATTTATATTTAGGGTGAGTCAATAGACCCTTATTTACAATAGGATTCTTTGTTACATTATTCTAAGTTCTCGATATCGGATAGAGGACATTCCTCTAGGTCATCATCTGAGTTTACATCAAACTTTACAAAAGAGGATGGTTGAGTATGTAGGCTCTCTTTTTCCTTTTTGGTCAACAAGGATGCATTGGGTCTACACCCTAGAGACCAGTCTCGAATTGTGGAAGGCTTTTGATTTTAGGTGCTTGCTTCTCCTCAATCTTCAAGCCTCTCTCTAGCTTTAGTCATGTAAGAGCTTGAGCTAGATTTTCCTCATCATCGGGAATTTCTGATGGAACCTCCGTCTTGGTGTTTTCTTTCTTTACATCATTCTTTTGTGGGGTTCTAATAGTTTTCCCTTTCTTTCGTCCTGACTTTGACCTTCCCATTCCTACATTCAATTTAGGTTCAATTAATTCTCAGGACTTCCCAAATTTTGGGACAAGGTTCAACTACCCAAGTCAACTATGGTAGACTCAAAAGGCCCAGAGTTGAACCCTAAGCTATAATACCAAATGTAATAACCCATTCCAAATTATTACTTTATTATTATTATTGTAATTTTTTGGGTGAAAATTATGTAATCCCTTCAATAGATTACAAAACTTGATTTTAGCCACAGCTGTGTGAGATACAATCTCTCCTCTCAAAAAGGGGAGGCGCCCTTCTTATTGCTTATTGAAACTAAGTAAAACTAATTAAGTATTCATAATAATGTACACTATGATTAAGAGATGGGGGTGTGTCACATTCATAATTCTCTCTTTTTTCAGAGAATATGTTTTACAATGCTTCACGGTTTTACTTTGTTTCAATAAGCAGTAAGAAGGGCGCCTCCCCTTTCTGAGAGGAGAGATTGTATCTCACACAGTTGTGGCTGAAATCAAGTGTTGTAATCTGTTAAAGGGATTACATAATTTTCACCCAACAACTTTTCGGTGAATCCGCTAGGGAATGACACATGCAATTCAAGCCTCATGCTTTTAATTGAAGTGAATAAGTTTTCCAGTATCTTATTGTGATCTTTTGTATTGTTATTTTTAATCTCTCTTGTTTTTGTTTACATTCTGGCGGTTAGAAGTTATACACAAGGTTTGAGGGCTCAAGGAGTAGTGGATCCACTTTTTGAAGAATTGTTGCAACATAATATTCCACCTACTCCGCGAGTAAGGTCATAGTTGCAATGCACCGCAAGTTATCCTCCATGAATACTAAGATCCCCTCTTCTGTGTGAATCCTCTATTTTCCACAAAGTTCCAGTTCAAGTACCTATTGTGCAACATATCATGGCTGCGCCACCTGCAGGACCTTGGGGAAATGCTTTCAGTCCCCTCAGTTTGGTCGCACCTCTTCATGAACTTCCACATGTCTCGAGAAAGCATATTCCAAAGTTTCTAGTGGATGACAAACAACATCCCGATGAACAAATTGTTGTCAACAACCAAATGATTATAGAAACAACACTGCTTTTTGCATGTTTCGCTGGGGTGATGGTGTTATGGCCATGCAGTTGGCTTCTATTTTGAACACTGTCTCAAGTATTCAAATATTGTATGTATGTATGTATATATATATTTACATATATATAGATATAAATATATACATATATATGTATATATATATGTGTATGTTCGATTTACATATATGTGTGTGTGTGTGTGTTTGTGTGTGTTTGATTTACATACACGTACATATATATATGCATTTCATATATAGGTTGCTTGTTTGGAAAGGTTTATAGGTTTCATACACTATCATTTAAAGTAAAGAACTTGAATTTCCAATTCGAGCATCTATATATATATATATATACACACACACTAAAGAGTAGAATTTTCTTTTCAATGCCTGTTTTCGTTCTATTCATATCACAAAGTTTGAATAGGAAATTTAATCTATGAACCATTCATTTACAAGCACAGACACAATTCAAGTCAGGAAATTACGTTCTCATATATATGCAAATTTAATCAAATGCAAGTCAACATCCATTTGTGGTGTGTGCACCCAAATTCCAACTAGCTTACCATTTGATCTAGCTAAACAATCCTACTTTAATCGTGTTCTCATCCTTCAACTTGTCACCCTACAACTGCACACACTTGCACTTGCAATTTGATCAGTAACGTTCAATTCTTGATGACATATTAAATAATTTTCAAAGATTCAAAAAGTCAACATCAGTCAACTCCTTTCATTCAATTTTTGAATATTCCAGAATCTCCATTTAATATATTATTAAATTTCATCAATAATTCAATTTTCCATATTTAAATAAATATGCAATGAAATTAGGTTATGAAAAATGTACAGTCTTTATCGATGAGGAAGACAATATCCTTTATGTATCTATGGACCACCTCGTAAGATATGCAGTCCCTTGCATGTAGCTTTTGCTGGAGGGATTTGAAGAAACTCCAACAGGTAGTTGTGTTTGATGTTGTGCCTTGAAAGTGCTTGACATGGTCTTGAATTTGGGGGTGAAACCAATCAAGTGGTGTCCATTTTTTTCTCGCAAAGGTTGGTATTTCTTGTATAAAATAAAAGGTGAGGCAAATTAGTAAGGTTCCATACGTGAACAACTAATAATGGGATTGCTTTGTGTGTTGGATATTATCTAGTAGCTCTTGTTAAAGGACCTCATATAGGTCAATATCTTTCCCTTTTATCACCATCTAGTGAGTTTCATGAATGGCAGTGGTGGTAGTTGATTCCTCTTGATTTATATAGTACACCTTGTAGGTGATGCCCATGGTGGCATACTTGACTTTTATATTTGTTATCATTGTGATATCAAGGCTTCTTCCATCATAAGTTGCTCCTATTAAATTTGTAACCTTCACATTCTTAATAGATTTATTTGGCAATACTTATCCTTGTGCCCATAGGTCGATTACTACCTTGATTGTATCCTTTGTTATATAGTAGGGTTAGTCTAGGTAGAGGTATTCATCATGGAACCGGTTGAGTATGATGCAAACCCATTCTTCTTGCACAATAAAGTATGGAAACTCTTTCCATATATCCAACCTTTTATCTGATATGTTTTGTTATTAGGGAAGGTAGTTATGTGTGTGTGGTTGTAGTAGGGTATGCCTCAGAGTCTTAAACTTGGTGTGATCTATTTCTATTAGGGGTGAATGAATAAACTCTTGGATATCTTCTATGTAAATGAAATTTGTGAGTACTTTTGAAAATACGTCTATTGGGTCAGTCTCCATTGCCTTGTATGTAAATTGCTTGTATTTAGGCCTAGGCTTTTGAGAAATTTCAACAAGGGTAGGTGTGGTCATTTTCAGAAGCTAAGAATTTACAGCGGAATGAAAGTTTGCTTAGGGTTTCAAGGGGAGTATTTTGAGTGTGCAAGAGTTGCAAGAGTATGATAAGTAGTGAGTAAACATGAAAGAGTGATATGTATTTATATATTTCTACTAGGTAAGTGTATTGAATGGTGTGACCATTTTCTCATCTTCATGGTTTTTTGACCGTTATTTTCCTACAACTCTTTTTTTGATGATTTATTTCCTATTTTTGGTGTATGATAGACTATAGTACATTTTATTCTAACTTTGTGATAATGTTAGGTTAGTATAATTGTATAATATTATTTTTTGATCCCTTGTTTTATATATTTAGTGTTAGGTCAAGGAATTTGATTTTCAAACTTAGGCCTATCTAGTGCTTTCCTATGGTTTAAACTGAATGTCCAGTTTGTAATGGCCCTATAATGATTGTTCCTTTTGTGTGCTATTGATTTCTTGTTTGTATGCTTATGTCTTAGGTATAACTATTATTTTTTGATGGTCATTGATTTCTAGTGTGATGAGCCTATTGGCCTTTTAGGTCAAGGTACAGGTACATGATGCTTGGTAGGTGTTGTATGGCTGGTTTTTGAGTTTTACAGTATCTTTCTTATACTTGTGGTAGTTTACAAAGGGTTTATGTATTTTTGTGTATCATAAATTATTTTTAGAACCCATAAACCTTCTGAGAAGTTAATTCTTGTTCACCTTGCATCCATGCATCTAGAACTTCCTCACTATCGATACCGTCATTGTCACTATTCAGTTCAATTTATCTAGAGCTATTGGGGTATTCTTCTTCTTTTGTGGTAGGAAATCTTGAGATAAAATAGGTTATTCTAAGATCTTCCCCCTCTCTTTTTTGTTCAATTTCTTCTACATAAATTTTGTCTTCCTTTTATCCTAGTGGAATATGTACTATCTTATTATCATATGCTAGAGATATCTCTTCTTTTCTTGAATCTACTATCCCATTAGAACTGACAAACCATCTCAATCCTATAAATTCTCTAAATTTTTTAAAGGATTCTTTCATCTCAATAACCTCAAAATATACAATTTACTTAAGTCATTTGATGTTTACTTCCACATTTCACCATGTTCCCAAGGTATCCATAGCAAAACCATCTACCAACCTAATGTTTATTGGTGTGTTGACTAGCTTGGGTCTATCCAGTCTCTCCCAATTGGTTGTTGGAATAATATTTAGGTATGCACCTAGATGTACCACCACATGTTTAAATTTAATATTATTAAGGTTTGTGGTAATTGAAAGAGGACCGTTCTTCCAATTCTAGTCTTCTATAAGTTGATCGACTTGTTATTTCTATTTGTTCCAATACTTCCCCAACTATTTTAATTTGACTAGGAGATCCTTTTGCTAGGCCAAAGAGGCCAATTTTTTTAGCATCCTAACTTCTTTGAAAAATAGGCTATGCCATCATTTTTTTGTTGTATAATGTGTTGTTTTGCATTTTCCACCACTCTATCATGTTTTTGGCTTGGCCAAAAGTAATCATATTCCTCTTCTTCCAGATCTGAATCCTCACTAACTTCTTTACCTTCTCTTTATTTATTTTTCTTGGTATCAATCCCTTGTCTAGTTAGTATTGTAATCTTATTTTTCTTTAACAACCTCTTTATCCTTGTGGTGGTATTCTTATGATTACCCTAGCTCCTTTATGGTCTTGTAAGTCATCACTTCTTGATTGTGCTATATTTTGATAATATTGTTGTGCTTTATCACATTTGAATATGTCATGAGAATCATCTCTGCAAAATGGACACTTTCTTTTCTTGTTTTCCAAACACTTTGAAGTATAATGGTCTATTTTTACATGGTTATAACATGTAGCATCACTTCTTTGACAACTTTTCTATCATGTCCTCTTCCTCCTCTATAGTTTGATTTCCTATTATCTCCAATGTAATCTAGTGGTGGTTTGTTTTACAATGCATAAGAACTTCTATTATCTCTCCAAGATGGTTGTTTGTATCCTGCATCATATAAGGGTCCTTTTGCAAGTACTTTGACATATGCCATTTTTCTATTCATTTCCATGTCATAGTTGTAGTTCATGGGGTATCTTGGATTATGATGACTTGTTGTATTTTATAGTTGAAATTGATTTACAAGACAATCCTCTATGAGGTGGCTATCCCATTCCTAGCAAGTTTCACAATATAATGAATTTATCTTCGCCGATACAATTTTTAGTTCTACATGTAATGCTATTGTAGTTCTTTCTCCTTAAGCCTTAGGGAAATCATTTCAGGCATGGACTTCCCTTGAATAATATGTTCACCAAATATCTTTAGCTGTATTTGTCTCTCCTCTTGTTAAAATACCATTTTGTATAGTTAGTTGTTCTACCGCTAATTATAATTTCTCAAGATTCTCCTTTATATCATCT
The DNA here is from genome assembly GCA_007258455.2 of Sequoia sempervirens. Taxonomy (NCBI): domain Eukaryota; kingdom Viridiplantae; phylum Streptophyta; class Pinopsida; order Cupressales; family Cupressaceae; genus Sequoia; species Sequoia sempervirens. Next base: position 91,944,425 of record VDFB02105785.1, on the reverse strand, counting down.
TTTTAGAGTCTACACCATGTTTGGGCTTCTATGTGGTATGCCATTATGATCAGGTTTATATAAGTATTAAATATCCTTCCATCTAGTGTTTCTCTTATGTCCTATAATTTCAAAGATGAACCATTCCATCTTTTGTCATTTTGTTAGAGGTTCCTCCAATTTGCAACAGACTTCCTTGAATCTTTTATCATAAGCCTTCACAGATTCCTCTTCTCCTTGCACTAGGTCCCTCATTTTTCTAATACTCTTCATAGGGATATCTAGAGCATAAATTTTTTCTAAGAAGACTTGTTTTACTTCATCCCAACTTTTCCAATGCTTTGGGTAAGTCTTTTTGTACCAATCCAATACCTATTTCCTCAATGAAGATACAAAGTCTAATAACTTTGGTTTTTCCTCCTCGATGTCTTGTCTTTCCCAAAAAGATTCTAATAGGAATATATGTTTTACAACCTCTATTGTATCTTTTTCAAATACTATGATTTTATTGATGATTCCATTTTATTCTTTTTTCCTTCTATTTTAAATTTCGGATTTGCGGACTATTCTTTTCTTTATTTTCTTTCTTTACTCTCCTAAATATATGGGGATTTTTCTCTTTTCCCTTATATCTTTCTAACTTTATGTCAAAGTACTCCTTCCCAAGTATCTCTTCCTAATATTCTTATTTTCCTTCTTTCTCTCTTGTCTCTTTACTTTGCGGTATCTCTTCTTTTAAAATTATTCTACTCTTATATGGCTTATGGCATGGGTCTTGGTCCAGAGGTTGTGACTCCTTAAGATATTATTTCACTTTCTTATTTGTTAATGATATTTTATTTATCAGTGAACATAATTCTTTATCTAAATTAAATATTATCTCCTCTTCTTTCCACATTTCTTCTTCCTTCAATTTCCTTTTGCTTCTATTAACTAATTATTCTAAATATTCTTCTTGAATAGATAGAACCTTTAGTGGAGTTTTCAAAAATTCATTAAATCTATCATCTAAATGGACTATTAGGTTTGAAGGATTTGATCTAATCATAGGAATTTTGGAGGGTTATGTTAGGAGTGGAGTCTATGTGCTATTACGAAATCCCAACAACAACCTTTTAGGTTTTCCATAATCATTAATGTTATTCTTTAAAATGGTTATGCCTTGTCCTACTTTTTCCTAGCATAAATTTGATTTCTCCAAGGTATTTCATTCTTCTTCTCTATTTTCTTTCTCTTTCCCTTTGGTGACACCCACCTTGGCATGCTCAACAACACCCTCATTGGCACACTCAATTCTCATCTTCTCCACAATTTCCATTCTTCTATGGTGTCTTTCTTCTCTTTCAATAATCTACTTTTGTCTTCTCTCTTCTTTATTTGGGCTTACCATTTTCACTTTTCTTGATAATTCAATTTTTTCCTTAATCTCTCTTTTTTTTTCTTATCTCCTTTTTCCATGGGTGTGGTTGCTTTGGTATTACATTACTCCTTTATTATTTCCCATGGTAGTTGTTTGGTATATTTTCTTATTGGTCACATCTCTTTGAGGATTCCTTTCAGAACTACTCCCCCTTTCCATTCTCCATCCCCTTGTTCCTAACCCCCTCTCACAAGGTAGACACCAAGAGGATAGTTCCACAGGTCTTCATATCTTCCTTATTTTCCTTTCTTTTTCTATGTCCAATTTAAAATTTTGAAAATATGAGTATTATTGTCTTTTATACAACCTAACCAGGGTCTCAAAAATGGAACCAATGTTAGCAAGAAAATTGGGGAACATAGACCAAAGTTATGAGCCCAAATAAATTTTTGAGTGTTGTAGTCTAACCCCGGACTTAGTCATGTAAAGGGAGCAATGGTTTGATTCAGACAGAAGATCAACTAGTTAACCATATAGAACAGAATATTAGACAACACAATGTAGATATAATTTCAGTGTCAATATATTATTAATATCAATTGAGTACATTCACATCTCTTTATATTTTCTTTTACATCATTTATATTTATCATATATCTTCCCCTATACTCTATACATATCATATTGTATGCTTTTATTCTATCTCTTATCTTCTCTCTTCCTTCTACTTACTTCCCTCTTACTCCATTATACATAACTTTACCTATACATATATCTATGGGATGGGATGTGGCACATCTATCCTATCCTTACCCTATATGGTATCTCTTGAATCTTGTGCTTCACGAGCTCTTTGCGAAAAGATGTTGTAGGATTTACTTGGCAATGTCTAAACTGTTGCACTTTCTTGTCAATGTGGTGTTTAGTTGGCTAGTGAGAAGACTATAAAATCCTTGTAAAACCTTTGTAAGTATATGTTCAACATAATAAAGGAAATTTATGGTCATTATCATGTATTACTAAGTAAACTCGCTTAATGTTTTGCAACTATCAATATTTTTTTTTAAATGTATGTGTAGATCCCAACTTTCTTATACATTCCAAAAGGCATAGTATTTTGTGGTGTTCTGATTAAGAAATCACCTTGGTTTCAATTATTACATGTTTGATTAAATTCAGAGACTCTATTTCCCAAATGGATAAAGGAATCAAACTCTTATTGGATTTATCTCCTCTTCATCCTCAATACACTCAAAATACATCAATCTAAACATCTTTTTAACCTTTTTTTTTTTGTTCCAAATTCTATATCTTAATGTGTGTAACACTTTAAGGGGTGTTATAAAACACATTCATTGAAACTTATGTGGTAGATCATCTATTTAATAAGGTTCTTAACCTCGAGTCTTCTAAACTAACATATAGGCATGAAGTGACAACCAGAATCAGGGTGCACTATGCAATGGGTATGGTTTGTGTCAAGGTGAGTGTTTTGATTATGTGGCAATATATGTTCCAACACATTAGGGAAACTCCCCTTGGTCTTGCAGATCTAGAAGCGAAGGAGGTCTTACCCACCTCAACAATTGGTCCTAAGTTGCTCAACCTGAATATAGTTTTGTGGTAATCTTCCTAGTCTTGACACCCCTGGCACTTGGGAATTATTATACCTTATGGATTTGGGGTCTACAAATCAAATCACCAACAAAAGGTATGGCCATGGGTGTAACAAGCGGATAGAAAGAGATTCATGCCTTAGTTTATCATATGCATTGTAGTCAAGTGAGACCTCCATGCCATCCATCTTTATTATTTGTATTATGGGGTCTACATCACTATCACATATATGTATCTTCTTTGTGGATGTGGGACTCAACCTCTTTCCTAGTTAGATGGGTTATTTATGATGCCTCCTATATAGTACTAGCTCAGGGGTACCACCTAATGAATACTAAACTAACACAACACTCACTTGTAGTGAAATAATTATATCAATGCACTATGCTTGCTAGATATCCACTTAGACCACATAATATAACCTAGATAAAAAAATATATCATCTACATCCATGGCTATCTATCGATATGGCCTCTAGATGATGTTTATATAAGTCAATATGTAAAAAAATTGCTTCCATGATCCAAGATTCCTCCCCTCTTCCACTTGCCTATTTTTTTATCCCATTTAGCCTCCAACACTACATGTAGAGTTGTCATGGATGACTATATTCTTACGGGGCATGTCATCTATAGATGCTAAAAAACCCAAGAATATAGAAGAAATGTTCCTTAGAGAGACATGGTTACATTATTGAAAAATCTACGTATATTACCATAGAGTTGGGTTAAGAGACATTGGCCCCATGTAAACACTATATGATATTACTTATTCTCCAAAAATAATTTTATAAGACTATATATTATATGAGAAGCTTCGCCATCTAGAAGAATGAATCCCACAGTGAACAATATACATTTGCATCCTTAGGATGTTATAACCATCACGATCTTAATGAATGATATACTACCATGTTGGTAACCCACTTGACTTGAACATCACCAACATAATTCTCTATCCTCTTGTAAGATGTGTTATGAGTCTCTACTCTTTTCCTCCTAAGAAGAGTGTAAAGAATCCTATACACACCATTGGCTATCATTGAGATCTCCCCTAAGTGAGGTGAAATATGGTGATTCCTTGGTCCATATTCTTAATCTGTGTGGTGATCATATACAAATTGAAATTTAGTGTTGGCAATGTGATCATAGGTATGAGGCCAATGACCTCTAAGAGTACCCAATTTACATAATCATTGATAGGTAGTCAAAATAAATTGACCACCTAAAGGTTCTATGGATGCTCATAACTCTATAAATTTGACTACATAGACATAAAAATGTCATTGTTAGAGTAATCATGCATTAGCTAATAATTAATTAATGTTTAGTCTGATTTATTCTCATGCACTTAAGCTAAACTTAGGAGTGATTTACTATGTTAACTAGAGAGCTATTATTAGATCATTTTGTCTCATTGCATGAGATGTTAGCTCTTGTCATGATCTAATCCCTTTACCATTTAGGGTTTCTCCTAAATAACACTCAACCCTCATTGTATTATCTCTCGAGCTTTCATGCCTTTGATAGAACTCTCAACCTTTGAGGACCTTTATTTTCCTTAAAGATTATTAAGGTTCACTATTGTAGCTTTTTCTTGTTGAGGAATATTGTAATTCTTTGTTTGCATCTCTCTTACATGGAAGGTGTCTTTATTCATTGTTTGTTCATATGGCTCATGTTTTTCACTATTCTAACATGGTATTAGAGCCTATATTCAATGAAACCTTCTCAATTTATGAGGTTTTTTCTTCAACAAGGGTTACAAGTTAGATTTGGATTCTTCATTTTTTTTGCAATTTTTGGAGGTGGGCGACTTTTAGGTGCATTTTGGTGCAAAAAAGACCTCATCATTGGATTTAGGAGGCCGATTCGATAAATTTCAAATATAAATTTTCCTATAATCAACGTTGGGAGCATCTAAGGCAAAAAAAAATTGTACAAGGACCTGTATGACCCTTGTATGGATAACTGTGCACAAAAATCAGAAGAAAAAAATTTAAAAAGTAGGCACTTTTTTAATTAATTTCCGCGTTTGGTTTAAGTTTCTTTTTGGAAAATTTAAAAATAAAAAACTTTATGAAAAGTTGCAGGTTTCTTTTTTATTAGTGATGGATTTATTTTTATTTGGGGAGCATTAAGGAGGTGGTACCCTCAGGTACCTACCTCTGCAGGCCTACAGGCCCACCCTATCGTCACCAACGGGATTTTCAATCCCCACGATCGACTATTCCAAAAGCTAACTGATAGCTTCCAAACCACTGCTAATGGCTTCATTTTTTTTCGGCCCCTCATCAATTTCCTGGTACCGTAAAAAAAAAAATTGATGACAAAAAGTTTTCCGAACAACCAGATTTTGGTGGGTTTATTGGCGCACAACCCAAAGCAAATATTTCGGACACAAGAATATTTTGTTGTCAATTTTTTGTGTAGGGGACCATTTTTTCCAGCCATAAGGGAATATTTTGTTGGCATCATGATGACATCAGCATGACATTAGAGGTACAGATACTGGTAGTGGCCTCTTTGAACCCTCATTTTGCTCCAAAGGAGGTGTTTCTTCTTTTGGCCATAACTTGGGCGTACAATATCAGTTTTTGGAAAACAAGATATCATCAAAAATCTAATTCTATCAACTTTCCAGTGGTGTCGGTCTCGTCACTTGTTTTAGCTTCTAGTGCATTCTATAACCTATTGAAGTTAGAGGTGCTGTTTTTAGTCCCAAGCTCATAAATTTTGACCTGTTTCTCCATTTTTTGTGATTCTAGTGGTGTTAGGATGGTCTTTTGAATCTCTTCACAACCATCTATGCACTTTTTATAGATTTCTCTCTAGGTATATTTTATTTAGTTTTTTGTGTTTTCACACACTAGTGAATTACTTGGACACTTCAGCTCTTGAAAATTTGTTATTTGCATGGGATGACTCATTTTTAGATATTCTTTATGTATTTTCAGTATTCTGTCCTATTTGGGCATTGCAGACATTTTTTTCATGCAAATTCTCTTTTGTAGATGCACTGAGATACAGTGCCATTCTGGTGTATACCTTTTTGGGGATTTTGCACATCATGTTGCGCCTTTTGTACTCGCACTATGATATAAAGTGACATGGGGGGTTGATTTTTTCCTTTGGTTTTCCATCACACCTTTTTCAAGCGAGTGTCCCTTCTAATGGAACCTTGATTTTCTTGTTCCATTTTAAACCTTTGTCACATTTAGAAGGGTTTGGGATTTATTTTTATAAGCACTTGTAATGTTCTATTTTGTTGTTGACTCCTTATTACCTGCTGCCGATCATTTTTTAAATTTTTGTGTCTATCATTATTGTCTGGTAACCAGTTCCCTAATCCTAGGTCCATGAATTTTTATTACTATGGTTTTCAGTTCTTTAAGTCCTTTCTATCGTATCACCCTAGGAATTCCCCTCCATTAAAACAACTTATGAGCACGTGCATAAATGTTTTCACTTAAGTTCAATCGACCTTTTTTCTTTATCGCTCATCGCTGATCACTTTTGAAGTAAATGTTCTAAATCAATGACGAGCGATGAAGTAATATCTCTTTGATATCGCTCATCATGAATAGCTACTGGAACTTCTAATTTAAATGAGCAATGAGAGAGGTTCTTAGTATTATTGAGGGAACGCTTATCGCTAATGGTTTTTGACCCCTCAATATTGTAATAGCGATGAGCAATGCCCTCCCGACTTATGATCTTATTTTCATCACCTATCACGGATATGTTATAAAATGATTTTTCAAATCAGCAATGAGCGAGGAAATGAATTTCCATTGCATCGCTTCTCGCGGATTTGTTTTGAGCGCTAAGTTCTTGATTAGCAATACGTGATATGTAATGACATCATGATAATCTCTCATCACGAATTGCTTGCAAATCTTATGAGGAGGATTAGTGATGAGCGATGGCCTAATATTTTATCATTGATCCATTTCAAAGCTTAGGTTTTGATTAGTGATGAGCGATAAAGTTCCTTATTTTAAAAGAGTATCTTTCGCTAATCTGAGTACATCTTATTTGTGATACCTTTTGTGCCATTGATTTTCCATGCAAGTGTACGTGTCGAGATATGATGCTTCCACTATATCTCTCATCGCTAATAGGACCCAAGGTGAAAAGTTGAATTAGCGAGGAGCGATGGAAATGAATGTGATTGGGAAATGGGCTGCAGATCTAAGGGCTGAGATTTCATCACATAAAACTCTTGCATCGCTAATGGAGCTAGGCAAGGATGAAGTAAATCAACGATGAGCAACAACTACTACATGAAGAGACAATGTGGCAGAATCCTGAGGACTTCGTATAAAGCAAAGAGGAAGGTAGTGAGATGAATTAGTAACCATTGATATTGTTTTAAAGCTGAAAGATCAATGATCAGGGTTTAAACCTAAACGACTAATTGTCAGTTCGCTCACGCGAGCTTGCTATCAAGTATTAATGGTGGCATGCCTCTGTCTTGGTCGTAAGAGAAAGTAGATATCTAGTTGATCGTGCATTCAAATTCATTGGCTAGCGGAAAGGATACCAGAAGCTAAAGAAATTTGTGGGGCAAGTTCTAGAAGCTATCAATAACCATAGTGGCGTAATTTTCACCTGAGTAAGCAAAAGTTGATATTTCCTTCTAATTGAAGTAGTGAGGTGAATGCCTTAGGGGGTTGATAAGAAATTAGGGAATTGTCTATTTTTCCATTTCCAGTATTTACATTTTGGTGCTTGAGCACTGTATAAATTTTAAGGAAAAGTGTCTTGTTCAATAGTAGTGCTTTGTCCTATCATAATTGTGGAGGGTTTTATTTGGTTGTAAGAAATTGTAAACCCTAGTTCCATTTGCATTGCAAACATGAGTGACTCAGAGCCTAGTGAATCTAGCGTTAGACTAGAAAGGAAACCAAAATAGAAGAGGGTTAAAAGACTTAAAACTCAGGATGCTTTAGCTGAGGTTAAGTCTAAGCCAGTGGTAGTGTCTAACCCTTCGCCAAGTACTCCTGCAACGTCCACTAGGTCCAAGAGTGCAAAGAAAGAAATAGAAAAATGTATGAAAGAGGCCTTTGGAGGTGTCAAAGAAGGAGGGTCACGAATTGGTAAAAGGCCCACAGGTCAAGCTGTCATGACCACTAGGATGATTGATAGTGTTGGTGAAATTGGTGAAAAACCCCAACCCTAGAGTGGATGGCAATTGTTCCGGTATGATTTCAATAGGCGAAATTCTAGCAAACCTGCATGTTTTTTATGGGGGTTGAACCTTGGAAAGTTCGTGGTTCTGAATGTGTTTGTAGAAGTGGATTTAATGATGGAATTGGCAAGGCACTATAACCCTACTGACAGGACAATTAGAAGTGAAAGTGGTGATCTTATTTTGGAGCTAATAAAGGATAAGATGATAGATGTATTTGGGTTGAATCCCAATTATACTACAAAGTTCAAATGTGCTGAATTGTATGTTGAGTATGAGAGGAGAAAATTTGCATTCAAAGAAGCACTACTTGTGCGACAAAAAGGAGCAAAGAGAGATTTACTGCTAAGGATGTTGAGCCTTTTGAATGTGAGGAGTTTGAAGACTATTTCAAAAACACTTATTATTGCTTAAATCAAGTACTGGTTCAGGATTTTGAGGTTAGGATAGCTCCTGATTTACTGGTGATGGTGGTGGATATACAAAGTCATAATTGAAACACTGGTTTTGATTATGCTAACTTTGTTGCTAAACGAATGCATGAGGATTTTCTCAATCTGAAAAAGGAGGTGCTTCCTTTGTGTTTTCCCCATTACTATTTTTTGATGCATATGCTCTTATGGGAAGATGACTATGAATGGAAAAGGAAATTAAATCTAAAGCTCAAGGACAGTGAGAATAATGTTCTACCTATACAAATATGGACATATATTTGGGATCAGGATTGCTCCAATTCCAATTACATCTTGTTTGCTGATGTTATAAGATATGGTATTTTGAAGTCATTAGGTGTAGCACCTATGTTCAAACTTTCTCCAGAGATCAGAAGTCTTATGCACCCAAAATATGTACCAGGTTCTAAGGCCACACATAATTGGGCAGATTGGTTTCTACATTCTGAATATATTTTAATCAAGGCCTATGGAGCTAAGGTGGCACCTCATTGTCTACCCATGTATGTTTCAGACAGATTGGCTTTCATGGAGCTCATGTGGAAAATTGATGTCATTGATTATGAAATGTTTAGAAAGGGTAGAAAAGGCACTATAATACATCCCCAATGTGCTTTTGCTTACTTCAAAATCACTGCCCCTGAGGGATATGAAAAGCTTGGCATTATGGTAAATAATCTTAGAATGTCTGTTAATGAGATTAGATTTTTTGATCCAGAGGGGTTTGTATCAGGAAGAAGAAAACAAAAAAGCTTAGGTATCATACATCATGAATTCTTATATAGGGATGATGTATTAAGAAATTTGATAAGTGATAAGGCTGTCATGACTAGGAAAAGAGAATGGACAACTATGACAAACATTGAGGAGAAAATTATGAAAAGGAATGCCTTCTACATAAGTCCATACAGTGTAATTGCAAACCCCTTGGAGAGAGCCTTCACTATGTTAAGGGACTATCAGTCTGGGGAGTTTAAGGTAAAGGTAAAGGAGGCTTTCAACAAAGCACGAGTTCTCCTAGAACAACAACAACAACAATAGGCTATGGATATCCTTGAACAGCCTGTAGATGTTCAAGAAGTTAGGGAGGAACAAGTGGCAGAACATGTGCCAGGAAATGAAGAGGTGGAGCAGAAATTTCCCCCTCCTCATATAGAAGAAACTCATAGTTCAGATGTTCCCCCTTATAGAATTTTCAAATGGCAACATGACAGAGAAAATGATGATGATCCTAGGATTAGGGAGTGTGATGAATTTCTGGTTGATGATAAATTTGTGCATTCCAAGGAATTTCAAGAGTTTATGATTCAACAGTGGAGTAAGGAGATAAAGGAGAGACTTGAATCATCCTGAGCTAATCTTGAACCTTCTCATTAGGAGGAAGCTGAGAAAGCAGAAGAAGAGAAAATCAAGGCTGAAATTGCAATGATTACTCCCACTGAAGCTCGAAATATTGTCAAGGATAGTGGAATTATATGTTGTTACCTGGATGTACTATCACTGCTGCCATAGCATATGATGCAATTAGGAGAGATCCTCAAGCTTTGATATTTGAAGACCAATTTGAGGATAAAGTATTTGATTCTGGATATAGTCCAAAGTTGCATACTCTTGCAATTTGGTCTATGGAACCTAATACTGGTAAACATGAGGTTGCTAGGCCTATTGAAGAAGTTATTGGTTCACTAGTGGTCAAAAGAGCTACTAACATAACTCCTATCTAGGTAGTTGAGTTAACTACACATGTTGCAATGCTTAGTGTGAATACTGCACATATTTCTCAAAAAAAATATGAATATTTGGTTAAAGAGTATAATAAGGCCTTGAATGAGCTTAATCAAATGAGAGCCCCTATTCAAGCTACTCAAAAGATTATAACTCAACCATCTTCTTCTTCTTCTTCTTCATTTGATGTGTCTACACAAGATAGGGAGACCTTGGCCTTAAGAATTGATGATTTGAAAGGTAAGTTGACTGCTGAGAAATAAAATGCCAGGCAGGCCAAACTTGAAACAGTCAAGGTGGCAAATGAAATTTTTGAGGATGTGTTGAAGTATAGGGTGACTAAGTTGTTCCACAAGACTAATGATGTTTGGGCCACATATAAAAATATTCATGAGACAAATACAAAGTATCTGCAAGTATAGGAGGCCTTAAGGAATGAATGGAATAATTAGATTGCTAGGGTAAATGGTTTGAGAGAAATGATGCCAAAAATGAATGAGGATCCCGAGGCACCTACCAATATTCCTAACATCTTGCAAACTATTGACTCAATAAATGAGATAACTACTTTCCATGGAAAGCTAGGTATACATCTCCATAGTAAGTTGAAGATAATCAAGGAGATGGAGGAATGTGGTATGCCTCAAATATTGAATCAAAAAGTTGAATTGCATCCATTTGACACCTGGAAGAAAGATTTGGGAGAAATGCTTGGAGCAGCTATGATGACCTTGAGTGTCACTGACTATATTCTACTCAATTCAAATATTGACACAATGGTGGAAATTGAATTAAAGATGGACATATTTGTTAAAGAAGCCAAGATTTTAATTGATGCCAGGTATTCTCAGTACATTACTAAGGTGCGAGATTTATTAAATGTGAAATGGCCCACTGAGGAAGAATACAATAATTGGTTGGAGAAATACACATAATGAATCTGTGTAGGGATTAGTGAATAAGAAGAATAATGGACAGGAGGAGAATAATACATAGCCTGAATACAGTACAGATTAGGCTTTTGGTATAACATGGTAGAATATTATTCTTTCCTCATTTTCAAATGAATAGCACATGGTGCTAATGTGGATTAATGAATTTTGACCTTTTGTCTGCTTTCCTTGTCTTGCTTCGTAAGTTTTGTTGTTTTGATTTTCCCATGGTTGGCACATTTTGAGCGCATGGAAAATATTTTGAAACTGTTGTAACAAATAATGATGTTTTTTGAGGTGGGACCTATTTTCTACAAAGAATTGAGGTTAATTTTTCCTCATGTTTATTTGCTCCACCTGAAGACTCAAGTATAACTAGAAATGGAATATTGTTACAAGTGGTCCAATGAAATCATGACATGTATGCTATCTAGCCTGAGGCTTGTTTGCTCCTTCATCTCTATAAGAAGGAATTCAAGGCCAGAAGAACGAGAGTAGAAAAAAATTGAGTTAATAATGTGAAGTTATCAAGATAATATGAAGCAAGTTTTTGAGCTTTTTGTCCTAAGTTTCTTTTGGAGTTCATACTTATGCATGTAAATCTAATAATGATATAGCATTTATAATACTGAGTAATATCAGTTTCATGGCTATTGTCTCTCCTTGTATGTGTATTATGAGTTATGAGTGAAAGTAATCCAACATTTCTTTCGTTTGTCTCTATCATTTCCTAATGGATGTTTGGTTTCATGTTTGCTTATTAATTCAATGAATTGATGTAAGTGCTTATGTGAGATTAATGACTCATAATAACTGGGTACTAGGATATTTGTAAGTAGTAATAATCATGAATGTCACAAAGAAATGTTGTAATGCAAGATTTCTTGAGGTTATAGGCGCTATTGTTTAAATTGTTATCAAGTCACATAGAGTGATATTGACTTCGTGCTTAGGATAAAGGCACTGGTTCATGCAGAGTATTTTTTGTTCATTCTCAATATTGATTCATTATCTACTCAATATTTAAATCATAAAATCTCAAAGAGATACTATCATTGTTGTTTTGTGTTAAAATTCTACTCTCTCATGCTCAATATATGTGACATTGATAAATAAGTTGCCCACTTATTTGATGCATATTATTGAATGGTTTTTATGAGAGATATATGTTATCGACAATGTATTTGATTGTAATTGTACCAAGTGTTTAAGTATACATTGTGGGATCACCCTCCTGGGTTTCACAGAGCCCAAAGAGTAGGAATAGAAGTCTTGCAACCTCTATTTGTTCATTGGCCAATCCCTTTAGAAGTGTTGATAATTGGAAATGGAAAAATCCATAGGTATTTATGGAGATTAGTTTGGTTCTTAAAAAATAACCAACAACTTCCATGACAACAGTGAATCCCAGTGATTTGTGCCTCATGCGTGTGTGCCTTAGTTTGCACACCCTTTATTTGTAGGTTGTTTCTCCTACATTCACTTCTCGATTTTACATAGTTTCAATGTACCTGTCTTGACTCTTCCTTTTCAGCATTATGGGGGGGAGGGGTTTCTACTATTGGTTCTAATGCTTCCTTGGTTTCATGTTGGAGTGATCTATGCATCTAGTTGTTGTTCCTATGTTCTTTCGGATGCAGTGTACATCAATGACTGGTTACATGCATTTCAATGAGATGGATCATTTACCATATGGACACTCTTGCATTCCTATTTTCTAGAGGTGACCTTCCATTTTCATTTGATCAGAGACTATTGGTACCTATATTTTAACTTACATCTTACATGTTGAGTAGTGTCATTGGGGTCACTCATACAGATTCATGTGTCATTTGTACCTTTGAGTTCTAGATGTTTGCCTTTGTTTTCCATCTAATTTGAGTAGTGTCATTGGGGACACTCATGTAGATTATTATCTCTCTCATGATTAGTGTTCTTCAAACTATTGGTACCTATATTTTCAACTTGCATCTTGTATGTTTAGTAGTGTCATTAGGGTCACTCATGTAAATTCATGTACTGTATGTGTCTTCAACTTTCAGATGTTTTCCATTGTTTTCCATCTGTTCAAGTAGTGTCATTGGGGATACTCATGCAGATTATTGTCTCCTTGATCTTGACATTTGTATCTTCAATTTCCAAATTTTTTCCTTTGTTTTCCATTTGATTCAAGTAGTGTTGTTGGGGGAACTCATGTAGATTTTTGTTATCTTGATCTTGATCATCATTTGTTTCAGAGGATGTTCTTCATTTTAGCAGCATATCTGTCATCTTTTGACAACAGTCTAGAACTTCTTCATGCTTCAGTGATGTTCTACATGTTCCTCTTCTTTTGGGACATTGTTTTGGTTGGAGGCTCCTTAGTCCTTCACCTTGATTTGGAGGCTTTTTTAGTCCTTCATTCACCTTTCTCTCTTTTGGAGAGGAGTTTTTTCCATGTGGTTTTCTCCTTTTCTCCAGCTTTGAGAGATCTATTGCTTGTACATGGGTACCTAACTAGGCCTTATTTTTCGGGACCCATATACATTCTCTTTTCAAGATTTTTAGCTACTCCCTAATTTCATCTTAAGGGGGGATGTTAGAGTAATCATGCATTAGCTAATAATTAATTTATCTTTAATTAATTATTAGTCCAATTTATTCTCATGCACTTAAAGCTAAACTTAGGAGTGATTTACTATGTTAACTACAGAGCTATTATTAGATCATTTTGTCTCAATGCAGAGATGTTGACACTTGTCATGATCTAATCCTTTTACCATTTAGGGTTGCTCTTATAAAGCACTCAACCCTCATTTTATTATCTCTCAAGCTTTCATTCCTTTGATAGAACTCTCAACTTTTGAGGAATTTTGTTTTCCTTGAAGATTCTTGAGGTTCATTGTTGTTGCTTTTTCTTGTTGAGGAATATTACAATTCTTTATTTGCATCTCTCTTACATGGAAGGTGTATTTTTTCATGTTTTGTATCTTGTGGCTTTTATTTTTCACAATTCTAACAATCATCAAATAACATTTAATGATAAATATATATTGTTGTATCACTATGAGAGCTTGGGATGAGTTCGTAGTTGGGACACACTAGTGGGATAAGTTTGCAACCTAGGAACTAGTTTGCAAGATAAGTCTATATTTGGTGGTAAAAATTTGTAGGTTCCTAAAAAGAAAGAAAATTATGATTTTAACATGTAAGTTTTTTAGAATATGTATATAGATGGAAAAACTAGTGTTCTAGGGTGACTTACTACATGAATGACCTTGCCTAGCTCAATATGGATTCATAATTAATCAACCCTAGTTGGCACACCACTTCAATAGATCATCATCATTGAAAAATACAAGAATAATCTATAACTTATAATGTATTGGTCTCACAAGGGTGAATTCGTAAATGAAAGTCATATTTAATTATTCACCCTCCCTTTTTATAATTGAGTAGAAACTTGTATCTTAAAAACCATGCATCCTATAACCTTTATTTTTAAACTATTGTAACCATATTCATGATGAGATATATTATTCACATTGATAATTGAATTTCATGCACCTAGGCTCATGTTTTGTGTATAATGCATTTATTACAGCCCTTTTCTTATCTCAATGACACCTTTTGACCATTAACTCATTTGGAGGGATACATGAATTTATGGAACTCATCCATACACATTGACATATCTTACTATGATCACACATGTACCAATTTATCACTAATTTTATCATTCATTCCATGTTCTAATTTATCTCTAATTGTATCATTCATGCCATGTGTCGTGTGCATTTAGTATATCCTTCTTGGATCTTGAGATAGATTCTTGATAAATGAATATATGATTTCACACATTCCTTTCATGATCATATCTTATTTTCACACACTTTCATGTTTGTATATTTATATGGTTCAGTCACACAATGTTTATTAGGCCACTTAAGACTCTATTATCACATTGATTATGATCTTACATTGATACATGTTTTTAGTTACATTGCTGGGCATCATGCTTGTCTATTTTACATTTTGAGATATCATTGCCATATCATTACACATGGGCTTGACATCATTTCGTGCCATTATTTACTACACCTTCATGGAAATTTACTTATACTTGGGGACATCACATGCTTCTCCTATGCACATTGTGCTTACTATTTCTATATCTTGGGGGCCTACGCCATTGTTCTAGCTTCTTGCCCTTGTTTTGGCTTCATTCACTAGTTTTATCTTGTTTTGTTTTCATGACCTTGGTCAATTTTCACACCATAGTTCCTAATGTACTTGTATGGGTGTTCCTAGCCACTAATGGATGCATTAACATCCTTTACCCATGCTAGTGAAAAAATATTTTTCCCTAATATCATCTCCAACCATTATGTTTACCATGTTTATAATTCCATATATTTGCATGATCATTACATGATTTTTTATTTACATTGATTACTATATATTCTTATATGCTTAACTAAAATTTACTTTTCAGGTACTATTTTCCATTTTCTTACAATTATTTGCATCCTATAGATGCAACCAATTGTGTGGGAGGCTAGTGAAGGGGATCACATATCATATCACTAATATTTTCATGTTGAGTTTTGTAGATAGTTACAAGTGTGAACAAAGACTCATATTTATTTCTATTGGAGAGTGTGCATAGAAGACAAATCTATACGATGCTACTTTGTAGGGTCCATATACTTTTATATGGACCCCATGGTGATATCCTTTCATGCTTGAATATTTAATTTACATGTGTGTTTGTAAATGCTACATAATTTTATATGCATCATCATTCTATGATTCACATACACCTCAAAGTGGGAAAAAATTAATGGTAAAATTTGTATATATCCATGGAATTTCCCATTTAGTTTTGTGCTTATTTTGAGGAGAGTGTCTTGATAAATTAAAATATTAATAATTGATGTAATTTTGCGTAAAGTTCGATCCCTTGCTCCATGTCATTTTACACACATTTGTATGCACCTACCCCTTATCTTATCCCTATGCTTACACATTCTTATACATCTACCATATCCACTCATTTATCACACCTTACCATTCCATCCAAGGGGCTAGTCCTTGTTTTCTAGGAAAAACATATCATCCATATTTCCTAGATCATTCTTGAGGTGGTGAAGGGTAGATGCATATTTGGATTTTTCTTCATTAACTTCTATTATATCCACACATGTACTAGTATCTTCCATTAATATCATCTTGTCTTCTCATGGTGCACACGTCCATCTATAATCATTTGAAGACCTACCAATTAATGCAATAAGTAGCTCTTGCCCATGTTCATTCATTCGGAGCACAACAACAATAGTCTATGATATGGAAAAGGTAAAAAAAAATCTGAACTTACCAAGATTGATACATGTTAAAAATATTCTTTGAATTGTATATATGCATTAGCTTGATCCTTGCTCCATACAATTGATTCTTCATTACCATCTTCAATAGGAGAAAGAAAAAGGAAGAAATCAATAATGGTTTCTTCATCATGACTTCCCAAGAGAAAATTTGTACCAACATTAATAGATCTAACATCATTTGTAATGTTGTAGTTGTCCTCCTTAATGTGCATGCCTCTCTTGCCTTTGTAAGTTGATATCCTCACATGATAGGTCAATTTGATCATGTGGGAAGATCAAGTCATTTTCATTGGGGATGTGTTATCATGGAATCTAGTAGTGCTTGATTCATGGATAACCCCCTATGAAACTTGTTCGTTTCGTAGTTTTCATGTACTTCAAGCATGAAAAATGAGGAAAATTTCAATTCACCTCGATGCACAGTCCAAAATCTCAAACAATTTGTCTGAGTGTTCCCCCCCGTCCATCTTTCGAAGAGCTTCAAAACGAGTATCTTTGTCAACTCTCAACCTTTGGGAGTTAGAAAAATTGTGAAACATGTCGGAGCACTGAAAATCAACGCCCCTACATGTTGCCTTAGTGATTTTTTCTCCAAGTGTTGGAGTGTTGAAAATCAGCGCTCCTACACTTTGTTTCCTTATTCAAAATTGCACAAGTGGTGATTTTCACCGCTAGTGCATTTTACTTTTAATTCATGTTAACACATGCACAAGCGGTGAAAATCACCGCTTATGCATATGTTTCGCCACTTAACGCACCTTCATTAATGTGCAAGTTGAGTTCATTAATGACACTTCTTAAGTGACTAAATAAAATGATTTTACAACTAATCACTCCCCATTCTTCCTTCCTTAATCTCCTCTGCATGTTGGATGCTCTCCAAACCTCCTGTGCCCTACATTCAAGGATTTCTTTTGAGCGCTCAAACTAGGCTTTTGGAATTTCTAACTAGTATGTCGTTTGGCCCTTTCTCTTCATCGAGTTTCTTAGTCTTTTTTGCTTTAAATCTCTATGGATTATTGTTAAATGTTTCCCTTTACATTTTATGTATTTAGGTTTTTGATCTTTTGATGTTTCGATATCTTCTCCATCTTTTGAATCTGCCTCCCTCTTTCCATATCGTGCCATGCTCTTCATTTTTTTTTTGAGCATTTTGCTTTATGCCCTAGGTTTGTATATCCATGCTTTTCTCCTTAGGCATTTTTCGACCTATCTCCATCTAATTCATCAAATATACAGCAGTGACATTGTTTGTTCTGAACAAGAATGTCAAAGCCTCCATTTTCTTTTTGAGTTATCTTCCTAGATGTTCTAGTGGTGATTTTCACCACTCGAACAAAAATTTTACCTCGTTCCAACTGTCAAAGCAGTGATTTTCACTGCCACTTCAGGTGATCTTCTAAATCCTACATGGAGTGCACATTTCTTCAAAATGATATGGCCCTATTCTTTTTACCCGCCCATACACTTCCATTTTTTCCAAGTGCAAGTTGAGATGTCAAGGCATTGATTTTTAGCGCCTTGACACTTATTTTCAAATGAACTTCCTCCAAATGCAAGGGCGTTGATTTTCAGTACCCCAACACTTTGATTGTTCAAAGTGCAAAACACATGTTGGAGCATTGAAAATTAACACCCCTACATGTAAATCAACATCTCAAGTGTAGGAGCACTCATTTTCAACGCTCCTACACAAAAGATAGTTTTTCCTTCTTAAGCTCTGAAATCACTATGTTTTCGCTCCAAACGTCATTTCTTCGCCCATGCTTCATTTTTCTTGCTAAATTGCTCATTTCCACTTGCTCTAAGTTGCTTACTTTCCTCATACTTCCCAACGCTGCAGTTTCTCCTAACATTTGTTGATTCACAACTCTTGCAGTTCCTCTCAAGATCTCGTTAGGTGATCCCAAAGGTGATATACTTTGATCCTGATTCTTCTAGATGACAACAAAGAATCCTCCCTCGTCTTCTAAGAAAGAAAGCAAAATGAAATATAAATACCAAGGTGTCTTCCCACCTACCGTGGTGATCTCAAAGGTGGATGAAATTAAAGATACCGAAGTTGGTCATCAGGATCTTGAAGACTTTGTAAAGAGAACTGAGCAAAAGCCCTTGGAAGATAGCTTGAGAGTCATTGTCCATAGCAACTTGCATCTGGTGTCCACATTCCTGACATCTACTTGTCATACAGAGTTTGTTCTCTAGATTGCATCCCACTACGTCTGAGAGAGCAAAAGTGTAATAGATTCCTTCAAACAAGTAATGATGAGACTGGACCCTAAATTATTTGATATTGTTTTCCAAGTTCCACATATGGAACAGTATACAAATATTTTAATTCAACAGGCACAGGAGGTCTATGATTCAGATCCCAATAAGGCTAAAAATTTTATTAACAACCAGTGGTTGAAAACACCTAGGCCTACTATCTCAAGATGGCCAAAGGGGCTTCCTCGAAGTGACTTCAAAGAAGATGTTAGGGATATGATTACTCTCCTGAGCAGGGTGAAAGGCTTGCCAAAATTATCTCACTTTTAGGACTGGATGTATGAATACATTCAGATCATATAGAGAAAGAAAGCTCACATTGATTGGGGGACCCAAATCTATGATGAAATCCATGAGCAATTGATAAATGTGCCAACCACTCTGAAGTTCTATATGACTTCTTATTTGGTGTATGTTACAGCTGTGATGAGGAAATTTCTAGGATTATCTACAAAGAGGAACTGACACTCTGTACCTGTGTATAAGTATTTTTACCACTTGGAACTGAAGGAAAGTCTTCATCATTTTAGGAGGGTCACAGATGCCTTCTTTGCATCTCTAATTTTCAATTTTGACCCAACTCTCAAAAAGAAGAGAGTATCTGACGAGGACTACAAAGTGGTGAGTAAGGTCGGGTGTATCTTTTTGCAATTTCCAACTTTCACCTACATGAGGGTAGGTTGCTATATTGGGTGTCCTTACATGTTGCCTAAATATCCCTCATATAAGTGGATACTCATGGAGCTATGCAATTAGCTTATCTCAGTTCATAAGGAACGAATGAGAATTCAAAAACTGGGTTTCAAATTTCCACTGACGATTGGTAGATATACCATTCATAGTGTACAAAAGGAAAAGTTAGTTGTTGCAGAAATGCAGATCATGAAAATAAGGACACACAAATACAGATTTTACTTTGACTACCGAGTTGTGAATAGGAAATTGAAGAACGGTCACCGACACAAGTATCGCTTCGAGGACATATGGGTTGAATGTAGAAATGAAGAATATGTACGAAAGATGGAATTTTGTAGGCTAACTATAGAGCAGATCAAAGATCTTGGTATGGTCGATCTACCAAAGGATTTCAAAGATCCTAGTGACATCCTCAACTCTTCCTACAAAGAAAATGAAATTTCTAGGAGACCTTTTCCTACAGTACAATGGTCTAAGAAGGAAAGTGTCTCTATCAGGGAAAGGCTTGCCTCCATATTTTCCAACACAACAGAATGATTGCATACACTAGTACAAAAACAATAATATATGACTAAATAAACTATTAAAAATTGCATATATATGACTAATTTTGGTCACGTGACCATTAGTAGTTTATTGCCGGTCATTTATAATGCGACCAAATTTATGACTAAACTATTTTAGTCATTTATCTAGTCATTGATTTAGTCATTGATTTGGTCATTGATTTGGTCATTTATTTAGTCATTGATTTAGTCATTGATTTGGTCATTGATTTAGTCATTAATTTAGTCATTTATTTAGTCATTAATTTAGTCATTGATTGTTGTTAACTGGTCATTTATTTAGTCGTGGTAGTCATTTATTTAGTCATATATTTAGTCATTACTTTAGTCATTAATCTAGTCATGTAAGTCATTACTTTAGTCATATATTTAGTCATTACAAATCAAATCTAACTTAATTAATCCTCACAAATTAATGCATATAAACTTCAAGTATCATAGATATTCAAATGTTGAAGAAGCACCATTAAATGTAGACTAAAATTCTTGAACAAATATGATTGATCAAACACAAACACAAACAACACAGTATTTATGAGTGGAAAAAAAACCACTCTAAAAATTTACTTTATTAAGCCTGATTGGCAAATCAAAATTTCATTGGTTACATTCAATGTCTCAGTGACACTGTACAACTTACTGACACTATATAAATAGAATAGTCCTATTTTCATATACTTATATTGTTTT
This sequence comes from Sequoia sempervirens, assembly GCA_007258455.2. NCBI lineage: Eukaryota > Viridiplantae > Streptophyta > Pinopsida > Cupressales > Cupressaceae > Sequoia > Sequoia sempervirens. The sequence goes on along the minus strand of VDFB02105785.1, from coordinate 91,923,578 downwards.
CCCCTTCCTTAACTGCAGTCATTTTGGAAGGGTAGCGACCTCCTATAGGGGCTCGACCCATTTAATCCCCTTGCAAATCCACAACTTTCCCGTTGCTATTGGTTTCGACTCCTCCAAACTCTTCATCGCTGGTATTCACCTTTTACTTCTCCAATTTGGAGCTGCAACCTAAAAATAAGGTTTCAAAATTTGAACGTAAAAAACATATTTGGAAGTAGATTTTTATCAGATATTGTAGTTGCAAGTTCCACTAATTATAATAAAGATAAATAGTTTTACCTTTTTGCATCAACTAATGCAATTCTGATAACTTTTAGAGGATCGACAATGCTAGCCTTTATCATATCAACATACTCAACTGCAAGTTGCAACACAACATTAAACTTATTAATTAGACTCAACATCTAAGAAAGAAAGAAAAAAATTCAAACATTATCAATTTAGTTTAGCAAGCCTAACATATAGACAACCTCCTTTACATTCAAAAATTTACTCAAGGATGTCATTTTTAGTCTCAGAAATTAAAATAACCTTATTGTTCATTTGTCAAAACTACATAGTTAATAGAAAAAAAAATCAATGGAAAAAGCATGAGGAAAAATAATCTACCTCTATATTATTAGGGGTGATCAAATACTGCTTAAATCTACAATCAAAAACCCTCCTATGAGATACAACCAATCCTATTAGATTAAAAAACAAGAACTAAAACCTTCTTGGGAATCACAACAACAATACCTAAAATCCATCAATGGATGAATTTAATTTTTTCCAAACATGTAGTAATCAAAAGGCTCATGTATTGCTCTATGATAATTAGAAAATGTGAAAGGATCCTGAAATAAAGGAAGAAATAGAAGAAATTATGCATTTGTTCAAATGAGTAAATATAGTGTAATGTGTTAATTGTTTTTTCTTTACATCATTTAGGAACTAAAGCATAAAAAATTACATAGAGAGGATTTGAAGCAGCAAACCTCAAACTATAACAGAATCCGGTCAAAAGTTGTTGCCATGTTTCAAAGGACTATTTCTTTTGCATTGGGATTCCCCCTCTCAAAAACCTGACAAAGGAAATCCAGATACATGACCATTGGAAAGATACAAAATTATCACATTAAAGAGAGGAAACAACAAACACTTTGTTAAAATTTCATTCCTACCTCAAAATCTACTGCTTTGCAAGAAAGAAAAGCATTTTAGGCAATTCCAAAGCAATACTTTCATATTTTTTTATTAAACATCAATATAAAGACCTTTGTTTTGTTTCTCTTATGGGAATTTTTTAACTGGGAATGAAACTATTTCAACATTTAGAAAACCATGTTTGACAGGTATACAAGGTATTAGAAATGCAAACTTACAAACTATTTGCAAAAATGCTTTTACATTTTAAGATAGAGAAATTTCATTATGTGGACTTGCTTTAGTGGCAAAGACAAAGCAGCGTTGATGATCATCACCAGCCAAGCATGTGGCTTCAGGAAGGTTTAGAAGGTTGGTCGCTGCCCTTATTCAAGGGTAAAATCTATTACTAGGTCATTGACAACACTGTCTCAACTCCAACATCTAAACCAGGTTGGGATTCTTGTTGTCTATGTAATAAATGAACAAAAAATGAATGTAAATGTAGGTTAGTGTTGTTGTAGCAGATTCTGGAAACATATATTGTGTTTACTTGGTCACTGTATCATTTTCTGAGTTCAAACACTTCATATCTGCTCATTACATTGTCTCATTATCCACATGTACAAGTCTGAAATACATTTTCTAAGTATTTTTATTGCTGCCATTATTGGGCTATGTAGAAAGTGAATTGGATGTTAAGAAATATGCAATGTTAAGAAACAAATGATTCAACTAGGATTCAAGTAAAACAACCTTAACTACAAAGTACAACATTATACATAACTCATACAAAATAGACCCTAGAAGCCAAAATGTAGCAGTGGGAAATACGTTTAAGAAAAGATTCTAGGGAATAGATGGTAGCCTACTCTGTAGATTTACCATTACTATGGTATTGAGATTTTCTTATATAAATTTTGGGAATTTCTTTATCATTGTGAATTCTGTAATAAGAATTCTCTATTTTTACTTGCATAATATATTGAACATAAATTTTTCCCATAGTCCATAAGAAATGGCATGCAAATAAGTTTTATGAATACAACGCCTACAGTATCAGGCCAAAGGGATTGCTACTGGGGCAAAGGGGATGATTTTTTCTTATGGTTGTGAGGTGACATAGTATACCATAGCTGACACCCTTTGCATTGTTTGTCTTAGCCACAATTGCATCCTTCCATCCTTGTGAAATCATAACCCTGGTACAGGAAAAGAGGGATATGAGTATGGAGGTGGGGTTGGTTACATTATTTTGAAATAGGGCAGGGAAGTATATGAATAAGTGTACAACTATATTGCATTCCATTGAAGCAATTTTATATCCATGTTGAATGATTTTCTTTTAGTTACAACAAATATAGTGAAAACTATATTTATTTGAACAAGCGTTTTCAATTTCTTTGCATTACTTTAATATAAGGGCTTTTGTCACACCTCAGGCCTTGAGTACATTACATAAAGGGATCACAATACCAAGTCCAAAACTAATAAAACTTATTCATCAAGATTTTTAAAACCAACTTTTTGGACCACACTTTGTGATCCATCATCAGGAAGAGGAAAAACAGTTACATTTTGACAATCACTATGGGCTTTGGAAATATCATGACTGTTAAAAAAGAGGGGTTTGGCTGGGAAAAACAAATCCATAAAATGTTTTCATCAAGCCGCAAAGGTTGTGGAAGGGTAGTAGCTTCTGAAGATAAATCAAATTGAAGAGCTACAAAATCCCCCAAAAAAGTTACCAATAAAGTTAATAGGTTGCAAAATTAAACCATATCTTTAGAGAATTTGCATAAGAAGGAAAAGTGTTGCAACATTAAAATGAATTTCTTGCAAATTATTCAATTTTTTGAAGGAATTTTGCACAAAAAAATTGATGAATGAATTTAGAAGAAAGCCTGCAATGATCTATTAAGTTCATATTAGAAATTTGTAAGTTTCATAAAGAAGTGACAGAAAAGTCAAATTTCAAAGTAAACCTAAACATAGGATGTCAAACTTTGGAAAACTGAGTTATAGGAATACAATGTTATTGTGTACTTGAAATTTCCAACTCTATATCAAAACTTAAGTATAATCTCTTATTTGACATTTGAGAATCTAGGAAACTAAGAAACATGGTTGCATCACCATGAGTAAGAATAATTATGAAGTACAGTTCAGGATTTGGGAATTTGAGAAACATAGGAATTCACTATATGGGAACTTGAGACACCGATGGGAGTTCAGTGTCATGTGTACATGAAAACTTCTAAAACCCAAATTTAGAAAAAGCTTCAAGATTCAAGAAACTAAGTAATTGGGATCCAGCATCATCTGTACGGATAAGTACAGTCATGTTATTAAGGGGCAGTCATGGGAATGGATAAATCCATGATTCTATTTCAGTTTCCAGTTTGTTTCATTCATTTTTATCAAGTATGAAGGAAGATATTGTAATTTTATTGCAGACAAGTCAAAACCCCTATGAGGGTAAACAATGGCTTTATAATTTGTGTTTCTTCTACTTAATCCGGTGAAAGCTCTCAATTTTTGGTGTGTAAACTCCTTGTTGCATATAGATTCATATTTCAAAGGTTATAGACCATAAGGTGAAGGCATATGTGCAAAGAGTTGAAGCTTTGAATGTAAATTTGTGTCTCAGTCTGCTAAAACAGAGTTTTAAGAGGCCTAAGACCTAGGGTTTGCAAAAATACACGTGGAAAAAAACTTTTAATGTATTTTAAATCTTTAGCAAGTCAAACAAAGGTTGTTTGAACTTTGAAGCATTGAGTAAGTAAGCTTGAGCCTAGACATAGAAGATTCAATAAACCCTGTTTAGTTCAAGCCTTATTAGGCCTAAATTGCTACATGGACAGTCATATTGGAGTCTGTTTTTCCAAATGAACATATATTTGATTTCTTGTTATGTTTTAGAACCCTATAAGGGGCATCCAAAATAATGATCACAGTCAGAAAAAAGAGGTCTGCCACTCAAGTTGTTTTTGATAGTTCCCATAAGCATGGCTACAAGGAATGCTAATAGTCATTGAAGGTTTGTTTATCAAATCATTGAAGTTAAGTTCTTGGATTTTTAAATTAGTTTATTTATGTTGATTCAATCCTACTAAACCTACCCAAAATTTGGAAATAGTTATCCTTAATATGCATGGTGGGATAATTTTTGCACTCAGTGCCTAATCTTTAGAAAAGTGTCATCCAAGTGTTTAGCCAGCCATGTAGAACTTCAAGTTGTGAGTGAAATTGGACTATGTTTGAAAACATACACTCCAAAAGTGTAGTAGGTTGTTAATGCAAAGGTTCAATGACCTTGTATATATGCATTACAACATATGCCTCCACCACAAGAGAGTTTTAGCAACAAATGAAGATTTATCCCCCATTAAGTTGGAGTATGATTCTCTATTTGATTAAATCTTTGAGGATAGAATGGTTGCACTTGCTTTTTTGACATACTCAAAGGGGTGCATGGTCCAATAACTTGAAGCTAATGTTGGCTGAGTGGCTTCTCTCAACCGTTGTTTGATTTTTTATGTATTTTTTTGCTAGTACCATTAGGATGGATTTTGAAATCCATTGTTTGTGATGTGTACCAAAAAAACAATTTTAAGGATATCAAAACAATTTTTCTTTTGTATTAGAATCCAAGTATACTGTTCACGTCATTTTTTATTTATTTTGTTTTCTACACATGTATGGTAGATCCAACTGATTATTTTGTGTGTGTCTGAATTTATTTTGATATGAGATGCAATATAGTTAGTTTTTTATTAAATTCACTATTTTTTAATGATTTTTTTGGTTTTCCAAGTCTGCACTAAATTTTCGCACCAAATTTGAGTCCAAGGAAAAAAATGGCTTGTCAATTCTATGAGTCCACATCTCAACACAATGGCCATAACCCTTGGAAATAATTTACAAAGCTTCAACTAAAGCATCATATTGCAAACACAGAAAACAAAGTTTTTTGTTTTAACGTAGCAAGAATAAATGAATATTTTATAAAACTTGAGTGTACCTAATGATACAACCTGAGCAAGTTGTATGAATGAAGGCATGTGTAATCAATAGAGAAGAAAAAAGTTTGAGTCTTTAAGGGGGAGAATTTTATGCCTTTTTGAACAACATATAAGATAAATGAGAAAAATAAGACCCTTGTGGGCTTCCACAAGGAAGATCTCATACACCAAAATAGTATCTCACTTGGTAATCTTCAAAACTACCCTAAACTTTACAATCATCTAATGTAAGCATATATCCTATTAGAGCATAAGAAACATAAAAAATAAATCTTATTTCAATCGTCCAAAATCCAAGATTTGAGTTTTTTAAGATGAACATGGAAGGTACAATTAAAAAAGGAACAAGAAATTTTTAAAAAGAATTGTATGATTGTCAACAATAGATCCTATAAAATGTATTTATTATGACAAAGATAACAAACAAATAGGGAGAGGAGAAAAATTACTTTGATACACCAAATTAGTTTCTTACCATCAATTACCCACTGGATTTGGAGAGATTTGATACATAATCCCCTACATTTTATTTTTGGAGTAGATTTACTTGGTATGAAAAGCTCAAAATTGGCATCTCTGAGTAAAGGACTTGCCAAACTTTCCACAGATGGACAATTCCTTCAGTTGCACATAAACAGGTGAACATAAAAAATTATATTTAAATTGAGGAAAAATCCACATATTTGAGAAATATGAACATATTCATTGTCCTTATATGACATTTTTATGAATTTTTTGTAGGATTCTTCAAGGAAAATTATAGGAGTTGGTGATGGCATTTTACAAGGAACTGAGGCTTTAGCACAGGGTGTGGAATTTGGTTTCTCTAGAGTGTTAACTAAACCTTTGGAAAGTGCAAGAGAACATGGTGTTATTGGTTTTGTACATGGTCTTGGGAGAGCATTTTTGGGTATTATTGTTTAGCCTGTGAGTGGAGTCTTGGACTTTGTTTCCTTGACTGTGCATGGTATTGGTGGAAGTTGTACATGTTTTTCAGGTATTTGGAAATAAATCTATTTCAAATAGGATTAGGATCTCACGTGCCATCCAGAGTAGTGGAATTCTTGAAGAATATAATGAAAGGGCAACATCTGGGCAGGTCATTTCCCTTTTCACTTTTTACTTGGGAATTTTTACTTTCCTGCAGATTATTGTATTTATATTTTATCTATTTATAGACAAAATGACATTTGGGCAGGTCATTTCCCTTTTCCCTTTTCACTTTATATTTATTGTATTTAACCTGTAAATTAATGTGTTTCATGTATTTTTTTCCATAAATTGAGGTTTTGAATGGGCCGTCAGCTTGAGTTATTGGCATTAACCGGGCCCAGCTAGTGGGAACACAAACAGGGGGGCCCATCCCCTAACAACCAACAGTCCAAGTGCATGAGTAAAGTGGCCCACAAGCCCACCAGCCTTGCAAGGGCTTGACACTAGGTGGGCGCTGAAACAACACCATCTAAACACCAACAAACCATGCCATCAATGACAATGTGTTTCCATTCACATACTAGTGCTTTATTGATCTTCAAATTATCTGGACATATTAATGGATGAATTGCACTAGTTTCTTATGTATTGCTGAGCACTATTAAAGAGATGTCATCTCATGGAATGAAATGATTGATTGCAGAATGTGCACAAAATGGATTTTGTAAGGAACCTCTCAAAATCTTTGAATTAATGAAGCACTCTCGAACACATCCTAATATTGTAAGCTTTTCTTGGGTTCTAGGTGCATGTAGTCATGTAGGTTTAATGGATGAGGTCTGCACATACTTCACACGTCAGTAACCCTTATTGCATTACAATTTACATATATAGTTGATCATTAGGTGTGCATGGTTGACTTTTGTGATGTTTGAGGCATTTATTCAAACAATTCACTGCCTTGTCTATGCTACCACATTTTCAATACATGTCTACCAAAGCATTTTATCAAACAATTCATTGCCATGCTACTATGGCTAAAAGCCTTAAATAGGTACTTTCAAACAAGCTATGGATTCCAACATCGTAAGCACTCTAGAACACATCCTAACATTGTAAGCCTAAGATTTGTACTTCTACAGATAATCTCAGTACATTAATAATATATTTATATATATGCAATTATATGTTAAAATAATACATACTTGATATGTTCATGTGTACCACCAGAAGTTGCATTTGATATGGCCCATGTTGCTTCTTTCTTAATATCAAACTCAGCAGTTTGAAGGAGCTGAACAAGTGGAGGAATGACGTTTGCATCGATCACAACCTAAAAACCAAAATATCCATTAACAAATAGCAAACCTTAAAATAATTTAGTTTCACACCATTCAACAAAAATGCTTCTCTAGTCGAGATAACAAATAGAAAGACCTGAATTTGTTCTTTGTTTCCTATGGTTATGATTGAAATGGTCCAGCAAGCTTCCTTCTTGATGCTCTTCTTGTGATTATGGGTTAGGAGAGCTCATAGGCAATGAGGTGCTTGATTGTTGATTATGTACTGAAATTAAATGAAACACCATAACATAAGTCAATGAAATAGTACAATGACAGCATCATACACTTGCAAAAAGAGCAATTAATTATTGATATGAAAATCTAAAGAAAATGTCAATATAAACTTATACCTGAGTCTACAAATCATCACCAGTTACAATATTTCCCATTGTTCAGAGAGCTAATACAAGGATAGATGGAGAGTGATGCAAGGATAGAGGTCAGAAACAACTCTACTCACTTTGCTCTAGACAACAAATCAATCTACAAACTGAAGCCTTCATTGAGACAACCAACTTTCAATGCAATCCAGTTTTTCCAAGGCACTTTTCCTTTACAAAACCTTGATTCAAAGCACTCCAACTGAGAATAAGGCATAATTTTTTTGTAGAATCCTCAAAACCACATTAAGAAACAACAAAATAACTGACTCAAAACATTTCCCAACTTAAACAACTCAAACTTGAGAGCTTACACAATAGACTGTCTCAAATCAGCAATTGAGGCCATTTAGGCCACATAACCAAGCAACATCAAGTTCCCAAGCCCTTTACTCAATCCCAAAGCTACAAAAAAATGTATATATGTCTACAAAACATGATTAAACTATCTCCTAAACTTGATTCAAGGTATTTCAGTAAAAACCTACTCAAAAACCCTCTATTTCCACTTAAACTGTGACAATATTCTATTTTTAAGTGTTGTAGTTGTGATAGAATGTCAACAGAATCAAGGAGGTTATTTAAACCTTTAAAATTTCCTATTATATTCAAGTGCTGCAGTTGTGAGAGGTTGAAAATGGAATTGGGGAGGTTATTTAAACCTCTGCAACTTTCTATTTTCAAGTGCTGCAGATGTGACAGGTTGCCAATGGAATCAGGAAAGTTATTTAAACCTCTATAGTCTTCTATGTTCAAGTGTTGCAGTTGTGGCAGGTTGCCAATGGAATCAAGAAGGTTATTTAAACCTATATAGTCTTCTATGTTCAAGTGTTGCAGCTGTGACAAGTTGCCAATAGAATCAGGGGGGTTATTTAAACTTTTACACATTTCTATGTTCAAGTGCTACAGCTGTGACAGGTTGCCAATGGAATGAGGGAGGTTATTTAAATCTATACACTCTACCATTTTCAAGTGTTGCAGTTGAGACAGGTTGTCAATGGAATCTAGAAGGTTATTTAAACGTTCACACCCTTCTATGTTCAAGGTTGCAGTTGTGACAGGTTGTCAATGGAATCAAGGAGGTTATTTAAACCATGACAATATTTTAGTTTCAAATGCTACAGCTACGATAGACTGTCAATAGAATCAAGGAGGTTATTTAAACCTTTGAAACTTCCTATTATGTTCAAGTGCTACATTTGTGATAGGTTGACAATGGAATTAAAGAGGTTATTTAAACCTTTGAAACATGTTCCTCAACTCACTAGCAAAGAAACACATGTAATTTGTGTTTCTATTTCGACCTAACTTTTGATGCTGCTATAACCATTTATCGCCCTAGTTTTGAAGTCTTTTTGAGTTTGTGTAGGGTAGGATTTCAATTGATATTGTCTAAAGATATGGACAGTATCCCTATTGAAAGTTGTGTTTTTTTCCCAAAGACAAGTTGCAATATTACGTTGAATGGATCAACTAAAGAATAGAGACTTTTAAATTTCCTGGCCTTGTCTTAGAAGCTCTATATTCATTACAATTAGCTGGTCCATCCAGTCAAGATTGTTGAAACGCTTTTGACCTAGTACGGGTGGTTGCGATTGATTTGTGGATATGAATGTCACTGTTTTCCAAATTGTAACCAACAGTATTTGAAGCTGTGTGGTTGGTATAAAACTTTTATGGATGAACAACCACATTCTATAGATATGTTTGTGCTACATTCTAAGTCTCATCTATTTTTGTATGCTTAAAGCCTTAAATACTTTTTAACCTTATTAAATATTGCATGTGTATGGTGGAAAAAACTAGATTCCAATTCTCTCTTAAGCTCAAGACATTTACTTGCCAAGTATTGAGCCAAATGTGCAATTCTTTTGGATGTGCAATATTTGAGCATTTTCAAGCGCATACATACCAAACAACATAATGGACTAGCCCGAGTACAAAGCAAATTTGTTTGCGCCAATATTTAACCCTGTAATAAATAGTTAGAAGGAACTGGAGTGCTGATACATTGAGCTAGTTGAGGTTGAATTATCATCAAATTGAATCATTTTGATAGAGTTTAGAGAACACATAAGTGATTTTGGAATAGAAACACACCAAACACTTAACAGCAAAGTGCGTTTGATAAATTGGAGAAGCAAATATAAAGAGGTATACCTATTTCTTTTCTTTTCTTTTTTATCTTTTGCCATTCACTATTCTAGTTTTCATTTTGTCCACTTTCGGTTATGGAACAAGAAAAAAGAAATAGCTCTTAGCAAATCCAAACGCAGGCAGAAGTATAGAAATATATTGAGCATTAGAGAGGGGTAGCTTGGTATCCAAGGTCCATTAGACGTCACTTGGAAAAACAAAAAATTTATGGAGGTCTAAGAAAGTCCTATGAGAGCCCAAGAGTAAGCCAATTAAAAAATGAAAAAGTTATGTAGGTCTAAGAAAGTCCTATGAGAGCGAGCCCAAGAGTAGGCCAACAATGGCCCAAGAGCCCTATAGAAGTTGGTTTCCATTGTTGACCTTGTTAGTGACCAATTTGTAGGATTGCCATATATTAATCTCTTGAACATGTTCTTGTAAATGTTGTATAAATTGTATTGAACATATGAGAGTGTTTTGTGGCTTAGTTGATGCTCTATATGTTAATATTTGTAGATTTCTATCTTTTCCAAATCTCTATAATGCTAGTGAGCTATGGTATTGAATATCCATCCTATTTTTATGGATCAAAACCCAGCTTTCTTCTTCCAACATTTCTAGGTTCTAGGAATAGCTATGAAATGTAGTGAAAGAATCTACGGCTGCAAGATCAATCCTCAATTCCCTCAACTCTACTTTATTGGTCTTTATTCTTGTTAGTATTTTAATTCACACCGTTTAGTGCAACACAAAACAAAACAGATGTGTGGTAAAACCAGTCTTCAAATTAGAAGGGGAATCTCCCTTTAAACTAAAAACCAACCTAGACTACACAATATCTACTTGCTTATTTACAATTTTTACAGTTTCTTTTTGGGTAATTTTGAAATGCAATACAAACTAACTAATAAAAACTTATCTTTTTGCTTTCTTAATCTAAAGTACAAGGTGATTCAACACATCAACACTAGATAAGAGATTTTTGGGGTTTTTGACTAAAAGAAATCCTTATAGCTACATGCTTGTGTTGTGCAACTAAAAGCAAAGACTGAACAATATAAGTGCACATATAGATTGAATTGACTGACTCAGTACAAAGCCACAATATCCAACTTTGAAAGACGTAGAAAACAAGGCTTGGAGATTTGGTAGAATCTATTAAATATATCTAAGCATACAACAAAACATCTCAATAGAAACTTTGAAGCAAAACAAGCATAATAAATTCCATTTAACAAATAAACATTAAATTTTGAATTAACAATCACAAATACTTAATGAACAACAATTTCAGCAATATGCAAGCTTGATAATTACCACTAGAAGTCTAAGCACAAAATAGCACTTATTTATTCTACTTTACAAAGCTATTGCATGAAAATAAATAAAAGCTAATTGATACTTCTACTCTTACAAATGATTGATTGTGTTTAATGTAATTTTTATTACAAAGTCCTATCAATTAATTCTATAACTAAGAATGTGCAACCTCCAGTTAAGCTATAGATTGAATTTATTACAACTATGTCTTAATGCTCACATCTCTCACATTGTAAGAGATTTGAAGATATCTGATCCCAAAATATGCTCTTTTCTCATAAAAAGATGATGATTAAAAATAGTCTAGTGCAAACTAAAATAAGACTTTTGGATAGGCGGCTCTAGATGACTTTGATGATTTTGAAAATTTTCCTCTCATCATGGCAAACCCTTTGAAAAACCTTGAAAAATTTCTTTAACATTTTGAATCCTTTTGATAACTGCACACTTCTAGTTTACACACACACCAACACACTATCAAATTGACTTAGAACTTGCATTTTTTGTTTCCTTTGTATAGGTGTGCACTTCATCATTAGGTGCACATCTAATAGTTGTGATTTTTTAACATTGAATTTTTCTTTATTGAGGTGTGCCCCTCAGCCCAAATGTGCACTTATGCATTGTGTACTAGATTTTCAAAATGAACTTTCCTTCTTTATGAGATGTGTCCCCCAAATCAAACACATGCCCAAAAATTGATGACAAGTTATGACAAAAATTACTCTCTTTACATAAGCATTCACTTGCCTCTAACTGCACACCCAACAACGGGTTTTGCAAACCAATCCTTTCTTTAACTTTATGAGGTGTGCCCTTAGTCTAGAGATTGCACTTGTGAATGGTAGTTATTGAACGCTTGATTTTCCTTGAGGTGTGTCTTCCCACCCAAGTGAGCACTTATACATTAGAATATGAACATGACTCAAGCAAATTTCCTTAAGATGGATGTGTCCATATTTTCCCACATCCACCTATGCCCTAGCATCCTTCTATAGAGTGAATTTTCATCTCGACTATGGCGTGCCTCTACATTTCCTCATGTTCCTATGAACCATCCATCCTTTTATAGGTCCATCTCGAATCCTTGATGCATGTTGTTGAATCCACATCAAAAATTTGGATTTTTACAAACTTAATTGTAGCACATCCTTGTCCTAGGGCACACACCTACGCATTAAAACTTCATCATTTTCTAGCATTCCTTCAATCAAGCACACACTCGATTCATCTCACGCACCTATACAATACATGCTTTGTGAGCACATTTAAATTCTTCCACATGCACCTAATCATTAAAGATAACTTTTCACTATAAAAATATTCTTTGTAAAGGTGCACATCCATCCCCAAGTGCACACCTATGAACTATCACCTTGAAATTTTTCTTTGTAAAGGCGTTAAAAGAGACAACTATAAAGCCCATCTGAATTGTATACCTACGACAATTATAGAACCCAAAACCAATATCCTCATATTATCATTAACTTATTTTTTATAAATTGAATTTTTCAAATATATTTTTAACAATCTGGGTTTGGTACATATATTTGTTGGTCAGTTGAAAATTCCTAAGGCTCATTTTGCCAAGAAAACAAAAATCAACAATAAACTTTGAAAAAACTCGCAATTCATAGGGTTTGTGACAAGAATATCATTTATTTGATAAACAATACAATTCTTGGATAAAACAATGTTCAGGAATCGAACATGAATGGATTTCTATCTAGAGAAATTGGGCGCTATTGATATGAGGGTAGAAGACAAAGCTTTGTGATTTACCTCTTGGTGTCCATGATGTCGATGACGAAAAATGGGAAAAGTGTGCAGGAAAAAAATACGAAACCCTATCTCCCTTCACGTGTCGCTTCAATCTATCAATAGTAAATGAAAGATCATCTAAAAATATCGGCTGCAGTTCCCTTTTATGAGGAGGTCGGTGAGATTTATTCAACCTTGTTCGCATAGATACAAAAACAACACAATGTCAAGTTGTTACGATAAGGATGAGAAACCTTTCATCTTATCGCCCGAGTGATTTTAATTTACAGCCATATTTTTGCATTGCAGATTTTTTAGCTGAACCAATAGGAACTGTTTCGATGAAGTTTCCTCAGGAATGAGAATCAGGCGTGAGAATTTCAGTGGGTTGTACCCACACGAAATAGCCTATCGCCTAATTATTAGGATATAAGGAAACAAAATTTGCTTAAATCCTAATAATTACACCATAAATTGTTGCTTCAATCTATTCACAATAAATGAAATTTAAAAATATCAGGGTTTTAAGGCTTACTTAGATTCTTGAGTTCAAAAAATGAAACTCTTGAAATGGCATCAACAACATCACATACAATGTCATCCATAGTTGTGGCTGGAGATAGGTGACCCTACATGGTCTAAAACCCTCGACAAAACCTTATTTTCAGGTTGCATCTCACCAAATTGGAGAGGTGAAAGTTCAATACTAGCGAGGAAGAGTTTGGAGGAGCGGGAACCAATAGTGGCAGGAAAAGCAACAAAAAATGGTGAAAAGCAACCAAAAAATTAATATATAAATATACTAGCAATCGCACCTTGGTGTGCAATGGGTACGCCGAAGAGGTGTGGAAGGTCAACTAGGTAATATTTTGGTCTATATTTTGGATACATTTGTGTGGTACATGGGGCCAATTGGTAGGAACTCCAAATTGGAAAGATAATGAGGCTCCATTACCAATAGTATCATGTTATGTTTGCAATAGGCAGAGATGGAGAGAGAGGGAGAGATGAGGATAAAGAGAGAGAGAGAGATTGATGGGGGAGAGCAAGAGAGAGGAGTGAGGAGATGGAGATGGAGAAGGAGAAGCAGAGGGATATGGAGAAGAGAGGGAGAGATAAAGAGAGTGCTTGGATAGAGGGATATAGAGATGGAAGAGATAAATATATAGGGGGGAGAGGGGGAGAGATAGAAAGATAAAGATAGAGATAGGAAGTGCTATATAGAGAGAGGTAGAGAGAGGGAGATATAATGAGATAGAGATAGAGGGGGAGATGGAAGAAATATAGAGAGAGATTAAGAGGAAAAGAGATACATATATAGAGGTATAGGAAGAGGGATAGGGAGAGAGACATTTGCACGGTTAGACATGAGGATATGGGATTCCATTCACCATGTTTGGAATTCAAGGCCTTTCTACGAATGGGTGCTAGGGTTTGTGCACACTCGGTGGTGTCCCCTATATACTACCAAAACCTTAGCTCTAAAATTTTTTCCAAGGATGGAGGATAGTCTAGAAAATCTGTTGCTTGGGGTGAAGAGGCATGTCTTTAGAAACCACCAGAACCACCCCCTGATCTACAACAAAGGCATAATTCATGGGCAACCAAGGTCTACAGGGTGTTGGATAAGGATAATGGGTGCAATTTTATGGATTGTTCAGCCTAGGGACACCACAACTTTGGTCGCCTGGGTAGAATGCCCCAACATTTCCCTCTACAAATCCTTCTAAATGGTGTTAACCCTCTAGGTGGGAATAGCAACAAGGTTTGCCCTCTACCTAGGTATTTAGCTCACAAAGCACATTCTTGTGGTTAGCCTATTCAATTTTTCTTGTGATAGAGATGACTATTTGTAGAACCATGCTCTCATTTGCAGATTGATGAAATCATGGCCTAGCTTTAGTGAATTACATTCTTGGATCACATATAATTGGAAGGAGCACATGGAAGAGGAAATTTTTATCTATCCATGTGCTCGAGGTTTTTGTATCTTGGAATTTGACTCCACTAAGGATATGGATTTAGTGTTGATAGCTAGTCCTTGGATGTTTTAGGGAGAATTCATCTGCATGAAGCCTTGGTTTGCTTCCTTCAATCCTTGAATCGAGACCTAAATACATTTGTATTCCTTTGGGTGATGAGATTACCATACCTTCCCCTTTAGTTCCAGGAGTTAGATTATTTGTGTGCCATAGGAAATGATTTGGGTAAGTATCATTACACTTCCAATTAAATAATCAACTATAGGAGTTTTACTTATGCACACATATGTGTATAAATGGATCTATCCATTGGACTACCTATTGAGATCTCTTTGAAAGTGGGTAACAGATGCTGGAGACAACTAGTAGACTACCAAAAAATTGCTTTCAGATGCTAGAAATGCTTTTCAACTGATCACTTTACCCATTAATGACAAAAGATGCAATCTCATGAAGTCAGCAATCAGGAGACAAGGGGAAGGCCCTCTTGTTGGATTGGGGTAGATTCCCATCATTATGTTATCTCTCCTGGAACCCAAAACGAATTGACTTCTCCTCAGGTTCCTCAAGAGGTCATTTCAAATCCAAATTCTGTCTCTTCCCATTGGGCAAGATCTCCCTCTTAGGATCTCACATGAGGTCAATGTTAGTGGCTCTTGTGTAGTCCCCTCACCATAATTGGAGAAAGCAACCATAAAAATTGGCAATGATTCTATGGAGGCACCAACTTCTCCCGTGACAGTTGAGATTGATGTTGGTGAAGGTTGTGAAGACAATTCCAAATCAAATTCTTTACAACTTTTTGAATGCATTCAACATATTAGATCAAGTGGACATAAGTTAAGAGGAAGAGGTCTCCAACAATGATAAAGCACCAAATGTCGCTAAGGTCGTCAACAAAAAAGAAAGTTTGTGAAGAAATGAATATTGCTTGCCCACCCAAGGGTTGATGTGTTCCCCTTCATCCATGAAGGGGGGAAATATTACAATGTAAATTTCCTTTGTGTCCATGTTAGAATGGGCTTCCAAGGTCCCAGTGGCAATAGTTATTCCATTGCACCCCTATTTGTTCTTCATTTATGGGGTATGACTCCCTTACGCCTAGCTTATAAGATAATGTATATTAAGTGTTTTATAACCTTATAAATTATTATTTTTTAATAATAAAATAAATATATTTATTGTAACCTTAAAGATGATTTTTTGATAAAACTAAACATTATTTATTTATTTTAAATTTTGGTTTAAATAAAATAATATTTTGAATTAAAAAGTTGGTAATTAACTTGTTAATATAAATGATTATATTTTAAATTAAATACTAAAAAAATATAAATTTAATGTAAATTTAAATATTTCAATAAAATACAAGCCGGGGGCCTAACTAGATTGGCTAAAGTATTTTGTTGTGAGACATACCACCACGTGTAAAATTTCAATAAAATGCAAATTATCACATGACCAAATTTCATTTCGCTCTAATTTTAATTTTACAAGAAAGATATTAAGATATTTATGTTGATAATTAACATGTTACTATAAATTATTATATTTTTAATTAAATATTAAACAAATATAAATTTATTGTAAATTTAAATATTTCAATAAAATACAAACTATTGCATGACCAAATTTCATTTTTCTCTAATTTATTTTTTTAAAGAGATATTTAAGTTGCTAATTAATTTGTTAATATAAATTATTATATTTATGTTGATAATGAACTTGTTACTATAAATTATTATATTTTTAATCTAATTTTTTTTAAAAAGAAAGATATTTATGTTGATAATTAATTTGTTACTATAAATTATTGTATTTTTAATTAAATATTAAAAAATATAAATTGATTGTAATTTAAATATTTCAATAAAATACAAACTATTACATGATCAAATTTCATTTCTATCTAATTTTTTTTTTAAAGAAAGATATTTA
>VDFB02105785.1:91601559-91906535 GCA_007258455.2 Sequoia sempervirens | reverse complement strand
TCAATTTAGTTTAACAAATACAACATATAGACAACCTCCTTTACATTCAAAAATTTACTCAAGGATGTCATTTTTAGTCTCAGAAATCAAAATAACCTTATTGTTCATTTGTCAAAACTACATAGTTAATAGAAAAAAAAATCAATGGAAAAAGCATGAGGAAAAATAATCTACCTCTATATTATTAGGGGTGATCAAATACTACTTAAATCTACAATCAGAAACCCTCCTATGAGATACAACCAATCCTATCAGATTAAAAAACAAGAACTAAAACCTTCTTGGGAATCACAACAACAATACCTGAAATCAATCAATGGTCGAATGTAATTTTGTCCAAACATGTAGTAATCAAAAGGCTCTTGTATTGCTCTATGATAATTAGAAAATGTGAAAGGATCCTGAAATAAAGGAAGAAACAAAAGAAATTATGCATTTGTTCAAATGAGTAAATATAGTGTAATGTGTTAATTGTTTTTTCTTTACATCATTTAGGAACTAAAGCATAAAAAATTACATAGAGAGGATTTGAAGCAACAAACCTCAAACTATAACATAATCCGATCAAAAGTTGTTGCCATGTTTGAAAGGACTATTTCTTTTGCATTGGGATTCCCACTCTCAAAAACCTGACAAAGGCAATCTAGATACATGACCATTGGAAAGATACAAAATTATCACATTAAAGAGAGGAAACAACAAACACTCTGTTAAAATTCCATTCCTACCTCAAAATCTACTGCTTTGCAAGAAAGAAAAGCATTTCAAGCAATTCCAAAGCAATACTTTCATATTTTTTTATTAAACATCAATATAAAGACCTTTGTTTTGTTGCTCTTATGGGAATTTTTTAACTGGGAATGAAACTATTTCAACATTTAGAAAACCATGTTTGACAGGTATACAAGGTATTGGAAATGCAAACTTACAAACTATTTGCAAAAATGCTTTTACATTTTAAGATAGAGAAATTTCATTTTGTGGACTTGCTTTAGTGGCAAAGACAAAGCAGAGTTGATGACCATCACCAGCCAAGCATGTGGCTTTAGGAAGGTTTAGAAGGTTGGTCGCTGCCCTTATTCAAGGGTAAAATCTATTACTAGGTCGCTGACAACACTGTCTCAACTCCAACATCTAAACCAGGTTGGGATTCTTGTTGTCTATGTAATAAATGAACAAAAAATGAATGTAAATGTAGGTTAGTGTTGTTGTAGCAGATTTTGGAAACATATATTGTGTTTACTTGGTCACTGTATCATTTTCTGAGTTCAAACACTTCATATCTGCTCATTACATTGTCTCATTATCCACATGTACAAGTCTGAAATACATTTTCTAGGTATTTTTATTGCTGCCATTATTGGGCTATGTAGAAAGTGAATTGGATGTTAAGAAATATGCAATGTTAAGAAACAAATGATTCAACTAGGATTCAAGTAAAACAACCTTAACTACAAAGTACAACATTATACATAACTCATACAAAATAGACCCTAGAAGCCAAAATGTAGCAGTGGGAAATACGTTTAAGAAAAGATTCTAGGGAATAGATGGTAGCCTACTCTGTAGATTTACCATTACTATGGTATTGAGATTTTCTTATATAAATTTTGGGAATTTCTTTATCATTGTGAATTCTGTAATAAGAATTCTCTATTTTTACTTGCATAATATATTGAACATAAATTTTTCCCATAGTCCATAAGAAATGGCATGCAAATAAGTTTTATGAATACAACGCCTACAGTATCAGGCCAAAGGGATTGCTACTGGGGCAAAGGGGATGATTTTTTCTTATGGTTGTGAGGTGACATAGTATACCATAGCTGACACCCTTTGCATTGTTTGTCTTAGCCACAATTGCATCCTTCCATCCTTGTGAAATCATAACCCTGGTACAGGAAAAGAGGGATATGAGTATGGAGGTGGGGTTGGTTACATTATTTTGAAATAGGGCAGGGAAGTATATGAATAAGTGTACAACTATATTGCATTCCATTGAAGCAATTTTATATCCATGTTGAATGATTTTCTTTTAGTTACAACAAATATAGTGAAAACTATATTTATTTGAACAAGCGTTTTCAATTTCTTTGCATTACTTTAATATAAGGGCTTTTGTCACACCTCAGGCCTTGAGTACATTACATAAAGGGATCACAATACCAAGTCCAAAACTAATAAAACTTATTCATCAAGATTTTTAAAACCAACTTTTTGGACCACACTTTGTGATCCATCATCAGGAAGAGGAAAAACAGTTACATTTTGACAATCACTATGGGCTTTGGAAATATCATGACTATTAAAAAAGAGGGGTTTGGCTGGGAAAAACAAATCCATAAAATGGTTTCATCAAGCTGCAAAGGTTGTGGAAGGGTAGTAGCTTCTAAAGATAAATCAAACTGAAGAGCTGCAAAATCCCCCAAAAAAGTTACCAATAAAGTTAATAGGTTGCAAAATTAAACCATATCTTTAGAGAATTCGCATAAGAAGGAAAAGTGTTGCAACATTAAAATGAATTTCTTGCAGATTATGCAAGTTTCTGAAGGAATTTTGAACAAAAAAATTGATGAATGAATTTAGAAGAAAGCCTGCGATGATCTATTAAGTTCATATTGGAAATTTGTAAGTTTCAGAAAGAAGTGACAAAAAAGTCAAATTTCAAAGTAAACCTAAACATAGGATGTCAAAATTTGGAAAACTAAGTTATAGGAATACAATGTTATTGTGTACTTGAAAGTTCCAACTCTATATCAAAACTTAAGTATAATCTCTTATTTGACATTTGAGAATCTAGGAAACTAAGAAACATGGTTGCATCACCATGAGTAAGAATAAATATGAAGCACAGTTCAGGATTTGGGAATTTGAGAAACATAGGAATTCACTATATGGGAACTTGAGACACCGATGGGAGTTCAGTGTCATGTGTACATGAAAACTTCTAAAACCCAAATTCAGAAAAAGCTTCAAGATTCAAGAAACTAAGTAATTGGGATCTAGCACCATCTGTACAGATAAGTACAGTCATGTTATTAAGGGGAAATCATGGGAATGGATAAATCCATGATTCTATTTCATTTTCTAGTTTGTTTCATTCATTTTTATCAAGTATGAAGGAAGATATTGTAATTTTATTGTAGACAAGTCAAAACCCCTATTAGGGTAAACAATGGCTTTAGAATTTGTGTTTCTTCTACTTAATCCGGTGAAAGCTCTCAATTTTTGGTGTGTAAACTCCTTGTTGCATATAGATTCATATTTCAAAGGTTATAGACCATAAGGTGAAGGCATATGTGCAAAGAGTTGAAGCTTTGAATGTAAATTTGTGTTTCAATCTGCTAAAACAGAGTTTTAAGAAGCCTAAGACCTAGGGTTTGCAAAAATACACGTGGAAAAGAACTTTTAATGGATTTTAAAGCTTTAGCAAGTCAAACAAAGGTTGTTTGAAGCATTGAGTAAGTGAGCTTGAACCTGGACATAGAAGATTCAATAAACCATGTTTAGTTCAAGCCTTATTAGGCCTAAATTGCTACGTGGATAGTCATATTGGAGTTTGTTTTTCCAAATGAACATATATTGATTTCTTGTTATGTTTTAGAACCCTGTAAGGGGCATCCAAAATAATGATCATAGTCAGAAAAAGAGGTCTGCCACTCAAGTTTTTGACAGTTCCCATAAGCATGGCTACAAGGAATGCTAATAGTCATTGAAGGTTTGTTTATCAAATCATTGAAGTTAAGTTCTTGGATTTTTAAATTAGTTTATTTATGTTGATTCAATCCTACTAAACCTACCCCAAATGTGGAAATAGTTATCCTTAATATGCATGGTGGGAGAATTTTTGCACTCAGTGCCTAATCTTTAGAAAAGTGTCATCCAAGTTTTGAGCCAGCCATGTAGAACTTCAAGTTGTGAGTGCAATTGGACTATGTTTGAAAACATACACTCCAAAAGTGCAGTAGGTTGTTAATGCAAAGGTTCAATGACCTTGTATATATGCATTACAACATATGCCTCCACCACAAGAGAGTTTTAGCAACAAATGAAGATTTATCCCCCATTAAGTTGGAGTATGATTCTCTATTTGATTAGATCTCTAAGGATAGAATGGTTGCACTTGCTTTTTTGACATACTCAAAGGGGTGCATGGTCCAATAACTTGAAGCTAATGTTGGATGAGTGGCTTCTCTCAATCTTAGTTTGATTTTTTATGTATTTTTTTGCTAGTACCATTAGGATGGATTTTGAAATCCATTGTTTGTGATGTGTACCAAAAAAACAATTTTAAGGATATCAAAACAATTTTTCTTTTGTATTAGAATCCAAGTATACTGTTCACGTCATTTTTTATTTATTTTGTTTTCTACACATGTATGGTAGATCCAACTGATTATTTTGTGTGTGTCTGAATTTATTTTGATATGAGATGCAATATAGTTAGTTTTTTATTAAATTCACTATTTTTTAATGATTTTTTTGGTTTTCCAAGTCTGCACTAAATTTTTGCACCAAATCTGAGTCCAAGGAAAAAAATGGCTTGTCAATTCTATGAGTCCACATCTCAACACAATGGCCATAACCCTTGGCAATGATTTACAAAGCTTCAACTAAAGCATCATATTGCAAACATAGAAAACAAAGTTTTTTGTTTTAACGTAGCAAGAATAAATGAATATTTTATAAAACTTGAGTGTACCTAATGATACAACCTGAGCAAGTTGTATGAATGAAGGCATGTGTAATCAATAGAGAAGAAAAAAGTTTGAGTCTTTAAGGGGGAGAATTTTATGCCTTTTTGAACAACATATAAGATAAATGAGAAAAATAAGACCCTTGTGGGCTTCCACAAGGAAGATCTCATACACCAAAATAGTATCCCACTTGGTAATCTTCAAAACTACCCTAAACTTTACAATCATCTAATGTAAGCATATATCCTATTAGAGCATAAGAAACATAAAAATAAATCTTATTTCAATCGTCCAAAATCCAAGATTTGAGTTTTTTAAGATGAACATGGAAGGTACAATTAAAAAAGGAACAAGAATTTTTTAAAAAGAATTGTATGATTGTCAACAATAGATCCTATAAAATGTATTTATTATGACAAAGATAACAAACAAATAGGGAGAGGAGAAAAATTACTTTGATACACCAAATTAGTTTCTTACCATCAATTACCCACTAGATTTGGAGAGATTTGATACATAATCCCCTGCATTTTCTTTTTGGAGTAGATTTACTTGGTATGACAAGCTCAAAATTGGCATCTCTAAGTAAAGGACTTTCCAAACTTTCCATAGATGGACAATTCCTTTAGTTGCGCATAAAATAGGTGAACATAAA
Organism: Sequoia sempervirens; assembly: GCA_007258455.2. Classification (NCBI taxonomy): domain Eukaryota; kingdom Viridiplantae; phylum Streptophyta; class Pinopsida; order Cupressales; family Cupressaceae; genus Sequoia; species Sequoia sempervirens. The sequence goes on along the minus strand of VDFB02105785.1, from coordinate 91,901,183 downwards.
AATTATATTTAAATTGAGGAAAAATCCACAGATTTGAGAAATATGAACATATTCATTGTCCTTATATGACATTTTTATGATTTTTTGTAGGATTCTTCAAGGAAAATTATAGGAGTTGGTGATGGCATTTTACAAGGAACTGAGGCTTTAGCACAGGGTGTGGAATTTGGTTTCTCTAGAGTGTTAACTAAACCTTTGGAAAGTGCAAGAGAACATGGTGTTATTGGTTTTGTACATGGTCTTGGGAGAGCATTTTTGGGTATTATTGTTTAGCCTGTGAGTGGAGTCTTGGACTTTGTTTCCTTGACTGTGCATGGTATTGGTGGAAGTTGTACATGTTTTTCAGGTATTTGGAAATAAATCTATTTCAAATAGGATTAGGATCTCACGTGCCATCCAGAGTAGTGGAATTCTTGAAGAATATAATGAAAGGGCAACATCTGGGCAGGTCATTTCCCTTTTCACTTTTTACTTGGGAATTTTTACTTTCCTGCAGATTATTGTATTTATATTTTATCTATTTATAGACAAAATGACATTTGGGCAGGTCATTTCCCTTTTCCCTTTTCACTTTATATTTATTGTATTTAACCTGTAAATTAATGTGTTTCATGTATTTTTTTCCATAAATTGAGGTTTTGAATGGGCCGTCAGCTTGAGTTATTGGCATTAACCGGGCCCAGCTAGTGGGAACACAAACAGGGGGGCCCATCCCCTAACAACCAACAGTCCAAGTGCATGAGTAAAGTGGCCCACAAGCCCACCAGCCTTGCAAGGGCTTGACACTAGGTGGGCGCTGAAACAACACCATCTAAACACCAACAAACCATGCCATCAATGACAATGTGTTTCCATTCACATACTAGTGCTTTATTGATCTTCAAATTATCTGGACATATTAATGGATGAATTGCACTAGTTTCTTATGTATTGCTGAGCACTATTAAAGAGATGTCATCTCATGGAATGAAATGATTGATTGCAGAATGTGCACAAAATGGATTTTGTAAGGAACCTCTCAAAATCTTTGAATTAATGAAGCACTCTCGAACACATCCTAATATTGTAAGCTTTTCTTGGGTTCTAGGTGCATGTAGTCATGTAGGTTTAATGGATGAGGTCTGCACATACTTCACACGTCAGTAACCCTTATTGCATTACAATTTACATATATAGTTGATCATTAGGTGTGCATGGTTGACTTTTGTGATGTTTGAGGCATTTATTCAAACAATTCACTGCCTTGTCTATGCTACCACATTTTCAATACATGTCTACCAAAGCATTTTATCAAACAATTCATTGCCATGCTACTATGGCTAAAAGCCTTAAATAGGTACTTTCAAACAAGCTATGGATTCCAACATCGTAAGCACTCTAGAACACATCCTAACATTGTAAGCCTAAGATTTGTACTTCTACAGATAATCTCAGTACATTAATAATATATTTATATATATGCAATTATATGTTAAAATAATACATACTTGATATGTTCATGTGTACCACCAGAAGTTGCATTTGATATGGCCCATGTTGCTTCTTTCTTAATATCAAACTCAGCAGTTTGAAGGAGCTGAACAAGTGGAGGAATGATGTTTGCATCGATCACAACCTGAAAACCAAAATATCCATTAACAAATAGCAAACCTTAAAATAATTTAGTTTCACACCATTCAACAAAGATGCTTCTCTAGTCGAGATAACAAATAGAAAGACCTGAATTTGTTCTTTGTTTCCTATGGTTATGATTGAAATGGTCCAGCAAGCTTCCTTCTTGATGCTCTTCTTGTGATTATGGGTTAGGAGAGCTCATAGGCAATGAGGTGCTTGATTGTTGATTATGTACTGAAATTAAATGAAACACCATAACATAAGTCAATGAAATAGTACAATGACAGCATCATACACTTGCAAAAAGAGCAATTAATTATTGATATGAAAATCTAAAGAAAATGTCAATATAAACTTATACCTGAGTCTACAAATCATCACCAGTTACAATATTTCCCATTGTTCAGAGAGCTAATACAAGGATAGATGGAGAGTGATGCAAGGATAGAGGTCAGAAACAACTCTACTCACTTTGCTCTAGACAACAAATCAATCTACAAAGTAAAGCCTTCATTGAGACAACCAACTTTCAATGCAATCCAGTTTTTCCAAGGCACTTTTCCTTTACAAAACCTTGATTCAAAGCACTCCAACTGAGAATAAGGCATAAATTTTTTTGTAGAATCCTCAAAACCACATTAAGAAACAACAAAATAACTGACTCAAAACATTTCCCAACTTAAACAACTCAAACTTGAGAGCTTACACAATAGACTGTCTCAAATCAGCAATTGAGGCCATTTAGGCCACATAACCAAGCAACATCAAGTTCCCAAGCCCTTTACTCAATCCCAAAGCTACAAAAAAATGTATATATGTCTACAAAACATGATTAAACTATCTCCTAAACTTGATTCAAGGTATTTCAGTAAAAACCTACTCAAAAACCCTCTATTTCCACTTAAACTGTGACAATATTCTATTTTTAAGTGTTGTAGTTGTGATAGAATGTCAACAGAATCAAGGAGGTTATTTAAACCTTTAAAATTTCCTATTATATTCAAGTGCTGCAGTTGTGAGAGGTTGAAAATGGAATTGGGGAGGTTATTTAAACCTCTGCAACTTTCTATTTTCAAGTGCTGCAGATGTGACAGGTTGCCAATGGAATCAGGAAAGTTATTTAAACCTCTATAGTCTTCTATGTTCAAGTGTTGCAGTTGTGGCAGGTTGCCAATGGAATCAAGAAGGTTATTTAAACCTATATAGTCTTCTATGTTCAAGTGTTGCAGCTGTGACAAGGTTGCCAATAGAATCAGGGGGGTTATTTAAACTTTTACACATTTCTATGTTCAAGTGCTACAGCTGTGACAGGTTGCCAATGGAATGAGGGAGGTTATTTAAATCTATACACTCTACCATTTTCAAGTGTTGCAGTTGAGACAGGTTGTCAATGGAATCTAGAAGGTTATTTAAACGTTCACACCCTTCTATGTTCAAGGTTGCAGTTGTGACAGGTTGTCAATGGAATCAAGGAGGTTATTTAAACCATGACAATATTTTAGTTTCAAATGCTACAGCTACGATAGACTGTCAATAGAATCAAGGAGGTTATTTAAACCTTTGAAACTTCCTATTATGTTCAAGTGCTACATTTGTGATAGGTTGACAATGGAATTAAAGAGGTTATTTAAACCTTTGAAACATGTTCCTCAACTCACTAGCAAAGAAACACATGTAATTTGTGTTTCTATTTCGACCTAACTTTTGATGCTGCTATAACCATTTATCGCCCTAGTTTTGAAGTCTTTTTGAGTTTGTGTAGGGTAGGATTTCAATTGATATTGTCTAAAGATATGGACAGTATCCCTATTGAAAGTTGTGTTTTTTTCCCAAAGACAAGTTGCAATATTACGTTGAATGGATCAACTAAAGAATAGAGACTTTTAAATTTCCTGGCCTTGTCTTAGAAGCTCTATATTCATTACAATTAGCTGGTCCATCCAGTCAAGATTGTTGAAACGCTTTTGACCTAGTACGGGTGGTTGCGATTGATTTGTGGATATGAATGTCACTGTTTTCCAAATTGTAACCAACAGTATTTGAAGCTGTGTGGTTGGTATAAAACTTTTATGGATGAACAACCACATTCTATAGATATGTTTGTGCTACATTCTAAGTCTCATCTATTTTTGTATGCTTAAAGCCTTAAATACTTTTTAACCTTATTAAATATTGCATGTGTATGGTGGAAAAAACTAGATTCCAATTCTCTCTTAAGCTCAAGACATTTACTTGCCAAGTATTGAGCCAAATGTGCAATTCTTTTGGATGTGCAATATTTGAGCATTTTCAAGCGCATACATACCAAACAACATAATGGACTAGCCCGAGTACAAAGCAAATTTGTTTGCGCCAATATTTAACCCTGTAATAAATAGTTAGAAGGAACTGGAGTGCTGATACATTGAGCTAGTTGAGGTTGAATTATCATCAAATTGAATCATTTTGATAGAGTTTAGAGAACACATAAGTGATTTTGGAATAGAAACACACCAAACACTTAACAGCAAAGTGCGTTTGATAAATTGGAGAAGCAAATATAAAGAGGTATACCTATTTCTTTTCTTTTCTTTTTTATCTTTTGCCATTCACTATTCTAGTTTTCATTTTGTCCACTTTCGGTTATGGAACAAGAAAAAAGAAATAGCTCTTAGCAAATCCAAACGCAGGCAGAAGTATAGAAATATATTGAGCATTAGAGAGGGGTAGCTTGGTATCCAAGGTCCATTAGACGTCACTTGGAAAAACAAAAAATTTATGGAGGTCTAAGAAAGTCCTATGAGAGCCCAAGAGTAAGCCAATTAAAAAATGAAAAAGTTATGTAGGTCTAAGAAAGTCCTATGAGAGCGAGCCCAAGAGTAGGCCAACAATGGCCCAAGAGCCCTATAGAAGTTGGTTTCCATTGTTGACCTTGTTAGTGACCAATTTGTAGGATTGCCATATATTAATCTCTTGAACATGTTCTTGTAAATGTTGTATAAATTGTATTGAACATATGAGAGTGTTTTGTGGCTTAGTTGATGCTCTATATGTTAATATTTGTAGATTTCTATCTTTTCCAAATCTCTATAATGCTAGTGAGCTATGGTATTGAATATCCATCCTATTTTTATGGATCAAAACCCAGCTTTCTTCTTCCAACATTTCTAGGTTCTAGGAATAGCTATGAAATGTAGTGAAAGAATCTACGGCTGCAAGATCAATCCTCAATTCCCTCAACTCTACTTTATTGGTCTTTATTCTTGTTAGTATTTTAATTCACACCGTTTAGTGCAACACAAAACAAAACAGATGTGTGGTAAAACCAGTCTTCAAATTAGAAGGGGAATCTCCCTTTAAACTAAAAACCAACCTAGACTACACAATATCTACTTATTTACATTTTTTACAGTTTCTTTTTGGGTAATTTTGAAATGCAATACAAACTAACTAATAAAAACTTATCTTTTTGCTTTCTTAATCTAAAGTACAAGGTGATTAAACACATCAACACTAGATAAGAGATTTTGGGGGTTTTTGACTAAAAGAAATCCTTATAGCTACATGCTTGTGTTGTGCAACTAAAAGAAAAGACTGAACAATATAAGTGCACATATAGATTGAATTGATTGACTCAGTACAAAGCCATAGTATCCAACTTTGAAAGACATAGAAAACAAGGCTTGGAGATTTGGTAGAATCTATTTAATATATCTAAGCATACAACAAAACATCTCAATAGAAACTTTGAAGCAAAACAAGCATAATAAATACCATTTAACAAATAAACATTAAATTTTGAATTAACAATCACAAATACTTAATGAACAACAATTTCAGCATTATGCAAGTTTGATAATCACCACTAGAAGTCTAAGCACAAAATAGCAGTTATTTATTCTACTTTACAAAGCTATTGCATGAAAATAAATAAAAGCTAATTGATACTTCTACTCTTACAAATGATTGATTGTGTTTAATGTAATTTTTATTACAAAGTCCTATCAATTAATTCTATAACTAAGAATGTGCAACCTCGAGTTAAGCTATAGATTGAATTTATTACAACTATGTCTTAATGCTCACATCTCTCACATTGCAAGAGATCTGAAGATATTTGATCCCAAAATATGCTCTTTTCTCATAAAAAGATGATGATTAAAAATAGTCTAGTGCAAACTAAAATAAGACTTTTGGATAGGCGGCTCTAGATGACTTTGATGGTTTTGAAAATTTTCCTCTCATCATGGCAAACCCTTTGAAAAACCTTGAAAATCTGCTTTAACATTTTGAATCCTTTTGATAACTACACACTTCTACTTTACACACACACCAACACACTATTAAATTGACTTAGAACTTGTATTTTTTGTTTCCTTTGTATAGGTGTGCACTTCATCATTAGGTGCACATCTAATAGCTGTGATTTTTTAACATTGAATTTTTCTTTATTGAGGTGTGCCCCTCACCCCAAACGTGCACCTATGCATTGTGTACTATATTTTCAAAATGAACTTTCCTTCTTTATGAGATGTGTCCCCCAAATCAAACACATGCCCAAAAATTGGTGACAAGTTCTGACAAAAATTACTCTCTTTACATAAGCATTCAATTGCCTCTAACTGGACACCCGACAACGGGTTTTGCAAACCAATCCTTTCTTTAACTTTATGAGGTGTGCCCTTAGTCTAGAGATTGCACTTGTGAATGGTAGTTATTGAACGCTTCATTTTCCTTGAGGTGTGTCTTCCCACCCAAGTGAGCACTTATACATTAGAATATGAACATGACTCAAGCTAATTTTCTTAAGATGGATGTGTCCATATTTTCCCACATCCACCTATGCCCTAGCATCCTTCTAAAGAGTGAATTTTCATCTCGACTATGGCATGCCTATGCATTTCCTCATGTGCCTATGAACCATCCATCCTTTTATAGGTCCATCTCGAATCCTTGATGCATGTTGTTGAATTCACATCAAAAATTTGGATTTTTACAAACTTAATTGTAGCACATCCTTGTCCTAGGGCACACACCTACGCATTAAAACTTCATCATTTTCTGGCATTCCTTCAATCAAGCACACACTTGATTCATCTCACGCACCTATACAATACATGCTTTGTGAGAACATTTAAATTCTTCCACATGCACCTAATTATTAAAGATAACTTTTCACTATAAAAAAAATCTTTGTAAAGGTGCACATCCATCCCCAAGTGCACACCTATGAACTATCACCTTGAAATTTTTCTTTGTAAAGGCGTTAAAAGAGACAACTGTAAATCCCATCTAAATTGTATACCTACGACAATTATAGAACCCAAAACCAATATCCTCATATTATCATTAACTTATTTTTTATAAATTGAATTTTTCAAATATCTTTTTAACAATCTGGGTTTGGTACATATATCTGTTGGTCAGTTGAAAATTCCTAAGGCTCATTCTGCCAGGAAAACAAAAATCAACAATAAACTTTGAAAAAACTAGCAATTCATAGGGTTTGTGACAAGAATATCATTTATTTGATAAACAATACAATTCTTGGATAAAACAATGTTCAGGAATCAAACATGAATGGATTTCTATCTAGAGAATTTGGGCACTATTGATATGAGGGTAGAAGACAAAGTTTTGTGATTTACCTCTTGGTGTCCATGATGTCGATGACGAAAAATGGGAAAAGTGTACAGGAAAAAAATATGAAACCCTATCTCCCTTCACGTGTTGCTTCAATCTATTGATAGTAAATGAAAGATCATCTAAAAATATCGGCTGTAGTTCCCTTTTATGAGGAGGTCGGTGAGATTTATTCAACCTTGTTCGCACAGATACAGAAACAACACAATGTCAAGTTGTTACGATAAGGATGAGAAACCCTTCATCTTATCGCCCGAGTGATTTTAATTTATAGCCAGATTTTTGCATTGCAGATTTTTTAGTTGAACCAATAGGAATTGTTTTGATGAAGTTTCCTCAGGAATGAGAATCAGGGGTGAGAATTTCAGTGGGTTGTACCCACATAGAATAGCTTATCGCCTAATTATTAGGATATAAGGAAACAAAATTTGCTTAAATCCTAATAATTACCCCATAAATTGTTGCTTCAATCTATTTACAATAAATAAAATTTAAAAATATCTGGGTTTTAAGGCTTACTTAGATTCTTGAGTTCAAAAAATGAAACTCTTGAAATGGCATCAACAACATCACATACAATGTCATCCATAGTCGTGGTTGGAGATAGGTGACCCTACGTGGTCTAAAACCCTCGACAAAACCTTATTTTCAGGTTGCATCTCACCAAATTGGAGAAGTGGAAGTTCAATACTAGCGAGGAAGAGTTTGGAGGAGCGGGAACCAATAGTGGCAGGAAAAGCAGCAAAAAATGGTGAAAAGTAACCAAAAAATTAATATATAAATATACTAGCAATTGCACCTTGGTGTGCAATGGGTACGCTGAAGAGGTGTGGAAGGTCAACTAGGTAATATTTTGGTCTATATTTTGGATACATTTGTGTGGTACATGGGGCCAATTGGTAGGAACTCCAAATTGGAAAGATAATCAGGCTCCATTACCAACAGTATCATGTTATGTTTCCAATAGGGAGAGATGGAGAGAGAGGGAGAGATGAGGATAGAGAGAGAGAGAGATTGAGGGGGGAGAGCAAGAGAGAGGAGTGAGGAGATGGAGATGGAGAAGGAGAAGGAGAAGCAGAGGGATATGGAGAGGAGAGGGAGAGATAAAGAGAGTGCTTGGATAGAGGGATATAGAGATGGAAGAGATAAATATATATGGGGGGAGAGAGGGAGAGATAGAAAGATAAAGATAGAGATAGGAAGTGCTATAGAGAGAGAGGTAGAGAGAGGGAGATATAATGAGATAGAGATAGAGGGGGAGATGGAAGAAATATAGAGAGAGATTAAGAGGAAAAGAGATACAGATATAGAGGTATAAGAAGAGGGATAGGGAGAGAGACATTTGCATAGTTAGACATGAGGATCTGGGATTGCATTCACCATGTTTGGAATTCAAGGCCTCTCTACGAATGGGTGCTAGGGTTTTTGCACACTCGGTGGTGTCCCTTATATACTACCAAAACCTTAGCTCTGAACTTTTTTCCAAGGATGGACGATAGTCTAGAAAATCTGTTGCTTGGGGTGAAGAGGCATGTCTTTAGAAACCACCAGAACCACCCCCTGATCTACAACAAAGGCATAATTCATGGGCAACCAAGGTCTATAGGGTGTTGGATAAGGATAGTGGGTACAATTTTATGGATTGTTCAGCCTAGGGACACCACAACTTTGTTCGCAGGGGTAGAATGCCCCAACATTTCCCTCTACAAATCTTTCCAAATGGTGTTAACCCTCTAGGTGGGAATAGCAACAAGGTTTTCCCTCTACCTAGGTATTTAGCTCACAAAGCACATTCTTGGGGTTAGCCTAGGAAATTTTGCTTATGATAGAGATGACTATTTGTAGAACCATGCTCTCATTTGCAGATTGATGAAATCATGGCCTAGCTTTAGCGAATTACATTCTTGGATCACATAGAATTGGAAGGAGCACATGGAAGAGGAAATTTTTATCTATCCACGTGCTCGAGGTTTTTGTATCTTGGAATTTGACTCCACTAAGGATATGGATTTGGTGTTGATAGCTAGTCCTTGGATGTTTTAGGGAGAATTCATCTGCATGAAGCCTTGGTTTGCTTCCTTCAATCCTTGAATTGAGACCTAAATACATCTGTATTCCTTTGGGTGATGAGATTACCATACCTTCCCCTTCAGTTCCAGGAGTTAGATTATTTGTGTGCCATAGGAAATGATTTGGGTAAGTATCATTACACTTCCAATTAAATAATCAACTATAGGAGTTTTACTTATGCACACATATGTGTATAAATGGATCTATCCATTGGACTACCTATGGAGATCTCTTTGAAAGTGGGTAACAGATGCTGGAGACAACTAGTAGACTACCAAAAAAATTCTTTCAGATGCTAGAAATGCTTTTCAACTGATCACTTTACCCACTAATGACAAAAGATGCAATCTCATGAAGTCAGCAATCAAGAGACAAGGGTAAGGCCCTCTTGTTGGATTGGGGTAGATTCCCATCATTATGTTATCTCTCCTAGAACCCAAAACGAATTGACTTCTCCTCAAGCTCCTCAAGAGGTCATTTCAAAGCCAAATTTTGTCTCTTCCCATTGGGCAAGATCTCCCTCTTAGGATCTCACATGAGGTCAATGTTAGTGGCTCTTGTGTAGTCCCCTCACCATAATTGGAGAAAGCAACCATAAAAATTGGCAATGATTCTATGGAGGCACCAACTTCTCCTGTGACAATTGGGATTGATGTTGGTGAAGGTTGTGAAGACAATTCTAAATCAAATTCTTTACAACTTTTTGAATGCATTCAACATATTAGATCAAGTGGACATAAGTTAAGAGGAAGAGGTATCCAACAATGATAAAGCACCAAATGTCGCTAAGGTCATCAACAAAAAAGAAAGTTTGTGAAGAAATGAATATTGCTTGCCCACCCAAGGGTTGATGTGTTCCCCTTCATCCATGAAGGGGGGAAATATTACAATGTAAATTTCCTTTGTGTCCATGTTAGAATGGGCTTCCAAGGTCCCAGTGGCAATAGTTATTCCATTGCACCCCTATTTGTTCTTCATTTATGGCTTGGTATGACTCCCTTACGCCTAGCTTATAAGATAATGTATATTAAGTGTTTTATAACCTTATAAATTATTATTTTTTAATAATAAAATAAATATATTTATTGTAACCTTAAAGATGATTTTTTGATAAAACTAAACATTATTTATTTATTTTAAATTTTGGTTTAAATAAAATAATATTTTGAATTAAAAAGTTGGTAATTAACTTGTTAATATAAATGATTATATTTTAAATTAAATACTAAAAAAATATAAATTTAATGTAAATTTAAATATTTCAATAAAATACAAGCCGGGGGCCTAACTAGATTGGCTAAAGTATTTTGTTGTGAGACATACCACCACGTGTAAAATTTCAATAAAATGCAAATTATCACATGACCAAATTTCATTTCGCTCTAATTTTAATTTTACAAGAAAGATATTAAGATATTTATGTTGATAATTAACATGTTACTATAAATTATTATATTTTTAATTAAATATTAAACAAATATAAATTTATTGTAAATTTAAATATTTCAATAAAATACAAACTATTGCATGACCAAATTTCATTTTTCTCTAATTTATTTTTTTAAAGAGATATTTAAGTTGCTAATTAATTTGTTAATATAAATTATTATATTTATGTTGATAATGAACTTGTTACTATAAATTATTATATTTTTAATCTAATTTTTTTTAAAAAGAAAGATATTTATGTTGATAATTAATTTGTTACTATAAATTATTGTATTTTTAATTAAATATTAAAAAATATAAATTGATTGTAATTTAAATATTTCAATAAAATACAAACTATTACATGATCAAATTTCATTTCTATCTAATTTTTTTTTTAAAGAAAGATATTTAAGTTGATAATTAATTTATTAATATAAATTATTATATTTTTAATTAAATATTAAAATTTTATAAATTTAATGTAAATTTAAAATTTTCAATAAAATACAAACCATTACATAATCAAATTTCATCTCTCTTGGTCTCCCTGGATCAGAATATTTTCTTCAATTCTTGGTCTCCCTGGATCAGATCATTTTTTGATAACCTTTAATATTATTGAGAATCGGGCCCCTAACAGGTCCCCTTTTAAGTTTCAACCAATGTGGTTTAGGGACCCTTCTTTTATACCCTTCATCAAATTTTGGTGGCAAAATGCTCCTTTTTTTCCTGGTTCTCGTATGTACCAAATGGCTAAGAAATTGAAGTTTCTAAAAGGAAAAATAAAGTTATGGAATCAAAATCATTTCAAGAATATTTTCTCAGAAAAACTGAGGCTCTAAAAAGAGATTGAAGAGCTAAATGACTATATTATTTCCAAGGGTATGACCCCTGCTTTGTATGAAAGGCAGAAATCCTTGTTATCTAATTTTGAAGAGGTTCTCTGTAGAGAAGAGTGTTTCTGGAGGCAAAAATCTAGGGATACCTGGTTATCTGAAGGTGATAGAAATACTAAATTTTTCCATGCTTCAGCCAAATTAAAGAGACAAAAAAATAGAATTTCTCAAATTACAAATAGTGAAGGTATTCTCTTAGCTGATGACACCAACATTGCTAAAGAAGCCACCTCTTTCTTCAAATCCCTGCTATCATCTGAGCCAGTGACAATAAATAATGCAATTTTAGAGGCTATACCTTCTCTTCTTACTCAAAATGACATTGCAAGGCTAATGGCCCCCTTTTCTCTTGAGGAAGTAAAAGCTATTGTTTTTGAAATGTCTCCTGAGAAGGCTTCGGGCCCTAACGGTTATACTGTCATCTTCTATCATAAATGTTGGGACATTGTTGGGATTGATGTTTGGCGAGCTTTGGAAGAAGCTCAGAGAAATAGAACTATCTTGAAAGAGCTCAACACTACTTTTTTATCTATCATTCCTAAAATAGATCCCCCCTTCACTTTTGTCGATTTCAAACCAATCTCGTTGTGTAATACCATTTATAAAATCTTCACTAAAGTTATTTCTATATGCCTTGCTAAGATCATCCCTTCAATTATTTCCGAAGAGCAAGGTGGTTTTGTCCCAGGGAGGGAGTCTTCTGAGGGTGCAATCGTGGCCCATGAAATCCTGCATTCGATAAAGATACTCAAGTTACCTGCCATGATCCTAAAGCTTGATATGATGAAAGCTTATGACAGGGTGAATTGGGATTTTCTTCTCACTGTCTTGCGCAAGTTGGGTTTTTCAGAAAGCTGGGTTAAATGGATTCATTCTTGCATCTCCTCAGCAAGATTTTATGTTTTGATAAATAGTTCCTCTTGTGGTTTCTTCTCTTCTTCGAGGGGTATTAGGCAGGGGGATCCACTGTCTCCCTTCCTTTTTATCCTTATGGCTGAAGGCTTAAGTTGGTCAATAAAAAAAGCAAATCAGTTAAACCTCTGGAAAGGTATAAGAATTCCAAATTTGAGGATCTCCCAAACTCATGGCCTTTTTGCTGATGATACTTTGCTTTACGGTCATGCTTCTATTCCTAAAGCTAAGGTAATCAAGAGCATCCTAAATGATTTCTCATTGGCCTTTGGCCAAAAGATCAATCCAGCTAAATCCAAAATATTTTTATTAAATGTTCTAGATTTTATTCAAAATAGGCTGATCAATTTTTGGGGTTTCTCTATGGGCTCCTTACCTTGTGCCTACCTTGGCATTCCTTTCTTTGCTAGTAACATCCTTGGTGTTTTCTGGGAAAGAGTTTGTAAGTTAATTAAGGATAAAATTTCTCTTTGGAAACATAATGGCTTTCCCTTGCTGGTAAAATTCAAATGATCAAATATGTCCTAAATGTTATTCCAATTTATATGATGTCAGTGTTAAAGGCTCCTTGTTCCACTTTAAATCAGCTGAAATCAATTCTGTGTTCTTTCTTGTGGAATGATAATGTGGGTGGTAAAGAAAAACTCCCTCTTATTGCTTGGGAGAAAGTTTGTTTACCTAAGTACCTAGGTGGCACTGGTATCCAAAATCTCAAGTTTCAGAACGCTACCCTTGGTGCCAAGTTCATTTGGAAATTATATCAAAATCTAGACTCTAGATGGGGAAAGTTAATGTTTGCCAAATATTTGTACCCACATCCCAGGGAGTGTATTTTCAAGGCATCTTCTCTCCCTAGTGGATCTGCTATGTGGAATTTTATATCTTCCTGTAGGTCAGTGATCCTTCCTCACCTCTCCTGGCTGATTCAAAATGGTAGGAAAGCAAAATTCTGGGAGGATGTCTGGAATGGGTATCCTACTTTGAAATCCTTTTCAGATTGGGGTAATTTAATGTCTCTTCTTAAAAATGCTTGGGGCTCTTATGTGGCTGACTACTTTAGTGTTGTCCTCATAGACTCCATTTATATTGTTTCATGGAAATCTGTTGCCAATTTTGATATTCCTCAATCTGTAAAGGAAGCTTTTAAAAAAGAATTGGATAAAAGGTGCATTGTTTTCTCTAATAAAGATGATATACTAATTTGGTCAAAGTCAAAGTCAGGGAATTACTTCATCAAAGATGGTTATAACTCTCTTTTGGATTCTCAAAACCATTGTGATCTCCCCCATGCTCTCTTCTGGGATGATGCCTGCCTCCCTAAGGCAGGTGCCTTTGCATGGATTGTAGTAAATGGGAGAGTCTTAACAGCTGAAAGACTTGATAGACTGGGCCTTGTGACGACCTTCCCTTATGTTTTTTGTGGCTATTTCATTGAATCTGTAGACCACCTCTTCACTCGGTGTCCTTTCACAATGCAATGTTGGTATTGGGCTTACGCAAAGTTGGGTCGGTGCTCATTGGTTTGTCCTTCCTTAACTTTGCAATTTAAATCTTGGCCTTTATTGAATGGCTCCTCCTTTTTCACTGTCTCTGGAGTGTAACTCCTTCCTTAATCATCTGGAAAATTTGGATTGAGAGGAACAATAGAATTTTTCAGAACAAAGGCTCTTCGTTAGAAGAAATGCTTCAAAACCTTGAACTCTCAATTTCAAAAGTGGAAAAATCTTATATCTTTAAAAAATTGGAAAGTTTAAAATTTTTCTCAAGTTGGGATGGATTCGTTATCAGAAATTGGTCCTTGCTCAAATCTTTTCCCTTTCATGGGTCTTTTACTGGTAAGGTGGATAAAGTGTTGGCACAAAGAGAGGCTAAATGGGTGCCTCCTCCTGCTAATTTTTTCAAAATAAATTATGATGGGGCTTCAAGGGGCAACCCTGGTAAGTCTAGGGCTGGGGCAGTAATCTCGGATTCAGATGGCAACATTATCAAAGCTGCCTGTAAGGCCCTTCCCTCTGGCACTAATTATAAGGTTGAATCAGAGGCCTTGAGTCTAGGCTTGGATCTCGCAAGGGCCCTTCACTTGGATTCACTAATTATTGAGGGTGATTCTATGGTAATATTTCATGCAATTTTAATCAAAAGTCACTGGTTTGGCATTTACAGTACTTGCTAGATAAAGTTCTCCTGCAATTGAACTGGTTCAAATCCTATTCTATATCTCATGTGTATAGAGAAGTAAATCGCTTGGCTGATTGGTTGGCTAACAAGGCAATTGATGAGAAGACCTCATATAAAGAATTTAATAAAGAAATCCTTCCTTTATTTCTTTAAATCTGTACTATTAGCCTCAGAATTGAGAATACGATTTTCTGTCTTGGTTGTGTGGGCCTCCCTGTATTCTAGCGGGTTCATGTCATGGCAGATCTGCCAATCATATTTATTGGAAAACAAGGAAGTTGTTAAGTTACAAAGAGATGTAAATACCTTCTCACTGCTTGGGGTATATGTATTGATATATATGCATGCATATACTCACTGCTTGGGTGATGTGTATTGATATATATGAACACATATACTTTTGTGTTGCACCAATTACTAGCCAATATAAATTGTAAATTCATTCTAGTTAGCTTGGAGTGCATCATAACCTTCTAGAAAGCTTTTCTCAGATGTAGTTGCATTTACCCTGGTAAAAATGTATGTAGAATGGTCAAACATAAACTAGGCACATGCAATGTTTGAAATATTTCCTCAAAGTCGATGTCATCTCATGGAATGTGGGGATTGCTGGTTATTCATAGAATACACTCATTGATAAGGCTTTTGAAACTTTCAAGCACACATATACACACTGTTTGGGGTGTATGTATAGAAATATATACACACATATACAATTGTGGGGCACCAATTACCAGCCATTATAGGGTACTAGTATATTGTGGCTTTGCTGTGAAGGCGTGCAGTGTTGAGTCAGCTTTGTATGCTATGTGTGTTTCCATTCTTTAGTAAATTGTGCATCATTTCTGAAGGTGTCAAGCTGCATATATTTGTATGTCATTCATCATTCATTCTATGTGGGTGTTTGGAGTCTATTGATTGTGTCGAGGGTGTGTGGCTTATTGGTTTATCTGCTACGGTTTTCAGGTGCAGTGTTAAATTCTTGGGCAAAATGTTTTTTGTATGGCATTAGTGTGTATATTTCACCGAAAAACCCCTTTATTTCCTGTGTGTCACTGTAACTTTATGTTATTGGGGTGTCCTTATATAGATTACCCCTTGTCACACCGAAAGTCACCTTGTGCCCTCTTTAGTTTCACCAAGACTGTCTTTCATAGCAGATCTCTCACCGATGAGATTTCCCTATCGTCGGTCGGTGGGAAAATAAGGTCTCACCTTGACCCTATCCCGAAAGCAACCTTTTTGGCCGAAGTAAATCCTCACAAGCCAATCAGTGAGACATGTCAGTTTCTTTGTAATATTACGCCGACACCAACAAGTTTGGCCGAAATGATCATTCGAAGTGCAAATCGATGTGACATAATGTTTTCGGCTGAAATAACTACCCTGGTATAAATGTATGCAGAATGTTTCAAACATAAACAAGGCATATTAACTTTTTGAAATAATTCCTTAAAGTCGTTGTCATCCCAGGGAATGCGATGATTGCAGGTTATTCATAGAATATATCCACTGATAAGGCTTTGGAAACTTTCAAGTAAATTCAATCTGAATTTAATTGACAATGGGAAAATTTTTTACTCATAAACTCCAGTTTATAATTGATGTATGGTGTTTTCCCCAGATTTCTCTACATGGGCAGAGGGCGGCTCATGCAGTCAAAATGAAAGCAAATTCCTTAGTTGTTTCTCTGCATGGGCAGAGGGCGGCTCATACAGTCTAAATGAAAGAAAATTCCTTGGCAACCTCATTGTTTAAGAAAATTTTGTTCTAATCATGCTTAATTATTGTCGTGCTCATTCAGTTCTGATCTTCTTTTGTTGTGTGGTGGTATTTCTGGCCTGTTTTTCTTTGTCTTTTGGTTTTCCATGGTTGTGCTTTGGTATTTTTGTTCGTTTTTCCCTTCTCTCTACTACAAGCATGGTTTATAAATGGAATATTAAATTTATTTTGTGGTTTTCTTGTTTATGGCCACATGCTTGTTATCACTGATCATTGCTAGTCCATTGCTCTATTCATGGTTTTAGCTGCTTGTTAGTGGTTTGAAGGGACCGAACTGCCTTTGCACCTCCATGTGAAGGGGATTCTTGGTGTTTAATTTGGGGTTGTTCTTACTCTGGTAATGCCTATGCACGTTCTTATCTGTGTCTTGGCCAGCTTCCCCTTACTGTTTCTTCTTCTACTCGGATCTACGTGAAGCTTCTAAATTGGCACTATATTCTTCTCTCCTCATTGCAGGTTTTTCTCATATGAATGCTTTCCTTTCTAACGATTATTCTTGGAGATCTTCTATTTGGTTTTTTCAGGTCAGGTTTACGTGGTTTTTCCTTGGCGGAAACTATTCAGGCTGTTTTCAACTGTGACACTTCCTCCTCTGAAGAAAGAAGACAACTTCTCTTTGGATCTTGGATCATCTACTGCTACTGTCTTTCTATGTTATGTGGCTTCACCTGTTTTGGAGTTATGTTTTGCTTTGGGTTTCTGGTTCCAAGAAACTGTATCATATTTCAAGTCTTTCTCTGTGGGGAGCCCTTCTGGGGGGTGAATTGATATTATTGTTTTTGGGGTTTCTGTCTGGGTCTGGTTGTGGTTCTAGGCTAGTTTCTCTTTGTCTCTTTTTTCTTTTGGAGCTATAACCGGAGGTTTTCTTCCCTGTTTCTTTCCTACTGGTATGCTCTTTTTGAACCAGGGGGTGTAAACTGTATTTTTATCACTAAAATGTTCAGTGGCATAGCCACTTTTATTCAAAAAAAAAAATCCATCTCTCTAATTTTTTTCTTTTTTCTTTTTAAAGATATTAATATTCCTGAATTCAAAAGTAAATAAAATGGTTCTATAATAACATACACCAAATATTTTAAATATGTATCAAATAAAATAATTTCATTAAAAGTAAAACACGATTTAAAAAAAATATGTAATAAATAAAATAACTCTTTATGAATAAAACATAATTTTATATTTTTTAATCTTATTAAAATCTAATTTATATTAAATAAAAAATAATATAAACACTACAAATATCTTTTAAATAAATATATTTAAAATATCTAATTAATATTATCATCAAAAATATATTTCTTTGAAATATATATTTAAAATATCTTAATAATAATTAATTATATATCACCATAATTATTATCCTAAACATCTACTAAAATTATTACCGAAAAATCTCTTACCATTTCTTTCAAATTTCACGTGCGGAATTATTTAACCCCGTAAAAGTAATTTTGTGAATTATAAAAAATTTAAATGTGAATTATAAAAAATTTAAAACTAATTTTGTCTCTACGACCGTTCATTTATTAAGAAAGTTCATGGCAACGGGACAAGGTTGATAAAAGTAGAAAATTAGAACTGTCGGAAAATGACAAAGGTTAAAAAAGGGTAAGAGACAATTCAACGGACAGATTAACTGAACCATCTTGCATTATTTCTAGTTATCTCTTAACCGTTGATAGTAAAATTCAGGTTGGTCATTTTCAAATACATCTTGGCGTAAATAAAAAATATAATTAATATATTATATATATATATTTAATATAATAGTAAAATAAATTAAATTATAGAGATAATGGCGGAGCGGTGGAGGAACAAGGGTTTTCACAGGCATCAGGGTTTGTTTTATGAGGGGAGCCAAGCTCGCTGGCCTTTCAATAGGAGGCAAAGAGGAGGTACCATCAATGCAGGGAGGCAAAATGGATCCACAAAGGCTTGGCAGGCTCCAGGTAAACAGTTTTTTAGTTATGGTGGTTATGGGAGTAGCTCCTATCCTAGCGTGGGAGGAAAGGTGTGTGGTGAAAGGTTTCGCTCAATGTACCAGAAGGGGCGAGTGGATTTTAGATCGCTGGAAAATAAATTCTGGCGCCCAAAGATCCATCCTGAGAAGGGTGAGTCAAGTCAGCCTCAAAAAAAATTTTTGCACACAACAATGGTTACCCTTTTGATAGATAATAATGAGTGGAATGACTCTGTTAGTACATTCAAAGCACGTGCTATTTTTGTTTGCTGGGGTGGCCATTGGCCAGCACTTTCCAAAATGAAAGAGTGGTGTGATACGAACTGGGGCAAAGGATGTGATGTAAAAACTCTGGAAAATGGCTTTTATCTGGTGGTGTGTCAAACAAATCGTGACAAAGATTGGATTCTAAGGAGTGGTCCCTTTTCCATGGATGGTCGAAGCCTTTAAATTCTGGACTGGACCCCAAATTTTGACCCGAATAAGGCAAAATCTAAGGAATCTGAAGTTTGGGTTAGCCTAAAAAATCTACCGCAAGAATACTGGGATCAGGAAACCCTAAGAAATATTGGTAACAAACTGGGTCTATTTGTAAGATCCGAAATAGCGGTGGAAAAAGTCGATTGCAGTATGTATCCTCGTGTTTGCATTCTTAGGCAGATAGTTCACCCCTTACCGAAAATGCTAGAGTTGAAATCAGGTGAAGGAATGTGGTGCCAGAATCTGGTAATAGAGGATTATAGCAAGTCGGGAGGAAATCTGGTAGCTCCTGAAGTAACAGGGGCTTTGGGAATGCAGGCTGTTAAAGGAAAAGGGGCTGTCCAAGATCTACCTACAGAGGAGGTGATTGCTCTAATAGAAGCTGTGGATGCTGAAAGGTGGCGTGATTCTAAGGAATGGGGCTTTTTGGAAGCCTTATCGGAGAGGTCAAGTTATGGTTTTCAAAAAAATTCAGAGGCATGGGGTCTGAGTATCAGTCAGGAAATAGCTTTGAATCACTTTTCGGAATGCAGTCGGGATTCTCAGAAAAAAATTTCCTCGAATCTGAGGGCGTGTACGTCCAACTCTTCTGAGGAGGGCTCAGAGTTGGAGTTAACCTTGGCAACACCAAATAAAACCATAATGGTTTTATCCAAAACGCCAATCCCAGAGAAGGAAAGTTTTTCAAAGTCTCACTCCTCAAATTTTGGGGATGATCAAAGGAAGAGTCAGGATCAGTTGTCTTTGAAAGGTAAAGGGTTTGATAACTTTGTTTTTCAAGAAGGGGTATGTCCTCAACCCATTGAGTCCATAATCAACAAGGAGCAGTTTAAGGAAGTTTCTCATGAGACTGGGGACTTCCAAAATGACTCAGACAGCATTTCTTTTAAAGACATCCCAATATCTCCTATTCGAAACCTAGATAGTGCCTTTGAAGAGGTGAAAGACAGTGGGGGTTCTCTGGAAAGATCAGGATCTGGCTCAGACACAGACTCAGAGGAGGAAGAGGAAGATCTTTTGGGGTTAACTGATCAAGTTGGGTTAGTAGAGAAAAGGTCGTTAGACCAAACTTTTGCCCAGCTCAAAAAAGTCAAGGTTGGTGAGAAGAGAAGGCGTGGTCCAAAAACAAACAAGATGCGCCTTGAGATAGCAGGGAATGCGGCAGGTCAGAGCAAACTGAGATCAGGAAAAGGCTATGCCTTTTCCTGGAAGCCATGAAAATCCTATCGTGGAATGTCAGGGGCTGCAATGCCCCTGACAAAATACGTTTGATCAAGCGGTGTTTTGATCAAACGAGACCGAGTATAGCTATGCTTCAAGAAACAAAAATAAAGGAACAGGATTTTGATTGTTTTCTAAAAAGTTTTAGCAGATGGAAAGGTTTCCTATCTGGGGCCATAGGGGCTTCGGGCGGTCTTGGCCTTTTGTGGGATGAATCACTTGTAGATGTCAGAATGGTGAGGCAAGATCGAAACTGGCAATGGGTTAGTGTGATTTCAAAACAGCTTGGTGCTAGTTTTGAGATTCTCAACATTTATGGCCCCATAGGTAATCAACAAAAACTTCAGTTATGGCAGGAGCTCTCCGTGATTTTGAACTCTGAAAAAGATAGAATTTTTCTTATTGAGGGTGATTTTAATGCCATCCTTCAGCCATCCGATAAGATGGGCGGTGTCTGCTAGGCTAGCCAAAGTCAGAAGGATTTTAGTAACTTTGTAATGCATAATGGGCTTTTAGAACTTCCATTCAGAAATGGGGCTTTCACTTGGACAAACAGGCGTAATGGCTTTCTGAACATTGCTGAAAAATTGGATCGTTCCTTTTTAGCTGGGGAGTGGGCGGATTAGCACTGGTTATGTGAGGCGGAGGTAACCCCCATTACAGGCTCGGATCACTATCCAATAAGCCTAAGAATTCAAGAGGATTCAAAACCGGCTCGTTGTCCTTTTAAATTTGAAGCAATGTGGCTACGGGCGGATGGTTTTGAGGAGCTTATTGCAGATTGGTGGAAAAATGCCCTGGTAATATCGGATCACAAAGCTTTTACTTTTGTTAAAAAACTTCAATTTTTGAAAGAACAGTTAAAAAAGTGTAATAGGGAGTCTTTTAAAAATATTTTTTCTGAGAAGTTAAGAATGGAGGAGGATTTAAAAGCACTTCATGCTAGAGTGATTGAGAAAGGGATGTCAGAAGAAGACTTTGAACTTGAAAAAACTCTAAATAAAACCTATTCAGAGATACTTGCTCGTGAGGAGGTCTTTTGGAAACAGAAACCAAGGGAAACTTGGCTTAAAGAAGGGGACAAAAATACTAAATTTTTTCATAATTCTGTTAAGGTTCGAAGGAACAGTAATAAGATTTTTGAAATCAAGAATAGTGAAGGTGTTTCTCTGACTGAGGAGTCTCTTATCACCAAAGAAGCTGTGCACTTTTTCTCGGGTCTTTGCAAGGAAGACAGGGATCTGGTAGATCCCGATTGGGAGTTACTGGAAAACTTACCAAAACTAGTATCCGATGAACAGAACGTCATGCTAATGGAAAAGGTGTCTTTGAAAGAAGTTAAAAAAGTTGTTTTTGGGCTGGGGGGTGACAAGGCTCCTGGACCGGATGGCTTCCCAGCCCTTTTCTTCCAAAAATTTTGGAAAATTTTGGCTCAAGATTTATGGGAAGTGGTGGAAGAATCTAGGAGTAGGGGTTTTGTGTTAAAGGATCCGAATAACACTTTTATTGCACTAGTCCCTAAAAGAAATGAATTGATGACCTTTGAGGATTTTCGCCCAATCTCCCTTTGTAATACCATATACAAAATTATCTCCAAAGTGATAGCGAACAGATTGAAAAAGGTGTTACCTTCAGTGATTTCAGCAGAACAGAGTGGGTTCTCTCCAAACAGATCCATTTTTGAAGGTGTCATAGTTGTTCATGAGGCTATTCACTCGGTAAGGTTAGCGAAAGTGGAAAAGTTTATGGTGAAATTGGATATCAGAAGGGCTTATAATGAGGTGAACAGGAGTTTCCTTTTAAAAGTCTTAGAAAGGTTTGGCTTTAGTAGTTGTTGGGTGGCCTGGATATAGAGCTGTATTAACACTCCCCATTTCTCTGTCCTTTTAAATGGGAGTCCTCAAGGTTTTTTTGAGTCTAGTAAAGGTATCAGACAGGGAGACCCAATTTCTCCATTTTTGTTTATTTTGCTGGCTGAATCTTTGGGAAGGCTGATTATCAAGAAAAGAAACTGTGGGCAATGGAAAGGCATTGCTGTCGCGGAAGAGTTAGATCCGATTACTCATCTTCAATTTGCTGATGATACTTTTCTAATGGGCGATGCCTCTTTTAGAGAGGCTCGTGTTATAAAAACATCTCTTAATGCTTATGGGAAAGCCTCTAGTCAATGTATTAATTGGCAAAAATCAAAAGTTTTCTTTTTCCATGTTCCCATTGCAAAACAGGTGGAAATCTGTAGAATATTAGGAATGTGGGTGGGTTCCCTTCCTAGTAAGTTTTTAGGTATCCCCCTGTTTGGGGGATCGAACAAAGCTGAGATTTGGAAGGACTTAGTTGACAGCTGCTTAAATAGGATGAGTAGCTGGAAGAGCAAATGGTTAACAGCTGCTGGGCGTTTGCTCCTGTTAAAAAGTGTTATCTCTGCTATCCCTGTTTTCTCTATGATGTGTTTGAAGATTCCGAAGAAGGTGGTGAAGTCAATTGTCCAGCGCATGCGGAAGTTCTTTTGGAATGGAGCTAATGAGTTTGATAAAATCCCTTTGCTTGCATGGGAAAAAATATGTAACCCTAAAGAGAAAGGAGGGGCTGGTCTGAGAAATTGGAATGTGATGAATGAAGCTTTAGGTGCAAAACTTGTCTGGAGCATCTACACAAACCCGCATCTCTTATGGGTGAAAATTCTAAAGGCAAAGTACTTAGATTCAATGGAAGATACTCGGATTTTCACCATTAGAAATCCTGTAAAGGGATCGGAAATTTGGAACTTCATTATGGATTGTAGACCTGTGATTGTTGATCACCTTACTTGGCAAATAGGTAATGGGCAGCAAGCAAAATTCTGGGACGATTCTTGGAATGGGTTCCCAATTCTGAAGGAAGCTGAAGGGGCTCAGGAGTTAAGGGAGTTTTTTCTCCAAAAATGGGGTGATAAAGTTTGTGACTATTTAGCACTCAAACAGGGACCTTTGGGGCTGGAATGGGTCTGGAAAGATGTTGATTGTGCTGAATTATCGGCTGTACAAATATAGAAAATGAAGGACTTCCTGAAGGGGCGTCAAATTCTCCTCTCTAATAGTGCTGATAAAGTGGTTTGGTGTGGTTCTCTAAACGGGAACTACTCAGTTAAAGTATGGTATCAACTCTTGGACTCTGGTATGGAGGAAGTCTTTTGGGAAAAAAAATTATGTTGGAGCAAGGATTGTTTACCCAAAGCTGGTACCTTTGCTTGGTTGGCAGTAAAGGGTCGAATACTCTCTGGGGAAAGAAGGAAACGTTTGGGTTTTGCAGGGCCAACGAAGTGTGTCCTTTGTGATGAAGCTGAAGAATCAATTGACCACCTACTTCTACAATGCAAAATAGTTGTTTCATGCTGGGATGATCTCCGTTTAAAACTTGGGTGGCATGGCCCTTGGTAAAACTCATTAAAAGGGGTTTTTGAAGGGTGGCCGTTGATCAAGGGTGCTTCTTTCTTCTCAAGTGTTTGGGTTGTAAGCCCATCTATAGTGATATGGGAACTATGGAAGGAACGAAATAGAAGAATTTTTGAGGATAAGAAGGAGTCTGTCCCAAGAATCAAAAACAGAATTGATCTTGCTATTACGGAAGTGGTAAATGCTGCGGTATCTCGTTCCCAACATCGAAAACTCTCCTTTACAGGAGAAGATAGCAGAATTCAAAGAATGTGGCCGGGTCTCAAGATCCACTTCAGGAATATGAGGGTGGAGCAAATTACTTCTCAGGTTTTTCTGGAGAGGGTTGTTTGGGAAAAACCAAAGGAAGGCTGGTTTAAGGCTAACTTTGACGGAGCTGCAAAAGGCAACCCTAGCCCTTCTAGAGCAGGGGCGATTCTCTGAGATAGTCAAGGAAATTTAATAGCCCTTGGGGCTCGGAAGTTGGAAGCTGGCTCTAATAATTTGGCGGAGGCAAAAGCAGCCCTCCTTGCTGTTGAATTAGCTCTCTTTTTGGGAATTAAAAACTTACATCTGGAAGGCGATTCACAGGTTATTGTTCAGGCAATCGTAAATGGGGGAGCACTGGCTTGGCATTTACAAGTAATTGTTAATGCTATTCTAAATGCTTTAAAATCCTTTGATCACTTTGAAATCAGTCACATTCGGCATTCAGGTAATTGTGAAGCTGACTCTTTGTCCAAGTGGGCAATCTCTTTTGCAGAAACCGGCGAGTTAAGATGGGAGGACTTCCACCACGTGGAGTAATTTTTGGTTTAACTTTCCTGTTCCTTTTTGCTCTAGTATTAAGGCTTCTGCCGTGGCAAGTTGACATCCTTAGTGTTGGCGTATTGATTTATTATGTACATCAAATAAGGATGTGATATCATGAAGGTACAAGGATATTTATCATTGGCAGTGCGTTTTAATGGTGGTGAGGAGTGTGTGTTTGTTTTTGCTTGATAATGGCTCAGCGCTGGCATTTGCAAGCTCTTCCTGAGGTTTTCTATGATGGAAAGGACAAAAAATTAATGTTATTTTGGTACGTGCTTTGGTGGGGGTGGCGCAAGTTGCATTTTGAGTCAGGGGAAGGACATTTAAATCAGTTTGTGGTGTCTTCTGTTACAAAAGCTTTATCTGTTTTAAACAAGCTTTGTTCGGTTTTCCTTTCGGTTTCTGTCTAGTTTTTCTTGGAGGTGGGCTGTGTGTTGAAGTGCGGAGTGAAGCTGTAAAAATGGAAGCTATGTATGGCTTCGACACAAAATTGCAACATGGTTTCTTTGGTCCTGTTTCAAAATTTAGGCTGTGGTATTTGCTAAAGAACCCGCAGGAGGAGATAATTGAAGCGGTTTTGGAAGCTCTGGGACCGCACTTCATGGAAGCAACTCATCGTGGTCGTCTGAATACAGACATTGCCTTGATGCTATTTGCTTGGGGAATGGAATTGAATGAAGAGGTTGAGATAATCAAATGGGTGATGAGATCTCTTTTTGATGAAGAACTGCTGGGGAAAATGGATTCTTTGGTGGAATGGGCAGTCCCAGGGCAAGGTTATGATGTTTCTGAAGGAATTGAAGACATGGATGAAGTGACTGAGGAGGGGTTACTACCGTTTGTGAGATGGAGGAGACGTGTGGATAGGGAGGAGTATAAGATCTCAATCTTCACAGCGTGGGAGCATTTAAAGTTTGTTCTGCGACAATAAGATGAAGAAGAGAGACGAAGGAATAATGGTCAATCAAGTAGCTCAGCAAGGCGAAGACGCTTCAAAGGCAGGGGTCGTGGCAAAAGAGGAAGGAACGCTAGATAACTATCCCTCTCTGAGTGTTGTATGTGGTTTTTTGGCTGGTGGTGCATTCTTGGTATGGTTTTTGTTTTCTCTGGAAAACTCGGGAAGAATGCTTTGCTTTCAAACTCTGGTGCTTCTTTGTTTTTGGGGTGGGTTTGCTGGTAGCAATGGTGTCTTGCAAAAGCGGTTTGGTGGGGTAAGACTATGGTGTGGGTTTGTTGGTTTCTGCTTGTTAGTGCTTTGAGCGCTGTATACTGTTGCTACTGGTAACAGTGTAATAGTTAGTTTCTCATGAAATGCATCTCTGTGGCGTTTTCTTTGATTGTAATACGGGTTTGGTGGTTTTTTGTTTCTCCTGTTTTGTGCACGCCGATAGTATGGCTAGAGCAGTGGGTGCTTATCACACAGGGATATCCTGTTACAGTCGATGTAATCTTTTTGTTACTTTTATTAATAATAATATAATATTGTACCGACCAAAAAAATAAATATAAATTAAATTATATATAAATTAATTAAATGTATTATTATATTTAATAGTATATATATAAGTTATATTATTATTATTAGTTCCTGTCAAGTATTTATGGATTCAACAAGTTCTATTAATTTGACAGAAATTAACCAATGAAAGCAAAGTATTAAATTATGTTGATTTTATTTTCTAAAGTTTATATTTATTTCATTTTTTTTTAATATTAAACAAATCATTTTACTTCAATTCTATTGGACAATAGTCATGCATAGTAATATTTCCATGATGTAAGCATTTTGAATAATATTTGATTTTTTTTCTCAATCATATACAAACACTATTCTTCAATAGTGTCTAACTATTGATGTAATATACCAATAAATGACGACCTTTCAAGTATTTTTCATTCACGTGGGAGGGTGTAGAAAATCTTTAAAAAGCTAGAACAATTTTCACTCTCCAACAATGGCATCTTAGGTAGGACTTCTAATAGTTCATTATTCAAACTTAATTAAAGTTGGTCAAAATTACTAAAGTTTATATTGAATTTTTTTATAATAATTATAAATAACATATTTATTTATTTTGTTATTTATAATTATGGAAATATAATGATTATGATTTCTAAAATAATTTTGGAGTTTTTTTAAAATCTAATTATTAATTCAATCTTATTGACTCATATTTTATTAATAATATTTGAGAACAACTTATTGTTTATGAGATGAATGGTTCACTTGGTACTCATTGCATTTAGATAATATTCAAAAAGGTGAAGTGTTAAGAATTTTGAGTAGGTTACCCATCTTGATATTACTCTAACTCAAGCATGCTTAACCATATAGTTTCCCCCAAGATCAAACAAAATGGGGTGGCTACCCTATTTATGAAACTTTCAACAAATTTTGTGCCCTATAAATCATTCATTAGAGAACTCCTTATCTCATTCACTTTCAACAATGTGATGTTTTCTTGAGTATGTAAAATTATGTGACATTTTATCATAAACTCAATTGCATAGCTTTTGAAGCAATCTTATTGACCCATATATCATTAATGGTTCACAAAAACTAATCTTTCATGGGTATGAATGGGTTGCTTAGCACTCACTGCATCTAGGTGATCCTCCAACTTCGAGTAAACTTGCAATATAGTGTTTGAAAATTCGATAAACAAAATTTAATTTATCTTAAAAAACATACACATGTTATCACAATTTAATTTAACTCAAAAAACATACACATGTTATAAGGTAAACATAGTGATTGCATCCAAAGCTACAATGACTAACTTGACAACTTTCAGTAAATGTTAAACAATATTCAATTTCTATAAGAAAATAACATAGAGAAAATTTCAACAACAATTGGGCAACAAAATAGACATAATCAATTTCTATTGAATTAGTAGATTTTGGATCCACAAATGCCAAGAGCACTTATTTATAATGTTTACAAAATTATTTCCTGAAAAATAAATAAAAATCTAAATACAACTTCTATCTTATGAATAGATTGGCTGTATGCAAAGCAAACTTATTACCAAATTTAATCCATTCATATTAAATCTAAATTCGGGCAATCTAATGACATTTAACAACCTAACAATAGACCTTCTAGAAGGCCATCTAAAAATAGTCTTCTTAGAATGTGTTCATCTTCTATAATCAACAACCAAAAGAGAATTTGAAAATGAACAACTACAAAGCATTAGTGATACACATTTACTATTAATCACATTTACTATTATCTAATAACAATTGCAATGTATAGACCAAAGTGGTCTACCATAGACATTTTGTATATTACTTAAAATTATATGCATTTATACACATATCTAATTATTATTACATGCAAAGATGACTACTACTTCAAATCTTTCTTAAACAAACAACATGTTACATATGTTACCGGCAGGAATCGAACGCAATGCGTCTCTTGTTATATATTGTATTCTATAATAAAAAATATTAAATATAAATATAAAATTATCATAATTACTAATTAATATATTCTTATATAGAAAAAATTAAATTAATATATAAAAAATCTGATAGTTTAATTGATCTTTAGAGAGATTAGGAAAAAGAAAGAGAGATAGAGGGGGAGACAATTCTATATAGAGAGAGGAATGTATACTAACACTTGCACCTAAAGGAGGTTCAAGGATTGGGCTGATAGAAAACTATATGTATGTTAATATGTTATAGAGTATGTTTTTGTGCATGCATGTGCTACAAATTCTAGTTGCATGCGGCTAGCTTAAAAAATTAATAATAAATGCTAAATAATGGAATGAAATAAATTTAGACAAATCTAGATTAGGGCTCCCCAACATACTTCAGGGTCTTGGGCTTAGATGTGGTGAAGTTAAGGCTCCCTAAAACGCTTCCTCTCTAACCCCATCATGGCGAACAATGGGAATAGGACTATTGATTCTTTATTCCTTAAATGATATATTCAAATGGATTGAAATAATTGATAATTTATATGTATTACGTGTACCATAACTTTTATTGAATCACTGGTAGAATTATATGTTATCTAACATGATTGTAGGACTGAATTATTTGTGTGACTAATTATTTGGTCATTTTTATTTGAGTGACTAATTATTTAGTTGTGTTTTTTACCCCATGATCAAATTAGTCATTTATTTAGTCATTTATATTTGTGTGACTAATTATTTAGTTGGGTTTTTCACCCCATGATCAAATTAGTCATTTATAGTTGTGATTGCAAAAAAATAGTAGAATTTAGTCATGTGATTAAAAATTTTAGTCAGGTGACTAAAACTTTTAGTCACGTGACTAAAACTTTTAGTCACATAGTCATTTATTTGCCAAATTCTACTAGTGATAAACATGGTTTCCAAATGAAAGCCTTCAGAACAAAATCAGAAGGAGAAGTACTTAGAGTAGAAGCTAGCCAACAACAAGAACTCCGCACAAAAGACAAGCATGCAGCTACTCCCTCTTTTTCATAAAGAGGCCCTAGAATCAAGTTCACTGTTGGAAAAAAAGATACATAGGCAGTTGAAAAAGAAGAGGCCACAAAATCCGAATCAACTCATGCAAAAGGAAAAGGGATTGCTTCTAAAGAGGAAGATTCTGAGGAAGAAGGAAATGAAAGCGAAGAATTTGCAGAAGAGGAAGATTCTAAGGAAGAAGAGTGTTGAAGAAGAAGATTCATAAGAACAAGAGTTCAAAGAAGATGAAGGTGAACAAGAAGGTGATAAGGAGGAACTTGGGCATGAAGAAGAACAAACTTTATCTCCACATGAGAATGTTGTCAAAAATCTTCCCCAAACGTCATCACCCATTACTTCAAATGTTCCTCATACACCTCCTAATCCTACCAATCCTCCACCTCCTCTTCCTACTTCACCTCCTCCCACATCTACCATACATGTAGTGGATGTTTCTCATCCCCTTGTAGCATCAACCATCCTTGCCACTCCTCCTATTGTTTCAAATCTACAAACTATTGATATCTTGTCAAGCTCTCCATCATCCATCCCTAGTTTGTCATCTTCGTCTTTTGATGTTTCATCTGAAGCTGAATTTGACAGATTTATGAATGAGTCTTTGCAGAGTCAGCTTGGTATGTAGTCTATTGGAGCAATCATGAAAAACACTACCCCGATTGTTACCATACCAATAATTTATACAGAGGTAGTTGCAACACAAGAGTTGATGGTGAGTCAAGAAGCACACACTTCCTCCCTTCCTCCTTGGTTGGTCTCTCAAGTATTGAAGCAAAAGAAACAAATGATCTCTCCAGAAGAGCTCGATCTTGAAGACATTACTCCTCCAAAAGCTAAGGGGAAGAAAAAGGTGAAGGTACATTCAAGGCTTCATGTTGAGAAGACTGGTCATAAGTTTGTAGAAAGTTGTCTACCCCTGCAAGAGGAAGGAGATGTAAACATGGAGGACTACACTGTCACAAGAGTCCAACTCAGCAAAGTACAAATGAAAGTGTCAAGGAAAATGCACAAGTAGTCCTAGATGCGTTGGTTGGAAGGCTTGACAAAATGGAACAAGCTTGAAACATGTACAAGGACAAGGCCAAGCGTTATGCAACTGCTCTAAGGAACCTTGCATGCTCTTCAGGAAATGTATAACCTTTGGCTATGATAAGCCTCGAGGATCTAGAAGTGAAAAATGAAGAGAAGTTTGCTTCTAAAGGTAAAGTGTTGTATGATTTCATTGATGAAATAATAGAACATGGTTCTCAAGTCATAGTTGCTGCAGATGAAAAGGCTACTTAGATAGCCAAGTTAAAATTAGAGCTTGATAAGGAAGAAAGCACACTTTCCCAAGAGCAAAAGGAAATGGAGAAATGCCTCTCGTTTTGGTCACGAATGAAAGAGGCAAAGCTCAGTAAGTTGGTGGAGGTTGGGGTAATTCCCGACAAAGAGAAATATGTGGAGGTAAGAGAATCCCTCAAGCACGACATTCAAGTGATCAAGTCTCTTATTGATGATATCCACCAGGTACAAGAAGATGTCAAAGGACATCGTGTTATCCTTGAAAATGGAGTTAAGGAGTTACCGGGTAAGCTCCCTAATGA
Organism: Sequoia sempervirens; assembly: GCA_007258455.2. Lineage (NCBI taxonomy): Eukaryota > Viridiplantae > Streptophyta > Pinopsida > Cupressales > Cupressaceae > Sequoia > Sequoia sempervirens. The sequence continues at coordinate 91,870,733 of VDFB02105785.1, read as the reverse complement.
AGATCATATTTTCCTCCTGACCAGTGAACTTTCATAGATCTACAAGGAAGCCGTCATGAAGCAAGTGGAGGATGCAAGCTTTTCAAAGACCTCCATGCATGCAATTTGTGACATACGACTTTCTCTTGATAATCTCAAGACGCATCTTGAAAGGTGCAAGTAGATTCACTCATCTACCAAAAGATCAATCACCAAAGTTCACACCATTGTGGATTACACTGTTGGTCCAGATGAGGCATTCGTCCTAGAGACAAAGAAGAGATATGAAGACTTCAACACCTAATGCAAGGAACCATGAAGACATTTTATCTCCAGTGTTAGATAGTTTTTTCTTTCATTTACACATTTTGTAAATAGTTCTCGACATATTATGTCTTTTTCTGAGATGTAATTGCATGTAAAAATAGAGATGTTTTCCCAAAAAGATGGACAACATCTTTGAATAACTCAACTTGTTAGGTGAGATTTTACTAAATTATCTCACCTAACTTTCCTAATTTTGCTCATCCACTTTTCCTAGATTTGCTCTTCCCTCTCTTTTATAAATATGAGGGAATTCTTTTGTAATCTTTTATATTTTGCAATGAAGTGCTGCCCATTTTGAGAAGTAAATACATGAAACAGTGTGTTCATCTTTGTGTATCTATTTTGATCAATAAAGAAGAAAGTTTCATACCAGACTTTGTGTTGGATCAATTATCTTTTGGATTTGATTAAGATTGGCAACAACTAGTGTGTGGGATCTAAGGGCTTTGAATAAATTTGTTTAAACTTTGTGTTGCACTCTTTATTCGGATTTGTGATATTGTTTGGATAACTATTGGTAGATTATCTACAAGACTTTGCGCTTGTAATTGTTCAAGTTGTTCATGGAATTTTTGTGTTATATCTAGAAGACTTTGTGCTTCTAATACGACACTTGTTACATATCTCAAGGATCCATTGGTGAAAAGCTACGGAATGACTTTGTGCCTTCGTGAGCTTTTCTTTCTTATTTTATTGTTTATTATTATCATGCTGGTATCTCTAAGCTTTTCTTTGACAAGATAGAGATATTGGAATTACTGCTTTGTTTTTAATTTAAAGTTGTATCCAATCAAAACTACCAACTGTGAAGCATTGTAAAACACATTCCTTGAAAAAAGAGAGAAGTATGAATGTGGCACACTCATCTTGTAATTGTAGTGTACATTTTGTGAATACTTAATTAGTTTTACTTTAGTTTTAGTAAGCAGTAAGAAGGGAACCTCCCCTTTCTGAGAGGAGAGATTACATCTCACACAACTGTGGTTGAAATCAAGGTTGTGTAATCTATTGAAAAATTATTACATAATTTTCACCCAAAAGGATGCAAGGAATGACTTGATTTAAAGAAGGAACATCTAGTTCCTCCATCTCATTGCCTACATATTGTAATTCCAATGACAAGGGTTGAATCAATTGCACTTCATTAATAAAATTTGTTGATGTTGGAACTTTATGTTCATTATTTGTTGATACCTCTTTATTCTTCACTACCCATTATTGCACCAAATTTTTATTTCTCTCTATCAAACTCTCTATAATATTGTTGTCCCTAATCTTATCCTCTATCTTTTGCAAGTTCTTACTACTGCATATAGAAATTTTGTTTGATCCAACAACAATATTATTTCATGCAAACACTTGCTCGCCTCTTACCTAATATCCATTTCTAACCTACATTACTGTTGCATCTATATGGGTTGTCATATATTCACATGGTGGCTTGGAATTTTGGGAAAGAAGTATGACTTCCCCAAGATGCTCAATATTGTGAGCAGGCAATCCATATCACTTAGTATCAACACTATGGCCATCTTGAAACTCTAGATCAATTACACCACAATTACCATACTCATCCTCTCTTACCATGGAGTCATATTTGTTAAACAGGCGCAAGACAACTGAGAGGGTGTTGAATCAATTGTCACACAAATTCAACCTTAAAACTTTATCACTTATCATATCTTCAACCATACTATTCTATTATTAAATATGAGCATGAAACACAGATAATAGAAAGTAAATCAACATAATGAACATCATATTTTTACGTGGAAAACCCAATAAGGGAAAAACCACGGTGAGGGTTAACTCACAATATAAAGATTATAAACTGAATACAATGCTCATTGCCCAAAAGAGGACTCACTGTCCAAGTACAAAGGCTCACTGCCTACAAAGGACTCACTGTCCAACAAGGAGGCTCATTGCCTACAGATAAAAAAGAGAACAAAAGATCCATCACAGCAATTAAAGTACATTCGCAGGATTACATAAACCTTTAGTTCACTGCCTTCAACATACTGAAAAAACTACTATCACAACCCACTCACACACACTTCTACTCTTATGATTTGTGGCACACTTTCATCACTTTGCATCACACTATCATACAATTCTTCACAACTCGCCTTGCTTTTATACCATTCTCAACCTTAGAAACATTTACAAAGGTCGGCCACAATACATCGTTTCATAAGCTCAAATTAGGTTGACAATTCTAAATTCTCATGGTGGAAAGGAATAAGAGTGGACCAATAAAAACATAAAAATAATATTCTTGAATCTTATACATGCTTCCTCAATTAAATTTTATTCTTCGAATGAAGTGTAAACACTAGGTTGGCCAAACCTAATGAAAACACAAATTATCAATGATGCACATGCTTCCCAAGAAGATGACACACAGATGCCATAACACGCTTCATTATGCACGAGAATACATCTCAGGATCTTCTTGATACATCCACAACAAAAACAAGAGGCTTCAATCACTGAATTCCTTTCACCAGTCTGTCTAGTCTGTGCAGATACAGACAAAAATACCAAAACATTATTTTTTGATTACCAAACTCCAAACCTCTTCGCCAAAGCATAGGAAAGACCTTCACAAGACATCTACCAGATCCACATGATCTAAAAAAAAAAAATGGAGGACTGTCATTGAGCAAACATATTCCTCCTAGTCCACAAAACACTGACACTACCGGTAGAACACACATACCGGTGGACACAACTTTCACGTACCATCTCACCAAAAACTGAAACTCAGACTATATCATCATCAAATCACCATAATGAAATCTTCAGAACCACACAGTCATAGGATCACCACAAGAGAAATGCAGAGCACATATCGAAGCACAATTTGAGCACTTCCAACACTCTGATTTCTTTTCTTCATTAATTTTTTCAAAAGCACTTGGAAACTCATCACACCAACATATCTGCAACACCATAAAGGTAGCTCCATGTACTCACAACATCTCACCAATATCTCAGCCGTACATGTACAATCTGCAACATACTGAATCATGTTGACATCAATGACAACACTAATGACAACACCATCGGACTAGCTCATACTTGCAACAATATCTCAATATAACATACTAATCATCCTCATCTGCATATTACTTAGAACATTCTTCCTCATAAGTAAGTTCATTCTCTCTGCTCATTGAGAGGGCATTTGGATTGTTAAGGGTGGCAAGTTATTTTTTTTATAATTCAATATCTACAAGAAGCTACTATTGTTCTTATTTGAGGTAGCATAATATTTGAACATGTTCAACTTACTCCCTATATTAAATACTAAGAGGAAGAGGAAGGGGATATTGGCCTATATCATGTGTTTCCACATCCATATAAATCATGACAAAGTTTTATGCATTAAATAGTTTATCCCAATTCATCCTACCAAGAAGCATACAATTTCTTTCTAGTTGAGCCTCTTGCATTTCAAACATTGCCATTTCTTTTTGCATATCCTTCTTGAGTTGATTTAACATTTATTCATGTTCAATTTCTGATCTATATGACATGTTGGGAGAAGTAGAATATGGACAAGGAATATGTGCATCATGGTTTATATACCTACTACTTACATTCATACCATTTTTTGTTTCATAACCAAACCTAGATACATGTTTCTTTATTTTTTGATTATATCGTTTTCATATAAATTTAGAAAAGTAAATAGGTGTTGATCTCTTGATTCAATGAACAAACTATTTCTACCCATTGTATTGACTTCTAAAATTTGAAATATAGGTTTGAAAGAATTGCTATAATTTTGAGCTTCCCATGATGGATGATGTCTTCATACACTAGTAGAAGCATCTTCTTATTCATGTTGGTACTTGGGCTACCTTGTTTTATTGATCTTAAAATACACTAATCTAATTTCTAGTTTCTAAGTTTAACCAAAATAAAGTTGCCACACTTTGCTTGGAAGAGACACATATTTTCTCAACAATTGAAAATTTTTAAGTACTAGACAAGAATACTTCCCTATTGGCTTTATAGGCCTTCTATATTGGTGTAATTTGATGGGTTTCCAACTCACACATCGAGAAATAATAATATTGAATCATCAGAGTACTTAGAATACAAACTAAAATTATTTCATCCTTGACAACAATACCAATTTGTTGGTTCCTAGAGTTGTAAGTCCCTAAATCCCTAAAGATAAGCTTCTTCTTAGCACCAAGGGTGTCAAACTCAAAGGGAAGGAATTCACATTTATGATTAGAAAAGATAACAATAGACCAACTTACTAAGGCGGGTAAGATCTTCTTTGACCTTGAGCTTAGCTAGACCTAGGAGGTTTCCCTAGACATACCCTAAATATGATTAAGCACAACTGAAGATAGACAAATATATAAATTATGCAATAGTACCTAGTGTATACTTGACCTTAAAAAATTGTCACTAGGTCAAGGACTAACCTATAGCTATTACCTCTATTAAGTTGATAATCACATCACTACATAACAATAGGATGTGGGTATGCACAACATGACCATCCAAAGATAATTACAATTATAGATTGCTAATTTTTTTTCCTTGGTTAAAATATTGAGTCATGAAATGCATATGAAACACTTCTTATTCCTAATCTACTAGTGAAATATGTGTTCACATAGAGTGCATTGTGGATAATTGCCTCCAAGGTTGGTGCCTATTCATTGGGTTATAGAGTCCAAGAACACCATTATATACAACAAATCAAAAGCACAAAGGAATCTGAGCTATGTATACATATACATCACAAATAATAACATCGACCAACCGAACATACTTAGTAATCCATCATAGATAGTAAACATTAATATTCAATGAAGAAAAGACCATTACAAAGCTTGTAATGAATTAGAGTACTACCCAATTCATCTAATTTTCAATTACATTCATACTAATGAATTGGCTAGAGGAAACCCTAAGCTAAAACTTCCCAAAAAAACCATAAATGGAATTGTGGAGACAATTAGGTGTAAGAATTATTTACAATATTAACCTCTTTGTGATTTGCAAACATCCACTACTCTAATGGTGATTGGAATTGCAAGGGTTGAAACCCTAGAAGCTCCTTTGGTTCACAGTCACATGGAAATACAAAATGATTGACCTTTTTAGAAAATGAATTGACATATATTACTTTGTTGGTTGCCTCTTTGCTTCAAGAATTGAGGAGGGACCATTGGTCAATGGATGTTGCATGTAAGACAAACTTAGATCCCATAGAATTCATTGGAACAACGACCTAGTGATGGTATGAGGACCATAGAGGATTGCAACTTTAACTATTGCATTAATGGATGCATGGGGTGCCTTTATTTTTCCATCATTGGAAGTACTTGTGAATCCACACCTTTGAGATTAGACAATTATATTTAGGTCGTAGAATCCCCTCCTATAGTAGTTGTACTGTCAAATCTAGTCATTAATAATGTCCTAGGTCATGTAGGGAGGTAAGTAGGAGAACAATTCAAAATATGAGAGTTTTAAAGTTTTGGGGATCAAGGGTTAGCAATATCTAATGTTGTAACCAGTGTTGGGGAGTCAGGGATCAAGAGTAAGACATGCTTCATGTTTAAGGCAAACATATAAGGGTATCTCTGTAGCTTTGACTCCAAAAGGATATGTAATGGAAATTGTTAGGGGTTAGGGATCAAAGGTACTAAGGAATTCATTGCTTAAGGCATACGAATAAGGATAAGTCTGAACTTGTGATCCTGATAAGATACAAAATGAAAGGTGTTGAAGATTAGGGTTTGTAGATCTTTCATACCTTGTACCACATTAGAGGTATTCTTACATCTTTGACTCCGAAAAGGCATATGGAAGGAAGTGCCAAAAGTTGAGGATTGGGGATACCAAGTAAAAGTTACTTGGGTAAAGGGATGCTCAAAATTGTGACTCTAAAAATAATTTAGTGTAAAGGATTAAGGCATTGGGGTGTAGATGAAAGGCATGTTAGTAAGATAAAGTTTAATACTTCAAAAAAGGCAAGGGTAAAGATCAAGGATCAAGAAAAATGATGCCAAGAAGGAGAACTCCAAAACATTGGTATGAAAAAGGGATGAGAGTGGGAAAATATGAAAGGTATGTGGGATGGGAAAGTCCAATATCTTGATAGGGCAAGGGAGCAAGATAGAGTTGGAAAAAATTCATACTAGGAAGGGAAATTCTAGAACTTTGACATAAGCACAATCATTAGAATTTGAACATAAAACACCCCATACTTAGAATATTTGAGACCTTAGTAGCTTTTAACACATTGGTAGGCATATGGGGAATGAAGAGGGGTAACACTTATACAAATTAGACGAAGAGACATCCATTAGGAATCATCTTAGATTAGTTATCTATGATGAGGACAACAAGACCCAAATGCATAAGGGGGCTAGGATTCAAGCACAATTTGGACACTACAAAATTGAGTGTTGACATTCTTAATCTCAAAATATATTAAATTCAAAATCTACATTAAATTTGATGCCATCTTTAATTGTAAAACTAAGAATCATTATTTCTATTTACATCCCTATATTTAATAATAACTATTACAAATTATATATCAATCCCAAATAACATTCATTAGCTAATCGACAGAGGTAGATGGAGATCCTACAGATGATTTTTAGTAAGATGAGTGCGAGCAAGAGCGTGAGAGGAAAGATGAGTGGAGGGAATTTGAATTCCTCTGAGGGTGAGGAGGAAACGACAGAGGCAGATGGATATCCTGCAGATGCGGATGGAGTCCAGGTTTCGTTGTAGGTTGTGGTTCTTGCGAGGAAGGTTGGATGCTCTCTTTTGTGGCTATGTTTTGAGTTGTTCTCTATTTTTTCCTGTGGAGGCTTCACAAGAATGTCTGTGCTGTTGGTTGCGAGGTCTTGGAGATCTCTTTTTCTTTGTTGTGGGATGCAATCTATTCCGGAGCTTCTTCTTTGCTTCTTAGGCTGTGGTGTTTGTTGTGGTAGCTTGGTGTTCTCTTCATGATTTGGCTTTGTCTGCCTGGTGTTCTATGGTTGTTGCTAGCCTTACAGATGGTGCGGGTGTGCTTGGGGCTCTCTGAGGTAGAATGGTGGATTGATGGGCTTATTTTTGCTCCTATTCAGCATAATAGGAAGGTTGGTGAGTGCTTCGTGTTGGCCTGTTCTTCTGCTTGGTTCCTCTTGGTCTCCCTTTGCCCCTTCTGGCTGTGTGGCTGGTGGTATTTTTTTGGGGGTTCCTGCTCTTGGCGAGTTTTGGTTGCCTTTGATTATCCTCTTGTGGAGTGGGAGGTTGTTCTTGGATGTGAATGGTGATCTTCTGTTTGGAAGATGGTCGTTCTTCTTGCTTGGGTTGTGGTCAGTGATGTTGGCATTGATTTGGTTGATGTGTGGCATCTAGTGCTCTCTTTTTGGTTGCCTTCTAGGTAGTGGGTGTGTGGTGGACTTTATGAGGATGACTGGTTGTGGAATGAAATCATTTTTGCTCCAACTCAGTGTAGTTGGAGGGCTTGGGGTTTCTTAGTGTTGGCTTGTTCTGTTTCTTGGTTTTCCTTGTTCTTTCTTTGTTTCTTCCTGTTGCCTTCTTGGTGGCTCTTTGTTGTTTTTTGGAAGTTCTCTTTGCAGGTGATGTGGGAGTGCATTGGCTGCTTTTTGGAAGTTTGGTTGTTGACTGAGCCTGTTTTTGTCCCTATTTGGCGTAATAGGGAGGCTTGGGGGTTCCTTTTGTTGGCTTGCTATGCTTCTGGCTTCTTTTTTACCGTCTTTCATTTCTTCCTAGTTCTCTCAGTTGGCTTGTGGGCTGCTTGTTTGTTTTTGTACCCTTCAGGTTCTTTTTTTATGGGCTTGGGGGTTGTCAATGTGGTTTTGCTGGTTTGGGCAGGGCTATCTTTGCCTTTTCTTGCTGTGGATGCCATCAAGTTTCTTATGGAGCTGATGGTTATGTTCATTTCCCCTGATTTTGGTGGGGTGCTTCTGGCTGGGATGAGTGTTTTTCTATTTTCCCAGTTGTTGTCTTTGGTTATGGGTGTTTTTCCTGCGTCTGATGGGATCTCTGTTCTGTTAAAGGTGGTGATGGAGCTGGCTGCTTTGGGCTTGTGGTTGTTGATGAAGGTTTACTTGGCTGAGGTGTGTGCTGTGGGGTCTTCTCTACTGATGACTTGTTGGCTGAAGGGTTATGTTGTTTTGGACTCTTTTCAGATCTTTGGTGGCCTTGTTCTCTTAGCTAGGTGGTTTTCAAGTCTTAATCCTAGATCCTAGATGTTTTTGTTCATGGTGTAGGGCTTTCCAAAGGAGGCTACGGTTGTTTGCTTAGCTACTATGTCAGATTTCTCCTTTGGTCCTATGGAGGTGGTCCCCCCTCAACAACTGTTCTTATTGAGGTGGGCAGTTCTCCTATGGAGGTGGAGGTTGAGGGTGCTAGTGTTGTCTGGTTGCAGTGGCTCTAATGATCATTTTTTCCTCTCTAATAGAGAGGAGCTCACTCCTTTAGAGGTGGAGCTGGAGTTGGTTTCCTGTTACTAGGTGAATCTGAGCTGTAAGGAAGCTGACTTATTGCAATTTTTTTGTGGTGGATCAAATTGTCTCTATTGAGGTGGGGTGTTTGGTCTTACTGGCGGTTCTTACCAGTGTGGTCTTTGCTCATTTAGTGATGATTATCTTTCTTGGCTCATTGGTGTCTTCCATGAGTGGCTGGTTTGCTGACGCCTAGCAGATGCAGGCGAGATCTTTGTGTAACTAAAAGGGTTTCTGGTCCTGGTTAAAAACTAGTTGGTTAAAGGGTCTTTGGCCCTTGATTTTCTGTAAGATGCAGCGTGTGTAGTCCTGTTTATCTTTTACGGCTGTTGTGGAGCTGTTGTTGGTCTATGGTTTATCTTTTGGGCAGCTTGTCTTCCTTTGTACTGGGTTCTGGGCCCCATCAAAGCCCATTTTTTACCCTCTAATCAAAACATTCATTAGCTAATCTAGTTAATATTGAGAAACATTCTATAATGACAATAAGCCATGAAATATTATATCGTAACTATATAAATAAATCATCGCCATCTAAATAAAAATTAAAATACATTTGATATATATTATTAATTCGTAAATAAATAAACTAAAATAAAATAACTATCAAGTCAATCCTAAATAAATATATTTCTCTTATCTATACCAATATAAATTAACTATAAATACCAGTGCTTCACTATAACTATAACTACCTCTCGGAAGGCCCCTCTATGAGCATCACCTAGATGCAATTGGTGCTAAGTGGACCATTAATTATCATGAGAAATTGGTTCTTGTTAACCAGAACTCATGAAACATCATGGATCAATGAGTTTGATTTGTAAAACTACATGATTGAATCGTGATAGCAATATCACCATAAATACCATTTTTTTGATTAGCCTATACAAAGGAAACTTAATATATAAATCAGTGTTTCAAATTTTTAAAAATATCCCCTGTATTAAGACAAATTGATACGGCCCAAAAGAAACCAAAATCTGGAATGCTCGCGGCCGTTTTACAACATTCCAAAGTTGCTTATCCTGCTACAACATCCCGGATCCGGGTTGGACTCTCTTTCCATCCAACAGAAGAAGAAATTCATGTAGATTCGTGAAGTAGCCACAGACAAATCATAATAAGGCCTATCTGCAATACTTCTACACACAACAAATATACAGAGAGCCAAAATACTGTCGACGTCCTTTAACATCATCTCGTTGAGAACGTTTATTATCTGAAGTACTTTGAATGTCCAAGCTAAGCCAAATGATAAAAGTTTGATTTGATTAGGAGTCGAACCCTCGACGTGGAAGCAACGGTTCCAGTCTGTATAAATACATTACAATTCACATCAAGCACGAAGAAAGCAGTCCCTAAAACTCCGCTCCACACTGGATTTACAGTGCAGTAGCTTAAGCCAAATGATAAAAGTTTGGTTTGATTAGGAGTCGATCCCTCGACATGGAAACGACAATTCCAGTCTGTAAAAATACATTACAGTGCACATTAAGCACGAAGAAAGCAGTTCCTAAAACTCCGCTCCATACTGGATTTACAGTACAGCAGCTTAAGCTGAGCCCAACACTACTCTTTCCAGGGTTTCGAGACAATCTTAAAAACAACAATAACTTGCAATTTTATAATACCCCGGAACATCAGAAATATGTTTCGGTTAATGTACCTAAATCACATATGTCATTTAGCGACAATATTGAAACATCGGCCAAAAAAATTAAAATATCAGTCCAAACCCTAGCTGTGGCCTTCTGCTTTGGGGGTCTTGCAGGGTTCTTGCGCACACTATTCTCCGTCCTTCCGCCTGATTTTCGAAAAAGGTGGCACAAGCTTGTTTATGAAAAGGATCAGGAAAATGTTAGCATTGGCAATGAATCGGGTGCGGGGACGATTATTTATGACTGTCATGGGACTGTCATTGCAAAGATTGTTCCGTCCAGTAGCGATGTGAGTGGTGGGAAAGGTAGAAAGGGGCGGCGCCCCCTGCGAGCGAGTGATATTCCCTCATACATGTGGCAAGCTGTTGTTGCATCAGAGGATCGCCGTTTCTTTGAGCACTACGGGATTGATCCTAAAGGACTTGCAAGGGCTGCCTTGTCTATGTCTGCTGGCGGTGGGGGAAGCACCATTACACAGCAGGTATGGTCATTCTTTTCGTCTGTTGGCATGGATTTATATTTTGTGTTTATCCCACATTGATAATAATTCTGATAAAGGACTGGATAATAATTGTGAGATAAGATGGTATATAGCCACTAAATTCTAAAAGCTTTTTCAATTTAGAAGCACAATTTTAGGAGGTAAGTTTGTTGGCAAGTTCTTCTGGTCTTTTGACACATGGAATTAGCTCACTCGGTCTTGGCTGCCGCTTTAGGTAGTTCAGGTCATGGGTTGTCAGAACCCTGGTGGTTCTCGATTTCAAACCCTAACTGGTGTTTTGAGATTTTTTGCAAATTTTGTGTTTTTGTGTGTTTTGAGATTTTTTTGACAAAAAAAAGAATAGCTGCGATTTTTCTAAGAAATTCATATAAATTCTAAATAAATTCCAAACTGGCAATTTATGCTCAAATAAGATAGGCGACTCAATATATTCAACGTCCAGAGCAATTACAATAACATAGATGAAGCCAGAGATGAAAGACAGAGAAATTATTAATGAAAAACCTGGTTTTTCTGTAGGTGGCGGCTGCAGCAATAAATGAGATGGTACGGCCAATGAAAGAATGATCTCTGACTCGATAAACAATGCACACCCTCAGTAAATCATGGCGCCCAATGTCCAGACACCAGAAACAGATGAAGGAAGGCGTTTCCTCAGAGAATGTAAAAAGTACGGCCTGAAAGTACAGAAGTACGGCCTGCTGCAGCAAGTGAGAAAAAGTACGGCCTCCTTGGGATTTGTGCCAGATCACTGATGAATGTCCTCTGAAAAGTGCGCCTTGACTGCTAGATGAATAATCTCTGCTGAATACTGATGAATCTCTGTCTGATTAAATGATTAAGCTCAATCTGTGACTTCTGGATGAAATCACCAAGTGCAATCTTCAGCTGGTATCTCACAGCCTCAGTATGCCTGATCTCTGAAGAGGTTACGTTCTCCAGAAACGATGTTTGCCAGAAACCCTAGGGTTTGCAAACTCCAAAGCTCAGATGCTCAGAAGACAAAATTGAATAATAAACAAGATAGTTCGATTTTGCCTGTGAAGAGTAATATATTCTCTCTTGAAAAGTTCGACCTAATTCTTCATTAAAATAATCATTTAAATAAATGATTTAATTTTCACTTTTGAACTTAGGAAAAATGATTAAATAATTGGCGTCCACTTTTAATGAGCATTAAATACTCATTAAGTCACATTATAATAATATATTATAAAGTATAATTAAATACTTTATAATTGAGCCAATTAATTAAATATTTTAATATTTCAATAAAGTGACTTTATAATAAAGTCAAATTATTAAATATTTAATAACCCATTAATTACTCCTTATTTCTCCGTCAAATCAACCATCTGCTGAACTGGGTCGAATCTGAGCTGATAAAGTGCACCAGGTGCCCTGCCCGAAATAGCAGCTTCCCCCTGACCTAACTTTCTAAAAATAGAAAGTTCTCTGAAAAGACTCTCTGGAAGATTCTGCAAAGGCCCAAACCTGACACACTGCAAACTGGAGCTAACCAACACCGAGCAATTGCCAAAATGGATCCTCTGAACACTCCCCGTCACCCTACGAGATCAAATGATAGGTTAACTCGCCACCACCGTGGCCGACTAGGATGGGGATATGATACCGCTTCTCCCCGAAATTGCTTTGTCCTCAAGCAATCCCTAACTCGATGGGCCGGTAAAATCACCGACTCTATGTAGCATCCTCAATCGGGTAAATCTCCACTTGACCAGATATTCCCCGATCACATCCGGCGTCTCTCTCTGTTATCAAGATGGCCTCAGTACTAATATCAGCTTCCCTTCATCATCAAGGGGTGGCAAACCGAGAGGAACAACATACGACCTACCGCCTCTTTCAGCGAGACGGAAATACATTATGGATCTTGCTAATACCGGCAAGTTCAACTCATAAGCAACTCCTCGCCCCACTGGCTCCGGACAACACGAAATGGACCATAGTAGCCAGGTTTTAGTTTCTCACCTACTCTCCGCTAGAGACCGACGATACCGCTGCAACATGAGGTACACCATATCACCCACCTCAAAACCGGCTAACCTTCTTCTCGACTGTGCATACCGCTATGCTGATTCTCGGTGGCTCGCTGATATTGTCTCTCGAGAGACTCAAGATGTCCCTACCGACTGTGATCATATCACCTGCACTCGGCACTCTGCTATCGCTCAAAATCAAATCCAGAAGATTGGGCGCCTCATACCCGTACAATGCCATGAAGGGGGTCATCTGTATCGTCATATGGTGAGTCGAGTTATAACAATACTCGCACAAGTAAATCCATCTCACCCAAGCTCTCTGCTGACCAGCTATATAATTGCGCAAATACCCTTCCACCCACTTATTGACAATCTCCGTCTGTCCATCGGTCTGCGGATGGTAGCTGGTACTCGGTGTCAGCTCGGTCCCACAAAGTCTGAACAACTCCTGCCAAAAGTTGCTCATGAACCGGCTGTCTCTATCGCTGACTATCGTCCGAGGCAATCCATGCAATCGGAAAACCTCTCTGAAGAACAACTCTGCAGTCTGTGATGCTGTGAAAGTAGTCGTAATCGGGAAAAAGTGGGCGTACTTAGTCAACCGATCGACCACTACATAAATGCAATCTTTACCCTGGGCTTTCGGCAAACCCGTGATAAAGTCCATAGATAAACACTCCCACTTCCTGTCAGGTATCGGAAGTGGCTGGAGTAATCCAGCAGGATAAGTGTGCTCCTGCTTGTTTTGTTGGCACACAGAACACTCACGGACATACTGCAAAACATCAGTTTTCAGCCCTTTCCAAGTAAACCGTTCCCTAACCATTTTGTAAGTCTTGTAGTATCCAGGATGGCCTGCCATAGGAAGGTCGTGAAAGGCTCTCAAAACTGTAGTCCGTACCTCAGAGCCAGGAACCAAAAGAATCCGCCCCTTGTAAATGATCAAGTCATCTACAACTGTATACCTGTCGTCCTGCTCTGTCCTGTCAACGATGCTAGAAGCCCATGGGTTCTTAGCATACTCTGCAATGATCCGATGCCTCCAATCCTCTGTAATCTGTGCTAAGGCATTCAACTGGGGTCTGTGAGACAAGGCGTCAGCTACTATATTCTGCTTCCCCTTAATGAAAGTAATGTCGAAGTCATATGACTGCAGTTTACTGACCCATCTCTGCTGCCTCTCGTTCAAGTCTCGCTGTCCAAGGAAATGTTTTAGGCTGTTATGATCTGTACGAACACTGAATTTGCTGCCTACCAAGTACTGCCTAAACTTAGCCAATGCATGCATAATGGCTAACATCTCTTGTCATATATATCAGAAAATCTCCTCGTGACCCTCGAAGCTTCGCTTCTCAAATGCACCTGGATGACGCTTCCTCGCATCAAAATCGCACCAATGCTCCTCCTCAAGCATCACAGAATAAATCAAATGACTTCGGTGTCGTGCAATGCTAGCACCGACATGAAGTCATGATCACCTTAAACCCGCCAGCACTCTCGCTACTGGTGGTGATTCATCAAAAGCTCTTCTTCACAAGTTCAGAAGGGGTGCGCGTGGACGTGAGAACCCGCTAACAAATCTCCGTAGAATGCACACAATCCACGAATCCTCTCGAGCGCGAAGGTTCTCGTGTACAGCCTAACAATAGCTCGACCTTTTCGTGGTCCATACTACCCCCTTGGTACCATGATGTGCCCTGATATAACAACTCCTCCATGCCCAGCTCGCACTTGGATTCCTTAGCATAGAAAGACTCATCTGCTAAGATGCCCAAGACTGTGTCCAAATGAGCCAGGTGCTCCTCCCATGACCTGCTATAGACCAAAATGTCGTCGAAGAAGACTAACACAAATCTCCTCAACTGAGCACTGAAAACCCTGTTCATAGTTGCCTGAAAGGTGGCAGGTGCATTGGTTAACCCGAAGGGCATAACCAAGAACTCGAAGTGACCGCAATGACACCGGAAAGCGGTTTTCTCAATGTCCTGCTCCCTCATCTGTATCTGATGGTACCCTGATCTCAAATCAATCTTCGTAAAGAAGACTGCACCATGCAACTCATCTATCAGCTCATCAATGCGCGGAATGGGGTACCTATTCTTGATGGTTCTTTTGTTGAGCTGCCTGTAATCGATGCACATCCGAAGGGATCCATCCTTCTTCTTCACCAATACAACCGATGAAGCAAAAGGGGATTTGCTAGGTCTGATATGACCCATAGCCAACAACTCATTAATGGTCTTTTCTATTTCATCTTTGAGTCGTTTCGGATGTCGGTAGGGAGTAATCATAACGGGCTTTGCGCCCTCCTCCAACTCAATAATGTGCTCTGTACCTCTATCTGGAGGCCTACCAGGTGGAATATCACTAAACACTTTGGAGTGTTTAGTCCTCAGAATCTGTATGTCAGGGTGGTACTCACCCTTCTGCGGCTCCTGCTGGGCTGGCATCAACATGCACTCAGCCGCCCAGTCAACCATATCATGACGAATGAGCCTCTCCATCCGCCTGAATGAAACCATCCTAAGATTACTGTCCCGTATTGCCTTGATGACATGTGGTCTTCCGTCAACCTTAAATTTCATCTCCATGTCCCGTAGGTTGAGCGTGAACTCACCCAAATCATGTAACCATGCCATCCCTAGTACCACATCTGTATCACCCATATTAACAACATAGAATTCAGTCTTGAATTCATAGTTGTTCAATCTCATCGGCAGATCAGTAATCTTTCTGTCGCACCTGAGAGTGTATCCGTCAGCTACCTTGACTCGGATACCCTCAAAAGCCTCTGTCTGGATACCACGTCTCTCCACTAAACGTGCATCAATAAAATTATGTGTCGCACCCGTATCCAATAAAGTAATCACCTTCTGACCTGCTAAGAGCCCACGGAGTCGAAATGAACCATCTCTCTGAAGACTAGTTAGATGGGCTTCCTGTAGCTTCCTTCCACCTTCATGTTCATTCTCATTTTCGGACTTCTCATCATCTGACGGCTCGGAATCAGCTTGCTGGTCTGACAGATCAGATTGCTCTTCGCCCTCATAATACCACTCCATTTGGTTATTTTTGACTTTCGGACGAAGTGGGCATATGTGCTTTTCATCATAGGGTGCCTTGCACCAGAAACACAACTTCTTCTTACGTAATTCGTTCAAAGTTTCTCTGTCAAACGGGGGTGCATTCTGTCTCTTAGGATCCTGTTGATCCTTCCTCCTGTCAAAGGGTCTATTTCTGTCATTGTTTCTATCGAAAGGCCTGTTGGGTCTCGTGTATGGAGTGGACCCTGAATTGAACTTGCTGCGAGGTGCGGCAAGTTCCATGCTGCGTGCCTTCCGCATGGCCTCCTGAAGTGTGGGAGGGTCAAAAGCCTTGACCCAACCTCTCATGGGTTCTGTCAAACCCTCAACAAATAAGATAATGAGTCTCCTCTCTGAAATGCCAGTCACCATGACGGCCACTCTCTGAAACTCGCCAATGTATGCCTCCAGACTGCCTGTCTGTCTGAGCTGAGCCAACTCTCTAAAATACAACTCCGGATCCTTCCTATCAAATCTCTCTATCAATCGGCTCGTGAACTCCTGATAGGTATTAACCGCATGATGGCCTAACGTGTACATGCCGTGGTGCCACCAATCATGCGCTACTCCGTCCAGATGTAAAGTGGCAAATTTAATTGCCTCATCCTCCTGCATAGGTCTAAGTGACAGATAGTTGTCCAATTTCTGGACCCATGACCTAGCTGATGTCTTTTCGGACCCGTCAAAATACGGCAGTGTAATCTTGCTCACAGCATACTGTAAATCTCTATTCACCTGTGGCTGCTGCTGCTGATGCTGTGGGGGTCTACGATCAAATCTACCTCCTCCTCTAGGTTTATAGACATCTATAAACTCATGAAATGTAAGTGCCTGCCGGATCTCAGGCGCTAAAGACATGTACTCGCCATGAAATCTCGTCAAGTCTGCCACCGACATGCCGTTCTGTGGCTGGAAGTCCTGGTGATGCACCTGATGCTCTGTCCTGGAGTCTGAGGTGGAGTATCTCTGGGTAAGAAAGTAGGCTGACCTGGCCTACGCTCCTGATAGATCGGTAACGGCTGCCTAGGAGCTGATGCCAATGGCTGATCCACTGGAGTGGTCCCGCTCGTCTGTCCAATCTGTATGAAATGAGGCTGTGTGGGCGTACACTGCCTAATAGTACCCATCAACTGCGACATCATATCCATCATGTTGTCATGTCTCCGTCTAAACTCCTCATCAGTAATGTCACCCTCCGCATGTGCCTTCCCTGGATCCCTGCGAGTCTCTGAGGAAGTCTCACGATCTGCCATTAGGGTTGCAACACTGTTTTCACTACCGTCTGAACTGGATCTGTGAAAACCAAGCACTCCTGATACTGTCTGACCTTCTGGAATCGGAGGACCTGTCCAGTCTTCGTCTTTGCCTGTCCCTACACCTCTGGTATACTGAATAATGTCTTGGTTCATAAAAGGCAACCCAGAAATGCACTGTATTCTGAATAATCACTGAAAAAGCACAGGATGGCAGGAGATCTGTGCTCTGATACCACTGTCAGAACCCTGGTGGTTCTCGATTTCAAACCCTAACTGGTGTTTTGAGATTTTTTGCAAATTTTGTGTTTTTGTGTGTTTTGAGATTTTTTTGACAAAAAAAGAATAGCTGCGATTTTTCTAAGAAATTCATATAAATTCTAAATAAATTCCAAACTGGCAATTTATGCTCAAATAAGATAGGCGACTCAATATATTCAATGTCCAGAGCAATTACAATAACATAGATGAAGCCAGAGATGAAAGACAGAGAAATTATTAATGAAAAACCTGGTTTTTCTGTAGGTGGCGGCTGCAGCAATAAATGAGATGGTACGGCCAATGAAAGAATGATCTCTGACTCGATAAACAATGCACACCCTCAGTAAATCATGGCGCCCAATGTCCAGACACCAGAAACAGATGAAGGAAGGCGTTTCCTCAGAGAATGTAAAAAGTACGGCCTGAAAGTACAGAAGTACGGCCTGCTGCAGCAAGTGAGAAAAAGTACGGCCTCCTTGGGATTTGTGCCAGATCACTGATGAATGTCCTCTGAAAAGTGCGCCTTGACTGCTAGATGAATAATCTCTGCTGAATACTGATGAATCTCTGTCTGATTAAATGATTAAGCTCAATCTGTGACTTCTGGATGAAATCACCAAGTGCAATCTTCAGCTGGTATCTCACAGCCTCAGTATGCCTGATCTCTGAAGAGGTTACGTTCTCCAGAAACGATGTTTGCCAGAAACCCTAGGGTTTGCAAACTCCAAAGCTCAGATGCTCAGAAGACAAAATTGAATAATAAACAAGATAGTTCGATTTTGCCCTGTGAAGAGTAATATATTCTCTCTTGAAAAGTTCGACCTAATTCTTCATTAAAATAATCATTTAAATAAATGATTTAATTTTCACTTTTGAACTTAGGAAAAATGATTAAATAATTGGCGTCCACTTTTAATGAGCATTAAATACTCATTAAGTCACATTATAATAATATATTATAAAGTATAATTAAATACTTTATAATTGAGCCAATTAATTAAATATTTTAATATTTCAATAAAGTGACTTTATAATAAAGTCAAATTATTAAATATTTAATAACCCATTAATTACTCCTTATTTCTCCGTCAAATCAACCATCTGCTGAACTGGGTCGAATCTGAGCTGATAAAGTGCACCAGGTGCCCTGCCCGAAATAGCAGCTTCCGCCTGACCTAACTTTCTAAAAATAGAAAGTTCTCTGAAAAGACTCTCTGGAAGATTCTGCGAAGGCCCAAACCTGACACACTGCAAACTGGAGCTAACCAACACTGAGCAACTGCCAAAATGGATCCTCTGAACACTCCTGTCAGCCTACGAGGATCAAATGATAGGCTAACCTCGTCACCAGCTGTGCTGACTAGGATGGGGACATGACATGGGTTCAACTCCTGATTTGTCTGCGGTGTGGATGAGGGTCTGTTGTACATCGCTTGAGAGGTTATAGAGGAGGCTCGTTCTGTAAAGAACTAAGCTCCATGTCGCTGGGCTAAACTCTCGATTCCTCTTGATTAAAAAAGCAAATAAAAAGCACTTCTGGTCTTTTGTTGTGGACATATATTATGTGTTCGTCCCACATTGATAATTATTGAGAAAGGATTGAATAATAATTGAAAATGGAATAAATCCACTAAAATTGCTGCCCATTTAGAGATTCAACTTTGATATGATAAGTTAGATATTTTTATAATGTCCACAAGATCAAAATAGTCTGTGGGATTTAAGCCAGAAAACCAAATAAGTGAGACATTAACAACATAGCATTCCCACAGTCCATGATAATGATTGAGAGAAATAATGTTGAAAACCAGTGAACAGCAGTAAGGCCCTAACTTGAATCTCCATTTTTCTTTTTTCTTTTGAAGGTTTGTTCTCTTACTGTGAATTTTTATCAAAAGTTCCCTGCTTTTTTCAACATTCCATTCATCCAATATAGTAAACAACAACCTCCCCTGCAAGCTGTTCTGGTACTTGTCCTGAATGTCTTCATATAATATAGTGCCATTCCATTTGAACCCTGCCCAAGGTGCAGAAAATGCATATTGGTTCTGCCCAAATTTCTTTAGGAACCTTCCATTTATCAATTTCACATCTGAGCTGGTGCGAAGCTGTCCTTAGTTGTGTTGTAGACCTAAAAATTTTCAAGTGAAAAACCAAATTTTCCTGACTAGGTTTGCCCTAGATGTTGTAGGACAGAATTTATGCCAATCTGATTAGGGTGTTAGCCAAAATGTTATATATAAAGGGTGGAATTTTTGTCATCTCACATTCATCCTCATTCCATCAGCAGATTAAAAATAGTTCAGCAGAATTCTGAATGGCAGAGTAGCAGGAGCAACATAAAACGAGCAGCAGAATTAAGAGAGTGCAGCATCAAAGGAGGAGAAGCTGACTAAGGGCAGATTTTCAACAGCTAGGTTGTGATGATCTGACAGAAAGGCATAAAATCTGGGCCGACTTTATGATATGGCCGACTCCCTTAATAAACAAAACTTAAATTACCTTGGTCTTCTATAAAGAGGCGCTCAGAGTTATGAAATAGATAGCAGCGATGACATTGACAATTATTATTAAAGGTAAAGATTCATTAAAAGGATGTATTCATCAAAGATAAAAAGGCAGCCATAATATTAATAAGATTTCAAGCTAAAAGTTGCGATCCATATTTAAAGGCAGCGCCTGAATACAAAAAGGAGTTAGTTAAACAAAAAGGTGCGATGAGATTAAAGGTGCAATTTGTATTAAGTTAGCAACTAAAATATTTGAAAGGCAGCGATTGGATTTTAAAAGGGACACATCCATTCAATAAGACACATCTCCCATGAAAGGACACATACCTTGACAAAATAAAAAGGTATAAATAGAGGCTGAAGGAGGGATAAAAAATGAAGCAAATTAATTGAATATTTTCTGAGTTTTAAAGCAGATTTAAAAAGAAGGATATTGAAAAAGAAAGATCGATCCTCATAAGAGGGAAAACAGCATCCAGCAATAAAATAGGTAGATCGAACCAAGGAGCAGAAGTACTTATCCAAAAAGAGCAGGGATCAGCATCCCAAGAAGGGAACATTATTAAAGTTAGATCTGTCTAAATTGCAACAGCAGTCTGAAGATACACATATAATCTGCAATAATTCTATTTTCTACAAGAATAGTGGTATGAATAATAGAATCAATAATTATGGTATGATAATGTGAAATGCATATTCTAAATCAGTAATCTATCTATAACCTGGCAAGCAATCATGTGGAGGAGAAGAGGAAATGCAAGGAAGGGAAGCAGATATGAGACCACCATCTAAGTAGACCACCCCATGCTGGATGTCCAATGTGCCTGCCACTTGGGGCCAAGAGGGTGAGTGTCCTCTCTTGGGCTTAGATAGGAGGATTTTCGGGCACTCTATTGCGATTTCCTTTCCAACCTCTACGATGGTTGATTGTTGGAGAAATAATAAGTCATAAGAGGATGAATAAGAAGATATGAGTAGGGAGGGCAGATACAAGCACCCCACTAGGTTGACTACCCCATGCTGGATGTCCAATGTGCTTGCCACTTGGGGCCAAGAGGGTGAATGCCCACTCTTGGGCTTAGTGTGGGGCCTTCTTTGGGCCAACCTATCATACTCCCTCATTCAAACCTATTGTGATTGAATACTAAACATAAGTATAGATGTAACATGGCTTATCTAATGAGTTATGATGATTTTACCTATTTGTACTCATATGTGTGATTATTAACCCTAATAGAAATAATTGGGTTTATGAATTATTTATATATACATATACAATATTGTTTGATATGATTGCAGGACCTAATTCAGGATTTATCTTGTTAAAAGGCATTTAATTGGTAAGTTATATCTCTAGCTATCTGCCAATTCTTATTTTAATGGAATTTGTGATTCTAGGGCAGATTTTAGGGTAATTCCCAAATTGGGGACATTACAATTGGTATCAGAGCATTGTTCCTACCAGCCTGAGGGACAAAAGCTAGTGGATGCAACTTAGCCAAAGAGCCCAAAGAGCCTTGGAGAGAGAAAAGAAGAAACTTGCAGCCACCAGTAACTCTACACAAAACATCACAATGGGGGAACAAATGGGAAGCAAACTAAGAACCTTCATGGAGCACACAACCCAAACCTTTATGGAGCAAAATGAGAGAATGACACAACTATTTCTCCAAACCATTCAAAACATGAACAACAATAGCCCACAACTCAACCAAACCAATGGGAGAGATGCCGACTGAAATATACCGAGCCAAATTTTTTCGTTTTTCAAATAACAGATTACAACATTTAAACAAGTGCACCCGTTAAGGTTAGATGGATAAACCGAAACGTGCAAGAAAGTAAACTCAAGATACAGAAGGGAACTCAACGTCAAGTATGTGCTACCCAATCCAAGGCGGAGTGAGGGGCGACCATATGACGGAGTGATTACAGAAAGCAAAGCTTGAAATGAAATACTGAATAATGAAACTACTCAACACCCAGAATGTGCTTGCTCACCCAGGATGGGAAGTAGCTACCATAGGGCGGAGTTATACTATTTCAACTAATACTGAAAGCAACTTTGAAGGAAATGCTGAATATGGAAAACTCTCGACACCCAGAATGTGCTTTCTAACCCAGAATGGGATAGTAGTGACCATAGGGCGGAGATGGATTACATACAATATCAAAATGCTGAAAGAGAGAAGAACATTACAATCTGACTGAGCAAGAATCTAAGGACCGACAGTACTACTGCCAGCATACAATTTGAAAGATGACTACTTGCTACCAGTTACAAATCAGCCTTTGAGAATATTGCAATAATATTGAAGCATTCAATGATTGCCAAGAATAAAGCTTAAACTTGCATGAATAGAAACAGATCCAACCTCTTTCAGCCTGTGCAATCTTCAATGATGTCTCCGCGAAGACTTTAAGAGTTCCTAACGACCATCCAAGAACGAAAGTGCAGATCCCTGTATGCTGTTATAACAGTACTGTATTTTTCTTCATTAAACCAGCAACACAGATTTATAAAATAGATCAGATCTCCCTAGAAACTGATTCAAATGACTAGATACTGAAGGCAAAACACCTTTAACAAGGAGGCGCTCAAACTAGAAGCACAAAACAGACTTGAAATGCCACTTATAGTAAATGCACAAATCCCAAGATCTTGTGAATGGTACGGCCCAGCTGACAGGGTCGACTTTGCTTTAAAATTCAGATACACCAATGAAAATTCTACAATTTAACACACAATGGCGCCTAGACCAAAGGAAGAGAAATAAACAATACCCACAATGATATGTTTTGTCTTTTTTGATTTATGAGTGAATACACAAATCTGCTAAAGCTAAAATACTGAAAACAGAAATCTCAATATGCCAAATCTGACCCTAGATGGACAAATGCTGGTTACAATGCATGAACTCCAAAATACTCACACTAGACTAATAATCATCACTAGTCGTTGTCTTACAAACGAGAAGAGATGCCCAAACTAGGAGGTCTTCATCCCTCGAAGCAAT
This sequence comes from Sequoia sempervirens, assembly GCA_007258455.2. Lineage (NCBI taxonomy): Eukaryota > Viridiplantae > Streptophyta > Pinopsida > Cupressales > Cupressaceae > Sequoia > Sequoia sempervirens. Next base: position 91,847,633 of record VDFB02105785.1, on the reverse strand, counting down.
CCAGAATCAATCCGGCAGCATAACGGTGTATTTTCCAAGATGATCCAAATGATGCACCAAGACTCCTCTTTATAACTTTTCAATTGACTTTGCAAAACCCTAAAATCTGCTTTTAGGTCAAACTCATTCTCCTCAAGGTTGGACGCACTTTCTCCTTCAAGACTTAATAAATGATATTTTAATTAAAACATCAAACTTTGATAAATGCGCCCATCATAATCCCTGTTTTGACTTTGCAATAATTATAATATTCTTTTAATGAGGGCGCCACCCTCAATGACCACTTTTAAACACAACATTTAAGTCATTAACTCTAGGCCAAGGTCAACGTTAAAATATAATAATTAAAATGTGACTTTAATATGAATGACTTAACTTATTTCTCCGAGAGTGCCCTGAAGCCAAAACTGATGAAGTCAACTGATCAAATCTGAAACCGGAAGTCAACCAACCTGAGCTCAACTGGAAGCTACTAAAAATAAACAATTAAAAAATAGTAAATTCCAAAAAGTATCAATGCCTGAGACTAACATACCATCGGTGAAGCCTCTGAAAACCCGTATGAACTACCATTAAAAATCTTTACTATCTCCGAAAGTTAACACTCCTCAAAATTAGGAAAACCCTGATCTTAACTCCACTAGCCTCCGTGCCCCAAAATAGTGCTTTAACAAAATGTCAGCTTGAAAAGGACATGTAAAAATCGATGCAATGCCCTCTAATGTGCCATCCAAATCATGAATAATCAAACCATCCACGATTAAAAACTCGTTGTAAATGGTGCATCCTGTACAACAAAAACATCATTAATCGAGTATTCATTCCTAATTAAGCCAAATTCGGACATTCAAAAATCATCGCCACTCTACGCAATTTCTTTCCTCTACAATTCTTGTCTGAAAGCCAACACCTTTTTGCCAAATTTACATTGCCAATGTTGACTAAATTTCCTTTTTGTCTCCATTTTCACCATTTACTACTTATAACTCAAGAGTATGACAGGGAAATTAAGGAAAGAAAAAGGGGTGATAAATGAGAGTAGAATTAGCGGCTCAGTTAACATCACTTCACACATGCAAGCCAGATTTTTGAATCGTCTTATTTAAATTTTCTGATGTAGCCAAATTATGATTTGACACATGGGTAGTATATTTGCATTTTTTATTCCCCACAACCTAATTTTGGACATGTGTCCACACATGTGAGAAGGGAGTGGTGAATTGACAAGAAGTATTGACATATTATGTAATCACCTATAGTAATCTACCATGATTAAATAAATGCACTTAAAAGGCAATTAAGAGATGAGAATTACCACATACATACCTGGGCGTGCAAAGGATGTGTTGCAAAGATCGTGGAGAGAAAGTACCATTTCTTTTTAAGAAATATTTGAGCAATTAATGAAGGTGAAGTGAAGTGAAGTGAGGCGGAATGAAATGATGGAAGAGAGAGAAAGGTGATACAGATGGACGGATGGGTGGGTGGGTGAAGAAATGGATTTCCACTAAAGTGGAAATCTTTATTATGAAAATTATGTACCTTAATTTAGCTGAAAGGTGGGATGCTAGGTCCACCACCTTCTATTGCAGGAAGCTCATATGCTAAATACCGGGTGAATTGTTGTAGGAACTCTTCCTCAATTTTTGCAGGGTTGACTTGGATTCCTTTGTGAGAAATGTAGTGGCCAAGACCTACACCTTCTTGCATCATCACGAAGCACTCTTCACTATTCAAGGATAGGTTTTGGTCTTCACACCTCTGTAGGATCTTCTTGAGATTCTCCCATGCTTCATTAAAATCAACACCATAGGTGGTAAAGTCATCCATATAGATCTCCATGCAATCAAGGGAGATGTCTGAAATTATGCTAATGACTGCTCTTTGGAAAGTTGCATGTGCATTGCATAGGCTAAAAGGAAGTACCAAATAGGCATACATTCCCCATAGGTAGGTGAAGGTTGTCTTCTCCTAGTCCTCAGGTGCAATTTGAATATGGTTGTAGCCAATGAATCCGTTTAGGAAAGAAAAGTATCATTTTCCTGCAAGTGAGTTCAAACCTTGATCTATAAAAGGCAAGGGGAAATGGTCTTTCTTAGTGGCAGCATTAAGTTTTCTGTAATCAACACAAACTTGCCACTTTCCTTCCTTCTTTGGAATGATTACTAATGGAGACCCCCACTAGCTATCTAAAATAGGATAGATAAATCCATCACCTAATAATTTATGCAGCTCTATTTTAGCAATTCCTCCCAATGCAAGGTTGATTCTTCATTGAGGCTCCCTTACTGGTTAACAAACTTCTTTGATTTAGATCCTATGAGTGTAGAGCTTAGGATCCAGTCCCTTCATATCATGATAGTCCCATGCAAATGTATGCTGATGAGACTTTAGTAAGTCTATTGCTGTAGGAAGTTTATCTGCAGACACAGTGGTTGCAGGAAGAATGGCTGCAGGAAGCATATCTGCAGGAAGAGTGGTTGCAGGAAGATCGGGTAGAAGTGTCTTGATCGAATTAGAAGATGATGCTTCCTCCACTTCATAACGGTTATGAATTATACTGGATGACACTTCATCTTTGTCGTGAAGCTACAAGAAAGGGCTTCTTCCTAACATCATGAGTTGCGCTATTGAGTTAACTTCCTCGGCTTCTTCACCAACATGTGGCCATACAAAATCCTCTTCATCATGGGTCAGTTGAGTAGGAGGCTAAAGAACAAGCTTTTTAGTATTCCTGCCATTAGAAATAGTCATGTCACCTGACGGACACCCAATATAAGCATTTTTTGTTGCTAACCATTGCCTTCCAAGAATGATAGGATATCCTCCTAGTGTGGCCTTAGGATTTTGAGGTACAATTAGCTGAATATGATCATTCAGAGGTTCCTCTTCCTCTTCCACAGGTAGCTCAGTGATGATGGGTGTGGAAGGAGTTGGGAAAGTGGTTCCTGAATAGAAATGGATGTCACTTACACTCAAAGCATGTGCAAGGAATTGATTTGGATTGACAGAGTATGCAGGATGTTGTTGTGGTTTATTATTTGGATTGGGTGTGGGCTGAGCTAGTAGCTGAGTAGTTTTGGGTGCATTGGAGCTTGAATTAGTAGGTGGAGGCATTACAACATGTTGTTGGGGTTGAGAAGATGGTTGCATGCAACTAGTTGTATGGTCTGGCCCAAAAAAAGATAGTGGATCTAGTGGCATACCTTGTCTTGGAGCCCCTGGCTACCTTTGTGCAACAAGTTTGACTTGACCTTCCTTAGTCTGAATTGGTTTAAACTCAGGTGGAATCTTGCTATCGGTATTAGCTACCATCCTGCATCTACAACCCCTCTTCTTTTGTCTACAATGAGGGCATTATTCTATCAACATTGCCTTTGCCTCCTCATGCTTCTTTTTGGCTTGAAGTGTATCCAACTGAGTAGCTAAATTATTCTTGAAATCTACCAACAAATTAGTAATCTCCATCTTTGAAACTCCATTGGTAGATGACTTACCCACAAAAGATTAGTAAGCTTTCCCTTTCTTTGAAGTTGCTCTAGAATAGTTATGACATATTTTCTTGATATCTTCCCAAGGAACTTGAGTGATATCTCCTCCTGCCATCAGGTCCAAAGCATCACTGCAACTCTCATTGATTCCTTTCAAGAAAAGCAACTTTTGTGATTTGTCATTGAGTGTATGGTGTGGAGATTTCTGCAAGAAAAATAGAAACCTTGATATGTAATCTTCCAAGCTCTCATCTTCCTTTTGTTGCATCCTAAAGATATCACCTTCTCTCGTATCACTACCCTTGCAATATTCCTTGTATTTTTCAAAGAAATTTGTCTTCATATCCTCCCAATTCTCCAGAGTGTCTCTACCTAGACTCATAAACCAACTTAGTGCAACTTATTTTAAAGTGGTAGGAAATAGCTTAAGCCTAGGGGCATTAGTGGTACAGTCATAACTCTTGCAGAGTATGCCAAACTCAAACAAGAAGGTATCACCCATGTCTTCTTGATGAATTCCCAAGACAAAGGGGTTATCAATCTGGTTTTGGTCTTCAGTGGAGGCTTCAGAACCAGTCAGATCAGGATATGCGTTAGAGAAAGGGAAATGGTTCCTCTTCTTCTTCATTTTTGGGTAGATTTGGAAGCTCAAGTAGTTGAAATAGATTAGGATCATTAAGAAGAAAGCATGTGATATCAACTCAGCATCAGCTAATTCACACAAAGAATGAGCAAAAGAACAATGGATCATTACTTATCTAAGCAAGGGGTATTCTAAGAACAACTCAGGAGAAGTGCTATAGCAGAGAAACTATTAGTGAATCCAAAGAACTTCCTCGCTTGACACCATCCTCGACAATGGCGGCAAAAATGTTGGCCTCCTACAATGATTCAATAACCAGCCCTTTATAGCCATGATTTAGAGATTGGGCATCTAACTTGAATATCTATCTCAATCATCATGAAGGTGCATTTAACTTGTCAACCTAGGAAAGTAAATTTGAAATGGGTCAACATTGTATGTGCACTAGGAACTTAGAGTAGCCATGTCTATACTACAACTAAGAGAAACATGATACTGGAAAGTAAACTGCTTGGAAAGAAATAAAGAAAGACTGGGCATTAATTAACAACTATGCTAAGCTAAAATGCATCGCAAGAATAAAGATCTGGGCGAACAGATAGGAAACTACTCTGTCTACTTTGGCTGCAATAATAGACACAAAAGAGAATTCTAGTGGTTGTAGGAACAGTCAATTCTAGTTTTGAACTAAGTACAGAACAAGAAATAATAACTAAACTAATTACTCTAAAAAATGGATTACTCACCAAGTGGGCACCCTTGGATGAGTATCCACTAAGACTAATACAAACTCAAATACTTAAACTCAAACTATCATCTCATTCATTGAAAAATGTGTAAACAGAGTAGCAGCATGGTTGTATTGAAAAAGTGGAGAATGCTTAATACATCATTGATATCATGTAACAACAACAATCAAGAACTAAGAACCCCCCAAAAGAAGATTCAAATCCTTATTTATTCTACCAGCTAAATAGGGCAGTTAACTCCCACTAATTGAGAGGATGCTATTTAGGGAAAATGAGGAAAAGAGTGGCAGAGCAGTTACATCTGCAAGGAATCCAGTCAGACATGCATGCCCAAACATGGACTCAACACTGCAGTAACGTTCACAATTCTCAATGACATGAATACAAGGCAGTTACAATTGACTATTGTGGGAAATTTGTTGTCATCGTCCTTCAATTGACTCCTTTGAATGATTCCCCTGCATGACCATCTGTCAGTTTCCTTTCTCAACTTAGCATCCAAAAATTGTGTACTGCATAGCAATGTCAGTACACATAATAATTGCACATCTATAATCACCTTAAAGAACATTCATCGACCATACACAAAATCAATATAGATAATCCACATAATATGCCAATGTCATTAAAACTTCACAGAGATAGGATTAAACCCAATGTCAATGGTTTGAGGGAAACAATATTCAAATATTAACACTCAACTACTAAAGTTCATGACACTGCCAGCAAATGGACTATAGATTCTACCCAAAATTTGACCAAAAACTAGGCTCATCACTTCCTATCAAACCTAACTTTGCATAATATTTCGCACTACAAAGGTGTATCATAATGAGTTGTTGGTTTAGTAGCTTTCAACTCCAGGGATAATTCTTTCCTAGTCCCAGACTTAAACAAGTTCTCAGGAATCTAACTTCCCTTTTGGTTTCCTCTTTGTTCTTTCCCTCCTACCATCTTGACATAAGAAATTTTCAACCATAAAATTTTGATATGGGTTACATATTACATACATAATGAGCACATAGGTTCCAAAGTTGGACCTAATAGCTCTAATACCATGTGTAACATGCCCATTGTTCTACACAATAAACTTTACTATATGTTTTACCCACAAGTGAATAGTTTATGCAACAAACCTTTAAGATCAATAAAAAAATATTTTTCCGTTGAATAATAAATACACATTTGAAACATATTTCAAACTTTCCCATTGCATGCAAAAAAATTCCTTTCATTGATTCAAATAATGATTATACATAATTCCCATATTAAATGACATTTCATAATTACAATTCCAATAGAGATGGGTATAAATTACAAACATAGCTTAAACAAGCATACTGAATATATAAATTACAATGGTTCAGGAATTCCCCCTAAAATCTTGGACGCCAATTGAAGAGGAGAAGCATCACTTAAGCACTTTTTTTCATCCTCAAACTTACTATGATCCCCTACACTTCTACTTAATTGGTAAGATGGCCCTACCCTTTGATGAAGAGATTGGTTTGGTAACCTCATATAACAATAGCCTATTTTGAGCTTGGTGTTGTGCCCTATATGTTTCTAGACTTACATATAGTGGTTACACTTTACATGTATGAACATCCCATGCCTGGTACATAAGCATGGATCACAGTGTAAACAATGGCTACTTACACTACTTTTACTAAAGTTTCCAATACCCTAAACTTAGAGTAGACATCACACATTCACCCACCTTCCTAGCTCGATATGGTTTAAAATGACCATTATACTCTATAACTAGGTTACCCCCCTTTCCCATGGATCTGACCAATCCTATGAATAACCCACATAACATCTCATAATCAAGTGACTTAACTAATAAGAATCTCAAAATACATAGGTTATGTCCTTCCCCATGGATTATCCAAACCCTAAGAATAAACTATTCAACCAGACAGTATCTACAATGTCACAACATCAAATGACTCTATTTCAAAAAGGTATAATATCAACAAAAAATGTCCCCATTTAAAATTATATCTCAACAATAAACGACTCTCATCAAAAGTATAGTTTCATCAATAAATGATCTCAATCAAAAAGTATAACCTTTAACAATAAATGACTCAATCAAAAGTATAACCTTCAACAATAAATGACTTCAACCAAAGATAAAATCAACAATCAAATGATTAATCTGACTATTTAGGTTAATTTCAACCTATGTGAGCTTAAATCATTAATCAAGTAACCATCCCAATCAAATAGGTTATTATCAACATAAGGTTTCATTCAAAAGTAGAGCAATGATCAAGTGATCATACAAGTAAAGATTATCAATATGGTTTGCATAATGTCACATCTTATTGACGACAACATATATATTATACCAGCATTACCATTGTATTTTCTAACCTCATTATCCACTAGGGTTTTCCTAGCATAATATCCTATCAAATACAAGTTACCTCAAATCATTTATGTAAACCACATTTCTCATTTCATTCTACATAAGTCTAGTATAGAAATCCTACATATAGCGATGACAACTACGTATAGTATCAATACTTTGCATACATACAATTCTTTCCCATATATAGGGTACATATAAATATAACTAATAAGGTAGGTTCCACAATGTATTACATAATCAAGAAATATGCAATCATAAACAAACTTTGCAACATACTCAAAAGCATTCTTTTTGGACATAGTAAATAAACTAATTTATCCTTTGCAACATAAAGACAAAGGTATAGGAACTAGCATGCCTGTATAATGCTCCAATTGATTAAACTCCTTTCCTAGTGTGAATCCCCAAGCTTGATTGATATCTCCTCCAAGATCCAATTGAATATCCTCCTCTAACTTCTCACTAAACCTCACAATAAACACAAATACAATATACCAAAATAACTTTCAACTCACAAGCTCTCACTCACAAGTTCTCAACTCACAACAAAATAACATCAAGATAATTCAGAATGATAAGTGTAACAACTGGTAGAATGGTCACCTCTATTCATACTAATTTGTGAGCAATCAAAGGCTACAAACAAGTGAGTATTTCTACCACCTTTCTTCCTCATGTAATGACTCACTCACAGGTTTGCAACACATGATAGTTCTATAGCTGAGTCGACTTGATATTTGGCACATAAAAATCAAAATGGATTTCCTAATTTGAATTCTATTGCAATATGCTACCAAGTTTTCTCTTGTTGAGTCTAAACACTTATTTGCAGACTTATTCAAATTCAAAGACTTCTTTTACATTCCAACTTCTATTAAATATGGTGCCACCTCTTGTTACTTGGTGCCACCTTCTCAAGCATGACCAATTGACTTATTCTCATGTTTCAAACAACATTTACTTCCTTGCTAAAACATTTTACATAGTTGCAAGCTTTCTACATACTATGTTTAAATGTTTGACTTGGTCATATTTACTCCATGTGCTGGCTTACATTCCACTTTGAGATACACTTAATGCTTTATGTGCTACATTATACAATATGTGATTTATTGCACATTATTAACAATAATCAACAATGTTGTTCTAACTCATGCATGCATTTGAACCATACTCTCTTCATATTCATTTATTTGCATTCAAATATTCTTCCAACACTATGTGTTTTACCTTGACTACCTTCATTTATGTGTTGAATGTATTGGTTTCATTTTCCATAGCATTCATTTCCTACACCTCTATTACCTTGTGCACTTTGAATATATCCCAAACACTTACTTTACAAATTGTTGTTTACAAAGGATGTTCTTCCTTTTCCTATGTGTTGGTTTAAATATTTTAATGTAGCGATAACCTCATTCAACTCGCCCCCTTATCATGCTGGAGTTGGACTTAATATCACAATCATTTTTAAATGAGTTTCATTCTCTCTTAATTGGAAAAAATGGCTTAATATAGCCCATGCTATTTTTTCTTGTAGCTATTATATATATTATATATATTAATAGCATGGGCTATATTAAGCCATTCGTTCCAATTAAGAGAGAATGAAACTCATTTAAAAATGATTGTGATATTAATATATATATATATATATAAATTTATATATACGTTAAAATATATTTCCTTATATTATAAATATTTATAAAATATAATGGTTTTTGGATGATGTCACTCAGGAGTGCTTGTAAGTGAGCTAGGGCATTGATGGCCTAGCCCGTGTCTTTGGATTTGTGGATGATCTTTGTGCGCGGGTGGGATTTGAGAGTGTGTGCGAGGTGCGGCCAAGGGTTGCCAATTTGAAGCTGCCTTCTTTCATTTGTTTCCTGATTGTTTGTTCCTTTTGGCTGGCAGAGGTTTGAGGGTTTCATCCTCTAGTTTTTTGTTTATTCTTTGTGTGCCTTGCTTGGGCAATGATCTTTTGGTTTTTTATTATTTATTTTGCTTGGTATCTCCTTCCTTGGTGAATGTTACTGGGAGAGCATCTCACTCTTTGCTCAGTTGGGTGGGGGTGTACTTTGGGGCACCCAATTTTGGCTACAATGGCAATGCATATGTCTGTGGATAAGACAAATTGGTCCTCTACTTTATCTAGTGATGAATTGACATGTCTGATCCCATCTTCTTCAGGTGTGAGTTTGGCACGAAATGGGGTGTTTAAATTGCATAAAGTGAATGAGTGTCGAGAGAGGGCCCAAGAGTAGTCAGTGTTAGTGATCTAATTAGAGTCGGTGGTTGAAGATGTGGAATACTAAAACAATCATGTTTTGATTTGTAAAGTCATGGGGATGAGGGTTTCTCTTCCATTTCTTGTTACCTGGATCCACAAGACATGGAACCCATAAGGAGACTTTGATATTTTGATGGCCCTCCAAATAACTTTTTTATGGTGAAATTTTCATGTATTTCTTATTAGAATAGGGCTTTTGAAGGTGGACCATATTTCTATAATCAGGTGGGTCTCTTCATAAAACTATGGCATGTTGGCTTTAATTTAGTGGAGTTACCTTCTAGGGTCCTAGTTTAGGTTCGTCTTCTTCGGCTGTCACCTGAATGTTGGAGAAGTGACATATTGTAGTCGATTGCTTTGTTGCTGGGAAAACCTATTGGTCCTTCTCAACAAACTCTGAATAAGAGGATTTTTTCTTATACATAGGTATGTGTAGAAATTGATTTGAGTCATCTATTTTTGGATTCAGTTGACATGATTGTTGGTTCTTTCTCTTGGAATCAACTGTTAGATTATGAGACTTTACCTTTCAGGTGTCAGTTGTGTCATGAATTTGGTCATCTGCAACAAAGGTGTCCCTAAGCTTTTAGTGTTGTTGGTACAAGTAATGCTCCTTCTCATCCTAATTTAACAATACAAGGATAAGGATCCCATGCAAAGGGATGCAACTGGTAAAGAAGGATTTATTTTAGTTAAGTGTTGTAATTGTGGGATGGTCCAGAAGAGATCCCTCAAGGATAGGCAGGAGGGGGAGACCTTCAATAGATTTGAGGTGTTGGAGGATTTGGTTCAAGAGGAAGGGTTTCAAGTGGACTTGCAAGAGATAGTTGGTTCTTTTGTAGAGGATGTACTTGGGGATTAGCATATTGTGATTCCCAATTCAATTCAGCTTGATGTATTGGGTACTCAAATGGATACTGATTTGTCTCCTCTGGCTCTTCCTTAGAGTGCATTAGATTTGACGTTGAAGGATTTTGGTGGTTCCCGTGGTGCTGGTGGTGTTCTCTCTGAGGTGAGGGGTTCTCCTGCTGTAGGTAAAAATAAGGCTTCTTCCCCAGCCTTGGGTTTGCAACAAGAAACCCCAAAAAAAGGGGTTCTTGAGAAACCTTTTAAGGTTGGTAGAAAAAAGGATCAAGAAAAGGTTAAGCTAACTGGTGAGACATTGGTGGAGTCAGGTTCGGTGAAGACTATTGATTCTTACTTCTCCCAACCTCAACGATGATTGTGCTTTCTTGGAATGTGAGGGGTGTGAATAACATCCCTAGACAAAAGGCTATTCAAGACCTGATTCGTATTCATTCTCTTGATGTGGTTTTCCTTCAAGAAACTAAGTTATCTATTGATAGCATGTTGAGTGTGGCTTTGAAAATTTGGGGATGTGGGTAATGTCAATATGTTGGGGAATTTGGTAACTCTGGAGGGGTGGCCTATTTATGGGATCCACGTAGAGTTAGACCAATTTGGTGGCTCTCTTGTAGAGGCTCAATTTCTTGTGTTGCTTCTCATCTTGAGTTAGGGGAGAGAGTTATTTTCTCTAACATTTATGCTTTGACTAACTTTCAGGGTAAGGTTTTGTTGTGGGGAAATTTTAGATATGTGAGGTTTTTTGATTCTTATCTTCCTTGGATTTTGGCTAGGGATTTTAATGTTTTCACTTCAATGGTGGAGAAGAGGGGAGGCACTGCTCACCTAGAGCCTTCTTCGGTGCTCTTGCATGATAATGTCACTCTCTTGAATTTGATTGACATCAAGCCTATTAATGGGGTCTTTACTTGGAATGATAGGAGGAGTGGGGAAGCTGCTATTTCTAAATGCCTTGATAGATTCCTAGTGTCCAATTTATGGATGGGAGACAGGTGGTTGACTAGCTCTGAGATTTTGGATGGGTGATGTTTTGATCATTGGTCGATCGAGCTTATTGTTGAGTTACCCTGACATTGTATAAAGCAATCTTTTAAGTTTCATCTTATGTGGCTTAGAGATGAATCTCTTCATGATTTGCTTCCTAGTTGGTGGCATCTTGGGAAGCTAGCACATGGTACTGCTATGTACTCCTCCAAGAGGTTACAGTATGTGAAGTATAGGTTGAAGTATTGGAATAGGCAGTAATTTGGTAATGTTTTTCAAGCAAGTAGAATGCTCAAGCTCTTAAGGACTTGATTACTAGGTAGATTCGTGACCAAGGCCTCATTGAGGAGCTTGGTATGCAAAAATTTGTTGCAGTTAAGGAAGTTGAGGAAGGGGAATAAAGAGAGGAAATTTTCTAGAAACAAAAGTTCTGAATTGAGTGGCTCTAGTCGGGAGACCAGAATACTTCCTTCTTTCACAATTTTGTCAAGGATAGAAGACAAGGTAATGTTATCTCTTCTCTTTTGTCTTTGAATGGGGAGATTATTTCCTCCTCTGCTTCTATTTTTGCTGAGCTAGTTCATTTCTTTTCCGCTTTATTATCTGAGGATTCCCCTCTTGTGAAGGAGGATGAAGCTATGATTTTGGATAGCATACCACCTTTGGTCACGAGTGAAATGAATGAATCTTTGCTTAATCCTATTTCTTTATCATAGCTTGAGAGTGTTGTGTTCCAGATGAAGAAAGGAAAGGCTCTAGGGCCTGATGGGTTCCTGATAGAATTCTTTTAGAAGTTCTGGGAAGTGATTAAGTTGGACCTTCTGGAGGTTGTTCAAGAATCCTACATGAATAAAAAAATGTTGAAATCCATGAATGCTACCTTTCTTACTCTTATACCAAAGAAGGATGGGACTAATACTATGGATCTTTTTAGTCCAATTTCCTCATGTAATGTGGTGTACAAGATAATTACAAAGTTGATTTTTGAGCTGTTGAAACCTTGGCTAAATAGGGTAATTTATGAGGAGAAAGGGGCTTTTGTTGTAGGTAGACAGATTATGGATGGTGTCATTATTGTTGTTGAGACCATTCATTATATGGCATATTCTAAGGAAAAATATATGATTATTAAGTTGGACATGGCTAAAGCTTATGATCATGTTAAATGGGCCTTCTTATTCAAGATCCTTGGTGTGTTTGATTTTGCTAGTGGCTAGATTGAGTGGGTCAAGAGTTGTGTCACTTCTTCTTCCTTTTCATTGTTGATTAATGGAGAGCCATCAAAGTTTTTTGGTGCCTCTAGGGGGCTCAAACAAGGGGATCCCCTATCCCCCTACTTGTTCATCCTATTGGCTGAGGGCTTTGGGAGGTTTATCAAATCTCGAGTGGAGAAGGGCTTGATCTAGGGTTGGAGTTGGGGAAATAATATTCCACCTTAGTCCCATCTTCACTTTTTTGATGATACTACTTTGATGGGAAGGGCCATGGTTGAAAAGGATATCAGATGGTATGGCGTGTTGGATAGTTATTTGGCTGCTTTAGGACAAAGTATCAATGAGGGGAAGTCTTTTATCTATTTATTTAATCTTCTTAGGATTATCCAAAGGAGAATTGTTGGCATCCTTCATTTCTAGATTGGCACTCTCCTTTTTGTTTATCTTGGCATTCCACTTGCTATTCTCTTGCTTCCTAAATTGTTTTGGCAGGGGATTATTGAGAAGTTTCAAAATCTGGTCAGTCATTGGATTTGCAAGTGGCTTTCTTCTACAGGTAGAGTGACTCTTTTAAAGTCTGTGGTTCAGGATCTTCCTTTGTACAGATGCTTCATTCTTTTTACACCTTCTAGCTTTATCAAAGACTTTGAGAGTTTGTCTTGCCAGTTCCTTTGGTCTAGTAATATTCTTCATAGGAAGTAGAGCTTTGTTAAGTGGGAGGGTTGGGTTTACATCAAACTGATTTGAATGGGCAGGATTTGATAGCTAAATTGTATTGGCAGTGGTGTTCACAACAACATCAACTGTGGGTGAGAATCCCTACTTTAAAATATCTGTGTGGTTGAGAGTGTGGATGTTTCCCACTTTATTTTAGAGGGGAAGGGTTATATGATTTGGGGTACCCTCAAAAGGGGAGCCAAGATGGTCAAGCAAGGGTTGTTTTGGATTTGCAATGGTCTAGTCAAGATGCACTCTTCTAGTATGATTCTTGGGATAGTCATCCTCCCATCTTGCCTACTCACCCTCATTTATAGAATTCATGTCAGCATTTTATTGATGTTGGTTGGTGTTGTGTGGTTGATTTCAAGACTCTTCAAATTTTGGGTCAGGTTAATGTGTTTAGGTGGAAGGATCCACAGGAGTGGCCTCCTAGTGGGGCGGCTGGGGACCGTTAGGAGCTTCCTATGATTTTCTCGGGTCGTGTTTGTAATTCACTTCCTAGGAGAGATATGCTAGCTCAGGGTCCTAATCTAAAAGGTAGATTTTTTTGTTGCCTCAGGCTATCAAGTTATTGACAAGCAGTTGTTTGGGAGTTTTGAGGTTTCATGGTGGAAACAGGTTTGGAATAAGTTCTCTTGAACTAAGTTTAATTTCTTCTCCTAGTTAGTCGTACAAGGAAGGTGCCTTACTTGGGAGAATCTTTGGAAGTGGGGGTTTCAGGTCCCTTCTATGTGTGTTATGTGTGTTGGGTATGAAGAGTTTATTCCTCACCTCTTCTTTCAATGTTCCTCCGTGAAGGTTATCTGACACTTCTGGTGGAATCTCTGGTGCCTGCCATGTAGACATGCTTCTTCTTTGGAGGAATTTTGGAGGAGCCAAGGGTCTCCTCCTGTAAAGACCTCTTTTCTTCTCATAGCTTGGATCATTGGCCACAACTTGATAATCTAACATCTTTGGTTAGAGTGAAATTATAAATTTTTTTTGGATACAAAGTTGCTTGTTGGTCAACTTTGGCTAAGAATTTCGGGGGTGCTACAGGAAACATTCATTGCTAAGTGTGATTTGTTTGTTCTATCCCGGTGATATTGGAGTGGTTAGTGCTTTGGGTCTTTTGTGAAGGGAAGAAGAAATTTGAGGATTGTTCACTATGGGCATGGGTGGGAGAGGGTTATTCATATTGGCCACTAGTGATCCCCTGCTTTGGGGGATTTGAAAATAAATATTGATGGGTCATCTAGAGGTAATCTTGGGAATGTTGGAGTTGGTGGTATTGGTAGAGATAGTTTGGGAATGGTGGTTCTTTTATTCCCTATATATAGAGGTAGACATACTAATAATCTCATGGAGGCTATAACTATTCTTCTGACATTAGAATGTGCTTGTGCTCTTGGTTGGAGCTGGATTGTTTGTGAATCTGATTCTCAGGTTGTCATTGATATGCTGAATAAGAGACATTTTGAGGATGTGAATTGGAATTTGTTGGTGGTGGTCAAGCAAATTGTTTCTCAGAGCACCGCTTTGGTTTCTATTATTTTTTGTCATGTTCCTCAAGAGTGGAATAAGGTAGTTGATGGTCTAGCTAGATGGGCGTCTAAGTAGATGGTGACTTGGAATTTGGATGACTGGGGCAACCTCCCTGGAGATTTGGCCCTTGTTCTTGAATATTGGGTCATGGAAGATATGAGGTGCTTCTTGGGTGTAACTTAACTTTTGGTTTTTCTTGTGCCCTTGGTGGGTTTGTTTCATTTTGCTTTGTAATTTTTTTTATTCAATAAAGTTTTTACCCCTTTTTTTCATAAATATTTTAGAATATAACATCCATTGTTATATTTTTATATATAATATATATATCAATTAATCATTATTTATCAATCACATACATATACATATGACTATAATTATACCTATACATATATCGTTATTCTATTATCCATAATAATCACATTTGATCGATTGATTGGTGCATATATACACAAAATGTATATGTATATATATGTCTCATTTGTACAATTGATACCCTTATGCGTATTTTGTATTCATGTATGAGCATACTTACATATGACTACTCACATATACTCACACACATATATGTTCACACATACGAGTTATCACTTCGCATACACACACACATATATATATATATATATATATATATATATATATATATATATATATATATATATATATATATATATATATATATATATATATATATATATTACATTTTGTATATATACTTATCAATTACTAAATAAATATGAATAAAAGAAGAGAACTTATACTTATCACAAAGACTCAACACATATCCTTAAACAAGAACATTCAAAGACTAACCAAAAACTAATACAAAACATTCCCCAAACTATAACCAAAGGTTACCTACCCGATTTCATGAACTAACTCGACTAGACCAACTAGGGTGTGAATGTGTGTACATAGTTAGTTAGGCTCATCAAAGGTTACTAGACCAAGCTCCTCTCTTGAGTGATACATCCCCTATCTTCCAGAGGCTCGAACATGTTCTTGCATTCAACTTAGTACAACACAAAGGTAGTTAGTCGTTCACATATATATTTGCATCATCACAACATTAACATATTCACATTGCAATGCCTATACATTCATCATAATTTTGCTAAATATATAAAAAATAATCATTCATTCAAAAGAAATAACATCATAATACATATTTAGTATCACATTCACCCTTTTAAACACATTAAGGTCACAATTAATATTTATCATCCTATTTACTCATGAAGTTAAAAGTAACTTGGTAACTAAGAGACATGTTGTAACACTAAATCCTCTACCCTCTACCCTCGACCCTAATCCCTCAACCCTCAACCCTTATCTACAAACCCTCTACCCTATACATTAGACCCTCAACCCTTAATCCCTCAACCCTCAACCCTTAAACCCTATACCCTCAACCTTAAACCCTATACCCTCAACCCTTATCTGTAAACCCTCTACCCTATACGTTAGACCATCAACCCTTAATCCCTCAATCCTCAACCATTAAACCCTATACCCTCAACCCTAAACCATCTAACCTATACATTAAACCCTCAACCATAATCCCTCAACCCTATACCTTAAACTCTCAATCCCTCAACCCTTAAACCCTTAACCCTTAACCCTTAAACCCCTGACAGCTAGAGCCTAATTCCCTCGTCTCTCAGCCGCGCCAAAGGCCTCGGCCATAGCCGTCCTCGGCCTTCAGCCTTAATCACTCCCGTCCTTGACCCTCGGCCCTTCGGCCCTATGCATTCAGCCTAACCACTGTTTCCCTTCCATTCCCTCATCCCATCCCTCCATGCTTTCCATTAATCCATACCCTCCAACCACCATCCCTCCATCCGCCCATTCCCTTCCCTATACATTATACCTCAACCTAATCCCTCAACCTATACATGCATTCATCCCCTCCTTCCTGTCCTTCAACCCCTCCTTCCATTAAACCTAAACCCCTCCAGCCACCCACAACCTTAACCTTAAACCCTAAACCCTCAACCCTTAAACCCTCAACCCTCAACACTATAACTTAAACCCTGATCCCTCAACCCTCAACCTGTAAACTCTAATCCCTCAACCCTCAACCCTAATCCCTGTCCATAAACTCTCAACCCTCAACCCTTAACAATAATCCCTCAACCCTTAAACCCCAACCCCTCAAGCCTCAATCCTAATCCATTAAACCCTAAACACTAAACCCCTAATCCCTCAACCCTTAAACCCTCAACCCTCAACCTCAAACCTTAAACCTCAAACCTCAACCCTTAAACCCTCAACCATATACCTTAAATCCTCAACCCTTAATCCCTCCATCCCTCAACCCTTAAACCCTATACCTTTAACCATTAAACCCTATACCCTTAACCCTTAAACCCTTAAACCCATTACCCTCAACCATATACCTTATACATTAAACCCTCAACCCTAATCCCTCGACACTATACCTTAAACCATGAATCCCTCAATTCTAAACCTTTAATCCCTCAACCCTCAACTGTAAACCCTCTACCCTATACATTATACCCTCAACCCTAATCCCTCAACCTTATACCTTAAACTCTAAACCCTCGACCCTCGACCGTAATCCCTCAATAGTCAACCCTGAAACCCTAATCCATCAATGCTCTACCCTCTACCCTATACATTAAACCCTCGATTCTTAAACACTAATCCATTCAACACTAATACCTTAAACCCTCAACCCTAATCCCTATCCCTAAACCCTCGACCTTCAACCCCTAAACCCTAAACCCTCAACCCTCAACCCAGCTGGCCCTTGACATGAGCCTCAGCCCTTGAAGCCTCAACCCATGAAGCCTAGTCCACATGGCCCTCAGCCCCCAAACCCTGTTCTAAAGGCCTCCAGAGCCTCAGCCCCTTAGGCTCTAGAGCCCTGTCCTAAAGCCCTTGGCCATGACCAGCACATGCCTTTGACCTAGCCCTCAGCCCCATGCAGAGCCTGTGTGTCAGCCCTCAGCCTAATCCCGTTAAATATAGAGCCCTCAGCCCATGGTCCTCAATCCTTAAGAGTCATCAGCCTATGGCTTAGAGTCCTCCAGCCATCAGCCCATGCGTAGCCAGGCGCCAGTCACATCCCTCCCAGCCCTCAGCCTAATCCAAGGTTGACATATACCTTAAACCATAATCCCTCAAACCTCAACCCTTAATCCCTCAACCCTTAAACCCTTAATCCCCATATCCTCAATTGTAAACCCTCCACCCTATAAATTCTACCCTCAACCCTAATTCCTCAATACTCAACCCTTAAACCATCAACCCTCAACCCTCAAACCTCTACCTTATAAATTAAACCCTCAACCCTTAAATCCTCAACCCTAATCCCTCATACCTCAACCCTTAAACCCTCAAACCTAACAATATCAACCCTTAAACCCTAAACCCTTAACCCTCAAACCTTAAAACCTCAACCCTTAAACCCTCAACCCTCAACCATCAACCATCAACCCTAATCCATCAACCCTCAACCCTTAAATCCTAATCCATCAACCCTCAACCCTAATCCCTATCCCTAAACCCTCAACCCTTAAACCCTAATCCATCAGCCCTCAAACCCAATCCCTATCCCTATCCCTAAACCCTTAACCCTCAACCCTCAAATCTCAATTGTAAACCCTCTACCCAATATGCTATACCATCAACCCTAATACCCTAACCCTATACGTTAAACCTTAAACCCTAAAACCTTTACCCTCAAACCTAATCCCTCAACACTCAACCCTCACCCCTCTACCATATATATCAAAACCTAAACCCTAATACATCAGCCCTATACCTTAAACCCTAATATCTTAACCTTCAACCTTTAAACTCGAATCCCTTAAACCCTCAACCCCTAAACCCTCAACCCTAAAACCCTAAAACCTTGACCCTTAAACCTTAAACCCTTAAACCCTCAACCCTGAAACCTTAATCCCTTAACCTTAAATTCTAAACCCTATCCTTAAAGCCTCAACCCTCAAACCTATGCCTTATACCCTCACCCTTATATACCCTAAACCCAAAACCCTTACATACATACATACATACATACATAGATACATACATACATATATATATACTATAGACACTTAAAAATGTCCTAAATGATATACACACTTGAATCTGATATACTAACATCATTTCATCCTAAAACCCATCCTCTTTTTGCTTAATTAATTCAATTATATATATATTGTAGACACTTAAAAATGTCCTGAATGATATAAACACTTGAATATGATATACTAACATCATTTCGTTCTTAAACCCATCCTCTTTTCACTTAATTAATTAAATTATCCTAGCTATTTAATTAATTGCATCATTTTCATCTATTAATCTGATTAATCTAATTAGGTTAATTCCTCCCCCTTTCATGCTAACCTTTCGTCCTGTTAAATTGGATAAATCAAAATATCTAATTTTAACACCCTAAGTCCTCTGAGTTAATTAAATAATCTTAATTATTTAATTAAATGCCATTTTGATCCTTTTTCATTAAATAAGGTAATTATTTAATGGATATCCTAAATTCCCCTAATTTTCATAATTGAAACTTTGTTTTATTATGAAATTACTAATTAATTCCAATTATCTCACTTGCGAGGGAATATTCCTTGAGAATATTCCTCCTTTGCACATTCCTCCAAAAAGAGAATATTCTCATGGAATATTCTTTCCCTCTTCACTCATTTGAAAAAAGGAATATTATTCCTTGTAACAAACTTTCAACAAACTTCTTGTGAAGGTTTTGAAAGTATGCTTCTTTGCATGATTGTGAGCCCTTGATTAAATATCATCTTTAATTTTCAACCCTTGACGGGAATCCATGATCCATGCCTCCATCTTCTTTCCATCCTGATCATTCTTTTTTCCTATTCTATAAATAGACCTTACATCTATTGAATAGGGATCTATCTTTCAATAGTAAACTTATGCTGTTAAAATCACTCTCATTTTGCATCCATGTTTCTTGTTTAAATAACATTTTAGATTAATTTACATGCATTATTAGCTTAGAGCATCCATTTAGTATATATTCAAACTAGGGCTTTAACATTTTGAATCTTGCATACACTCACATCAATCATCTTAGCTTTCATCATGTTAATCTAGCTTTTTATCATGCTTTTATTCATCTTTTTCATCAGTTTCCATCAATTTTAATCAATAAAATCGATTGGAAAGGCTCGTATTATCAAAAGGATTGGGAAAGGGTCGCCATTCCACATCAATGTGACACCACTCCCCCAATGGGATAAATTTCAATGTATTAGAATAGATGTTTGTCAAGTTTTCATGTTGTAAAACGTTAGTTTTAATGGCTTCTTCACTTTTTTTACATTGAGTATCTTATTTGGATTGATGCTTAGTGGATTAAATATGCTTCGAATCTGCATGGATCAAGTGTAGTTAACCTATACTATGTCATTGGTCACATTTTGGTGCTAGAAGGAGGGCAATACTAATCGAATCTGACGAATTTCTCTTTAGATTTTTGTTTTCTTATGTTTACAGGTTTAGCGATGCACTTTGAGAAAATTTAGTGACACATATGGGACACGTCACCATACAGTGACAAACATGGGTCTTATTTTAGCAACACACAATTAATTTAGCAGCACACTATTAAATTTCGTCATTGCTTAATTAAAATAGTGACATTGGACTTATTTTTCATCACATCATGAATTTTAATTTAGCGACGCATTTGATCTAACAATGCTATTGATGTCATTGTTTATTGGAGAGCGACACATTTGATCTAGCGATGCTATTGATGTCATTGTTTATTGTAAAGCGATGCATCTAATTTTTCAATATAGCAATGCACTTGCTATATGGCGACACATCTGATGAAATTTAGTGATGTAATTGATTTCAACATTGCTATTTACTGGTAAACAAAACAAAACTTGAATTTTTACATGTGTTTTGATTTTTTTATTTCATCTAATTGTTAACATGTCATTGAATTTTGGTTTTTGTTTTTGAGGCTAACTGGTTTTGCGGGTTTGGGAAATAAAATTTGATGTGAAGGATCATATCATCATTTGATTGTATATTGTAACAAGTATTTTTACACTTATGGGGAAATTATAACCCATTTTATGATGCTTTATTTCACATTTTAGGACCAACTAAATTTGCTTTTGGGTTTAAAATAAACATTCAAGTTGGTTAAAATTGAACCCAAATATCCTCATTTTGTAATATCAGGTTTAAAATTGAACAATCTAAACACTTCATTTGGTGCTTAAAATGAACTCATTATGCTTGTAAAAGTTAAAATGGACATGTGTATGAATTGTTTGTGTGTGCTTGTTGTGTGTATCCTCTCCCCTTTTACTTTGTGTGATCTTGGATGAAGAAAAACACAAAAGTATGCTTTTTCTTCTTGGAAGCACCTATCCTCTCCCCTTGCACCTTTCAACAATCTTGGGTGACAAAAATAATTTTAAGCTTCATAATATGTGTTACCATTAGAGGGCTTGCTTCCCAACTTGTGAGAGGGAACGACCCAAGCGATACTTTTATTTCGGTCCACTATATAAATAATTGGTTGTGACTAAAGTCATTAACCAGCTAGTGTTATTGTCCTATATTGATGAATTTCTCCCTTAGTGTCCATGTGATACGTTAAAACCCTTAGATGTTTCTAAGGGTTCAGAGGCATCTTAATTCAGTGAATTGTCACCTGTATAACACTAGTTTATCTTGAAAATCCTGATTACGAACCTTGTTATTAGTGGCTCACCAATTTCACCTCCAAAGTGTATTTTGAAGTAGTGTATTGGAATAAAATTGTTCCAAGAAGTTACTTACCATGTCTAGTTTTTGGTTGAGGAAATAAAGCAAATAGGGAAGGGACTCTTTTGCTTGGCATGTCAAGATGTTACATTTCCTTGATATAGCCTATTTATCCACTCCATCTTCATGAATTAACCATCTCTTAGGGGGTGGTGGTAAGCCTACTTAGAAATACACACCCACTTGAGCTAGGGCTATAAATGATTTTGAGTCAGTTTAACACTTGCTTGGTTCCAAAACATTGCAAAAACAAACATCAACTAGTTTCTCAAAATTTCAAAACCCTTTGATCTAAGCATAGATACCCTCTGAAAGAGCCTTGATATTGATGCTTGTTCTAAGGATTCTATCCTTAGAGAATTCTAAATATCTTGACTTATATCTCAATCCATACTTTCCAAAGTTAACCTAGGTAACTATGCCCTTAACTTGATGATTTTCACATAATGGACTTTGTGAAATGAATGATATTTTTGACATAGATTTTTAGTTTGGAACTTAATAAATACAAGTGTTTGTGGCAAAAAGAAACTCTTTAAGAAATATAAATTGACAAATTGAACACCACATATGACCATTTGGTGTTTGATCGCTCCGGTTCAACAACCAAACCTAATGTCGACTATCATACAAGCATACTTTGAACTAATTGAGGGAGAACAAACATATATAATTAGTAGTTTGAGGAGCTTCACTTTTGAAACAAAGGAAACATCAAACCAGTGGAGGAATGCAACAAACATCTTAGATAGACAAGAGTGAAAAGCGGATATTGTGGTCGAAAGGCCCGTATTATCACCTCCTGCGTGGTAATAAATATCCTTTTTTTCATGATCTTGTGCTTATCTTCATGATCTCCCACAAAATCAAAATCCCCAAGAGAAGGTCCACATTCCACCATTTCAAACTTAGACATCATAGTTCAAAGTTTATCAAGAGATGTATCTGAAGGAATCATTGCAATTGAGACATATCAATAAGGAGATTTTATTTACGCCCTTTAATTAATGACCGAAATCTACACATTTCACAAGCGCTTCACATAAAAATCATTGAGTTCTTAGGGTTTGATCACTTTAGAATTATAGCATGTTTCTCACTACCTTGGTATTGTAAAAAAGAGGTTCACTTTAGGTAAACATTTTGGGTCAAACATTTCATCCATCCCTTATCATCTTTCACATTTCACTTCACCAACCTCTCCAAAATTTTGAACACACCAACACTTTGGACTTGGACATCTATCAACCCAAACCCTAACTTAGCTACTTTGTGTGTGAAATGAATCCTTTTCCATGCATTTAGTTAAGTTATTTATCATATCTTGGACTACTTTATCTTGAATTTCAAAATTCTACCTTAAAGATTCACAAGTTCATTAGCATCCTTTATCCAAACATCAAAACATCAAACCTATAGTCAAAATTGTTGTCCCAGAACGTTTGCAAAGATCACTACCCACATCATTCATCCTTTTCATCTCCCATTCTCATCATTGCTCCAAAATGACTTAGAAAGTCCCTCTTACCTAAATTTGAGTCAACTAGGGAGTTTAAACATTACAAAGCCCAACACAATTCTCCCATAGGTGACCCACAATTTATGGTAATGACAAGATCACAACACAAGAGAATCATGGAAAAAACCAAAGTCCCATCTACCACAAGTGATACCAACCCTCAAGAATTCAATCCAAGAGGTCATTCTACCCCCTCACACAACCTCAAAATCTAGAGGGACCATATGAGGTAGAATACATTACCAATAATCCATTTAAGTTAACTAAGGAAGAAATCCTTGAGTATAAAAGGAACACCAAACCTTAGAGAAAGCAGCTTCAACACCCCCATCTTTTGTTGCACAAACTTTGGCACAAGGATTGACTTCATTCAACATTCAATCAACTCTATCACTAGTGCTAAGTCAAACACAGACACCTAGTCTTGCAACTAGTCTTGCTAAGGACTTTGGTCATACTCTTCCTTTGGAAAGTGACACAATTGTGGATAGTCTAAACACCAATCCTCCACAAAACACCACTTGGACACCAACATTTGGCGCCCCACCTCAATCTTCCACCACCATTCCAAAACACCCTTTACATCCACATAAATCACTTACATTCCATGAGTCCATGACAACCTCTACATTTTGAGTGCAACCATCTTCATCTATCTCCACAATCACCACAAGTGTGCCCAACGCAACACAAGAAAATTTGAACCAAGTGTCTCAAATAGACCAATAAGGGCATGTCAATACCTTTACACAAAGTTATCCCTTAACGCAACAAGGGACACCTCATCCAACCACACCATTGGTTCATACATCCTATTGGCTTAAAAAAACACATCCATCCTGAGTAAACCCACAATAATGGGTTACAATTTTTTGCATGAAGAAAAATTATAAATTCCCATTAAAAAAATTAAAATGGCTTACCCTTTCTAATGAAGGGGGTTCAAATGAACCCCCCTCCTTCTAATGAACCCCCCCTTTGAATGAACCCCCTCTAATGAACCCTAACCCCCTTCTAAAGAACTCCCACTTGCACCATATAAGAGGGGTTCATTCAAACCCCCCTTCTAATGAAGGAGGTTTGAATGAACCCCACTTTTTCCACCTTCCCCTCCACCATATCAAAAATTATGCATTTTTTTACTATTGAAGCCCAGAAAGAAGGTGCAGATGGAGTCAACTTGATAAACCAAGTTGGAGGACTATAGTGATTGAAATGTGCTTTCCAACAATTATAAATTTAATATATACATTTTTTTAATTTTTTAGTTTTACTGAACATAGTTTTTTCACCGAACATCAAGTTTAGTGAAAAAACGTTGTGAAAAAATAGTAAATTTGAGAATATATATATATATGCACTAGGTATTGATGTCCTCATTCCAATAAAAAAATAAAAATTGAATTTTAATCAATACCAAAAAAGTTATGCAAGTCGAAGTGCACCTATGTCTAAATTGTAATTGGTTTGACTTCAAAACTTAATTAAAATAAAAATATTCAACAAAAAATTATGAAACAAAATGAAAGCACTATATACTACTGTTACCAACCTAAATTCAAAAGAATCAGAACTTTATCCTTTATAGAAAAAAAATTATGTGAGCCAAAGTACACACCACTTTTTAAAAATATTATTTACTATTAAAAACTAGTTATCAAAGGAGATGCAAAAAAAAAAAATTAATTTCAATTTTTTTTAAAAATATATATTTTAATTCTATAGACAAAATCTCACAAACCACTAGTTTACATCATTTTCAAATTCCAAATAGTTTACCTACTATAGGTGTCAAAAAGTGATTTTTTTTTTTTGTTCTGAAAATGTTGATTTCAATGTCAAGTTTGGCCAAAAAGTGTAACCCATTATTGTGGGATGACCCTCCATCATCAACCCAAATAAAAATAACACCTTGGTTACAAATCCAATCAACCAAGGTAATACCTTGGTCCCACCTCAAACACAACAAGGGAACGCTTCACACCTTGGTCAAGGGAATCCTTTCAATCAATGGGCTCAGGGTCCTAATATGCCATTACCATCGCAATACCAAATGGTGCCATCCTCATCATTATCATTGGTTCCTCACATTATGCAAAATAAAATGGGACCTCAAACTTACATTCCTCTATCCCAATCCACCATCTTAAAAGGAATGTTAAACCAAGGTAATCTCGATCCACTCATCATCAACCCACAAACCGCTCAAACCAAAAACACCCAAAATCCATCTCACATGTCCCAACAACAAAATGATCCTACATTACAAGCACACGCTATCACTTTACAACAAACACAATAGGCTTATCAATAATCAGTGCAACAACAACAAGCCCAATAATCAACCCTAACAACACAACAACAAAAAGCACAACAAGCAACCCAACAAGAAACCTTAGCATCCCAACAAGAAGCCTCAACATCCCAACAAGAACAACAAGCAGTCTTAGCATCCCAACAACAACATCAAGCACAACAAGCAACCTTAGCATCCCAACAACAACAACAAACACAACAAGCATCCCAATAAGCAGCCTTAGCAGCGCAACAACAACAAGCACAACAAGCAACCTTAGCAACCCAACAACAACAACAAGCCACCTTAGCCACACAACAACAAAAACAAGCATTGCTTGCTCAAAAATACACACAAAAACAAGGGTTATACTATAACTATCAAATTTTTTTTGTCAATTTGAATACAATAGGAGCATATACACCTCCACCACCATCACCTCTGCAATATACTTCACCACCATACACACCATACAACATCCCATCATATCAAAATCACATGTACAATCCATCTTCCATCCCACAATATGCAACATATGCTCCTCCACCAAATCCACAAGATCATGTAGCATCACAACTTAATGTGTCAACATAGGAAATGCAGGATATCCAGACGGGAAAAATGAAGAAGTCCCATGCACAACAAAACCTATGTTCCTACCCATTCGATAGAAATATTGCAATGGTACCTTTCCCTCCTGGTTTTGAGGTCCCTAAATTTGATAAATACAAAGGTAGAGGAAGTCTTGGGGACCACGTCAAAGAGTTTAATGTTATGTGTATGGATTTTGCTTGTAATGCATCCTACTTAATGCACCTCTTTTTGTGAAGTTTGACAGGCCCAACCATCAACTGGTTTTCTTAGTTGTACCTCCAGGTATCAAAACCTTCCAAGAAATCACCGATAAATTCATATATCACTTCTCCTTTAATCTTGACATGGACATAAGCCTAGAAGAGTTGTACATTCTCAAACAAAACAAAGGAGAATCCTTCACCAATTTCTTGCAATGATGGATGCAAAGAGCCAGTAAAAGCAAGTGGCCCATTCTCAATGAACAAGTGGGGATTATCATAGAAAATGTTGATCCAAATCTATCCTTCCACTTGAAAATGCAATACATTACCACCTATGATGAACTTGTCCCTAGATCCCTCAACATCGAGAGAGCTCTAATCTCACAGGGAAATACTCAAGCATACAAAGACAATTTCCCATAAACCAATTCAAACGACAATCCTCGTGTATGGGCTAAGAACACAAACATAACGAATGATGGCGTGGTAGATGCTAAGATGGTACTAACTGATCCTAGGCCAAACAACAATCAAATGGCTAACGCTCAACCAAGTGTATAGCAAACTACACCATCATAAAACAATCAAATCAATAACACTGAAACACAACAAAGATGAACACACAACAAGAACAACTATCCAAAACGTAAATACACACAACTGTCAAAACCTATTGAAACTATCATGGAGAAATTGGTAGAGTTAAACTTGATAACGCTTCCCAATTTCCAAAACTACCAAGAACCACAAGATAAACCACCTTGATACAATGAAAAGAACCTTTGTGACTTTCACAAAATCAAAGGACACAAAACATCAAACTACATGAAACTGAAGAATGTTATCCAAGAACTAATTGAGAATGGAGACATATCCGTTGAAGTACCGATCGGTAACCAAGATCTCAATATATACAAGAACCCCATGCCAAATCACAATAAAGGGAAGGATAATGGAAAAAGGAAGACTTACAATAACATGCAACATGTCTATTCCAATGTAGTCATTTCTTGTGACAATGTCATCACCGTTGTCACCATCAAAGGGCCTAGTGCAGAGTGTGGAGTTACTGCATGACAAGGAAAGATCACCATACAAGGAGATAGATCTCAACCTAGGGCACAACCTACTTTACCAACATGAAACCCTAGCAAATACAGTCTCGTAGATCAACTTAAGAAGACCCACACATAGATCTCAATCTTGGAACTATTGAGGCCATCCCTCGCACACAGGGAAATCTTAGAGAAGGCTTTATCCACATCATTTGTCCTTGAAAATATGGATACATAATAGTTTCAAGCTATGGTGGGGCTTATCACTATCCCTAATATTCTCACCTTTTCAAAACAAGACCTCCTATCGTAGACATCTCATAACTATGCTTTGCACCTTGAGGTCATTATTCACAAGAACATGGTTAAAAGAGTCTTAGTAGATGGAGGTGCTCGTCTAAAAATTTTCACCTGTTAGTTGGTGAAAAGCTTGGGTTATTCAAAAGATGATATTGAGAAAGTAAAGAGTACAACCATTAGAGCATATGATGATCAAGAGCAGGTATCACAAGGCATCATCACACTACCCATCCAAGTGGGACCTGTCATTGCTGAGACTACATGCCAAGTGTTAGAACTTGATCTCCCCTACAACATCTTGCTTGGTCGACCATGGATTCATGCCCTAAAAGTTGTAGCTTCAACCTATCACCAATGTGTAAAGTTTCCTTTTGAGTACAAATAAGTTACCATCCATGGAGACCCTAAACCTTTTTACTACTGCAAGAACCTTGAGGCCAAGTTTTACAAAATACCCCAAATCCCTAAAAATGATGAAGGGCCTACACCTTCCTCTTCATTTGTTGACCCATCATCCCTTGCATCTACCTTAGAAACGAAAAATACCCATTGTGTATTATATTCCTGACATGAAAGCAGTGATCTAGGATGATGGTTGTGGAGATTATAAACTAATGAAGGACACTTTTGTATTGGAGAGCTGCCTCTTTCTCCTAAATCTCATGGGAAACTTGTACCTATCAACAAAGTGGTCGAAACATTGAAAATTTCATCTACCACCTTCACCAAGTGAGGAGATTTGAACAAAGATTTCAATGAGGAGGATGTCTCTAAACCACTCTATCAAGATGATTGACTTATACCCGTTCTTCCCATGGAAAATAAAAATAAAGGCTTGTAGCTAATGAAGGCATGGGATACAACAAGAATGAGGAGTTGGGTCAAAATGACAACGATTTGCTAGAACCCATTATTCTTGAGAGACGTCTAAATAATCTTGGCCTAGGATGTACTACCGGCAAGGTTACCCTTATTGGGAAAGGTAATTTCTCTAAACAAGCTAAGGCTTCCTCTTGGTTATCAACATCTTGTGATACTACCCTGGATGACTTCCCCCTCAACATTGTTGATCTATTTGAGAATAACTATCTTCATGATATCCACAACCTCTTTCACCCCAAACGACCAAACTATTGAAGTAAGCCTAGTATATCCCCAACTCATCGACTGGAACTAATGAGGACCACTAATTTTAGATTTATTTGAAAATGATGAAAATCTTAGAATTCATGGGACATCATGACAACTTCCCATGGGCAGATCACAAAGTTGGTTTTGACATAGAGTTCGACACATAAGCATACTACGGGGAGATGGTTGAATCCTTCAATCACAAAATTGATGACATGCAACTAACATGCATGTCTTTGAGTGAAAACCACACTGTAGCACTTTATGATCCTAAAATAGTAAAAAGAAAGGATGCATCTGAGGGTGAAAACCTCTTTGAGGTACCCAAGGATGAGAGATTCAATATACCCCTTAGTGAAATGCATCTAGAAAAGTCAACAATGTTAGTAGAGAAGGCAACTCTAGTCAATGTAGGAACAAAAGAAGCACCCAAGGTAACTTTCTATGTCAAATCCTTGTTGGATGAAGAACAAGAAAACCTAGCAACATTCCTAAAAGTGTGTAAAACCAACTTTGCATGGTCATACACAGATATTCCAAGCCTTGATCCAAAAGTGGTTGTGCATCATTTAGCAGTCTATCTTGAAGTCAAACTAGCGAAGAAAAAATTGAGAAAGATGCACCCTTAAATAACACTCTTGGTAAAACTTGAGTTACAAAAGCTTCTTGATGTCAGATTTATTTGACTGATTGACTATCTTGAGTGGGTTTCCAACCTAGTACCAGTCTCCAGACCCACTAGAGGCATTAGAATATGCACATATTTTAGAGAGTTAAACAAAGCATTCCCAAAGGATGATTTCCCTCTTCCTAACATTGACATTATCGTGAATTTAATAATTGGACATGAAATGCTATCACTCATGGACAATTTTTTAGGATATAATCAAATCATGATCACCAAGGAGGATCAACACAAGACTACATTCACTTGTCCATGGGGAACGTATTGTTGGAATATGATGCCATTTGGGCTAAAGAACATAGGAGAAATATATCAAAGAGCCATGAACCTCATCTTTCATGATATGATACACAAAATAGTTGAAGATTATGTGGATGATATTTTGGCCAATTCAAAGAAAAGGAGTGAGCACATAGAGGTATTGGAACCCATCTTAGACAAGATCAAAGAGTATAAGGTATAGCTAAACCCGAAAAAATGTGTCTTTGGGGTTACATCAAGGAAGATTCTAGGCTACATTGTGTCACAAAGAGATAAAGATAGATCTAGCAAAAGTGAAAGCCATCTTTGACATGGAACCACCCCAAACATTGAAGTAGATGAGAGGGTCTTAGACATGGAACCACCCCAAATATTGAAGCAGATGAGAGGGTCTTAGACATGGAACCACCCAAAATATTGAAGCAGATGAGAGGGTTACAAGGGAGGTTACATTCCATTAGAAGGTTCATAGCACAATTATTAGACAAAATCCACCCTCTCTCGCATCTTCTCCATAAAGGAATAACTTACAAATGGGATGAGAAGTGTGAAAAAACCTTCTAGAAGATCAAGGACTACCTATTGACACCTCCAGTGCTCATGTCGCCGCTACCAAAAAATCCATTGATCCTATATATCTCAACAAATTTAGCAGCACTAGGTGCTCTTCTAGCACAACATGATGAAAACGGAAAGGAAAGAGTCGTCTATTACATTAGTAGGACCTTGGTAGGCTATAAAATGAATTAATAATCCATTGAGAGAAAATTCTTAGCGGTGGTATTTGCTTCACAAAATTTTAGACATTACATGTTGTACATCAAATCAATCTTATTGCAAAGATCGACCCATTGAAATACCTGTTATCCAAAGAAACTCTCACTAGGTGAATGGCCAAATGGGTAATGATCTTGACTGAATTTGACATAGAGTATGTGGAGTGCAAGGGAATCAAAGGACAAGTGATCGTAGACCAATTGGAATAAGCACCTATCTATGCAGAGAATCCTTTGATATATGAATTTCCTGATGAATCAGTGTTTCTTGTCAATACAACAGATCAGTGAAAAATGTACTTTGATGGATCATTTACCCAACATGGATCAGGGGTGGGTATTCTTTTTATCACCCCTTAAGGTGATTGTATTCCAAAATCATACTGGCTATCATTTCCTTGTACTAACAACATTGCTAAGTATGAAGCTCTAATAACAGGGTTAAGGATAGTGGTTCAATGTTAGATACAAGAGTTAAAGGTCTATGGAGACTCATAGCTAGTTATCAACCAAGTCATTGATGACTACAAAACCAAGGATGATAAACTCACTCCTTATAAGAAGATGGTAGAAAGTCTCAAGGACTTTTTCATTGATGTAACTTTTGAGTAGATTCCTTGCATGAACAATCAGGCATCAGATGCTATGGAAACAATTGGGTCATTGTTAGATATGTTGCATAACTTCCTTCAATGTGAATTCTTGGTAGAACAACTTCTTGTGCTAGCTTTCAAAATCCTAGAATCTAAATTTGTATGTGTAATCATTGGTCCTGGTTCCTTGTGGTATCATGATATATTCACCTACCTTAGTAGATGAACCCTCCCATCTGATATCACCTCCAATCTTAAAAAGATATTTGTTAAAAAGGCATCCTGATTCATGATCCTAGGTGATACCCTTTACCACAAAAGCATCAAAAGGACATTACTACGATGTCTCAACTAAGAGGAATCCTTGACTACCTTAACAAAAGTGCATGATAGCATATGTGGTTCCCATTCTAGTGGTATGACTTTAGCTAAGAAACTATTGAGGATGGGTTATTACTAGCCAACCATGGAAAGAGAAGCCCATCAGTATGTACAGAAGTGTTCCCAATGTCAATAGCATGGAGATCTTATTCATGCTCCAACTCAGGAGTTACAACCAATGGTCACACCTTAGCCTTTCTTGCAGTGGTGGCTTGAACTCATAGGAAAGATTATTCCCACCTCATCTAATGGACACATTTTCATCATAATGACTACTGAGTACTTTACCAAGTGGGTGGAATCCATTCCTATGACCTATATCATGGGGAAGCAAATTGCCAAATTTATCTTGAATTACCTTATCTGTCGTTATGGTGTTTTGCAAGCGCTTATTTCTAATAATAAAACACCGTTCAAGAATCAGGATGTGAGAGATCTATGCCAACAATTTAACATCCAACATCGATTCTCTACTCTGCATTACCCCCAGGGCAACGGTCAAGCTAAGGCTACAAACAAGACCATTTTAAAAATCCTAAAGAAAATGGTCAATGAAGTTGGTCGTGATTGACATCTATAGTTAAATCCCACCCTATTGTCTTATCGAAATAGTATCCGCACACCTATAGGTGCAACCCCATTCTCCTTGGTCTACGGATCAAAAGCCATCCTACCTATCAAGGTTGAGCTTCCTTCACTACAAGTGTCACTGCATAATTTGATGACTGATGAAGAATATAGAGTATCTCAGCTAAATGAGTTAGAATTCTTGGATGAGCGTTGTCTTGCTGTCCTTAATCACTTGCAACTATATCAAAACTGACTAAAACGAAGCTATAACAAGAAGATCAAGAGTTGATCTTTTTAGGTATGGGATCTTGTTCTCAAGAAGAATCAAAAGAATCTTCCAGATCAAGATAGTAAAGGAAAGTTTGAGCGTAATTGGTTAGGCCCATTTTTTGTCACAACAAGCTATGGATTAGGAGCTTACCAATTATCAATGCCAGAAGGTGAATCCTCGTAGGAACCAACCAACAATCTATATCTCAAAAAATTTTATGCCTAGGATTGAAGGGTGTAAATCTACAAAAACCAAAAAAATAAAAAAATGATCAATTTTTTTTTTTAAAAGAAAAAGGATTGAAAATAGTAAAGAAAAAAACCATCCTCTAGTGAAAACCACCTCGATGGCACTTTGGGAAAGTACCTTGGTGAAAACCTAGCAAACAGGCGCATTGCATAAATAAAGCACCTCCATCCATCTTTGGCTCTTTATCCTATCATTCTTTGCAACACCATCATCCATTGCATCATTCATCCTATTTATTCCATCACCCATCCACGTTTGTATCATAGCTTGATATTATGAAGTATCATATCCCTTTTATTCCTACTTGGCATATTCCAAAGGTCAGTTTGTCCTACCTATATCAAGGTAGTCTATTGCATCACACTAGGGGAAATTTATTTCGGATTGGATTAGGTTCTTGTATATCTTAAGGTTATTTGAAATCTCGTTGAAAATCCCAAAAAAATTCATAAAGCATTCATAAAAATCCAAAAACATCAAAATCATTCAAAATCCTATACAACTAAAATCCAAAAAGATTCAAAAATTGAAAAATCAAAATCCAAAACATCCAAAACACATCAGAATCCTCTACAACTAAAATCCAAAAACATTCAAAAATTGTAAAGTCAAAATCCAAAACATCCAAAACACATCAAAATCCCTAAACATGTCAAATATTGAAAATCCAAAAATAGTACTATGTTGAACTACGAGTCTCTAAGCTTGAACATAAGCAAGGCCATCATTGATGTGCCCTTGAGACACCCTAGGTCAGTCTTTAGGAGTCTATCAAAATCAACTGACAATCCATTAGTTGTTCATTTCTCATCGTCAATAAATAGGTCAATGTTAGTAGAGCTACATGGTCTTTGTGTGTATAATGTAGGCAAGGCTTATCTTTGATCAGCCCCTGAGGCCCCTAGGATAGTCTTTTAGGTTAGGTTCTTGGTCAAAACTTAGAAAACACAAAAACATTCAAAAAAATTAGAAAATACAAAAACATTTGCAAAAATTGAAAACCCCTAAACATTTAGAAAACTTGGAAAAATCTAAAAACATTTGAAAACAAAAACCCAAAACATTGGAAAAAATTGACAAAAACCCTAAACAACATCAAATAATTGAAAAACCAAAACATTCAGATAAACTTTCAAAAAGACCAAAAACAACCTCAAAACATTTTCAAAATACCAAAAACATTGAAATATTCCAAAAAACCCAAACTCATCCATCCCATTTTGCTTTCACCCATCATAAACTATCACCCATAATAAAACGATCATCATCTTCAACCTTTGGTGAAACAAATGGAAAACAAATATCACAAGTCGTGAAGTGAGAACCTAAGTTTCAAAATCTAAAGTCTAGATCATAGGTAAACGAGTCAGTGGAGTTTGTATCAACAACTTGTCACACCTAGTCCTAATCAAAACATTTGATAAATCATCCTAGGATGCATCCTTCCGACAATGGAGATCAACATTAGAAATCACCTTAGCTATGTTAAAATTGGTAAGAGATATAGATAACATTGACTGTTTATCTTTGATATTTTCTTATGATTTATCTTATTGACCCATTCCAAGGACCTCTCGATGATGTCTCAATGATTTAGAGAGAAAGGAACAGGGCATTGATCATTATCTTTCATTTGTCGTGCTTGTGGGTACTCTTGGAAAATAATCTTGGCACACAGTTGCTTAGTTGCGTGTAGGGAAGTTGTTTGGAGTAAATTATTGACTATTGTGTATGCTTTGGTCCAATATATTATAACCTTCTAACCTACATTCCAATGAGGTTTCCATATGTCAAGGTGTGACCAAGAACTATCCTATTTGTTTGCAGAGTCAAGGTCCATTTACACTTGATACAATGTCATTCTAGTTATCAATACCAGGATGCATCGTGCCTATGTGCTATATCAAACATAAGGAATGATAGAAAATTCCAATCCCAAGATATGAGGAAAATCATCCATCTCATCACCATCTCTAATAAAGTCTCGAATGATCAATGGACTTGTTGGACTTCTAAATCAATCTCAAAATCAATTGTCAATCAATTAATCCTATTCTTCTTATTATTCTATCTTTACTAAAAGTTCCATCCAGGTATTGAATCTGTGTAATATATCAAAATACACATGAGGCTACCCATGGCCGATGACTGTCTATACATCATCAAATCTTTCTACATCAAACATTTGCGCTTTCTAGTCCTCTCTGAGCTGAACTGATCCCAAATCTTTGTTGAGAGATCAACCCAAAATTCAAATTTTTTGCCCGATCTCTCGAGGGGGCAGGGAACCAACTTATTCCTTCAGTTGGGGCAACAATGGGGCATCCAAAA
The DNA here is from genome assembly GCA_007258455.2 of Sequoia sempervirens. Lineage (NCBI taxonomy): Eukaryota > Viridiplantae > Streptophyta > Pinopsida > Cupressales > Cupressaceae > Sequoia > Sequoia sempervirens. The sequence goes on along the minus strand of VDFB02105785.1, from coordinate 91,812,815 downwards.
AAAACAATTTTTTTTTAATCTTTTGATTCAAGCAGCAATTTTAATTTGAAAAGCATCAGTCTTTGAACCAACGTAACAGGTATGTCACTTCAAAGAGCAGAAAAATGTAGACACTTAAAAATGTATTGAATGATATACACACTTGAATCTGAAATACTAACATCATTTCATCGTGAAGCCCATCCTCTTTTCATTTAATTAATTAAATTAGCCTAACTATTTAATTAATTGCATCATTTTCATCTATTAATCTAATTAATCTAATTAGGTTAATTCCCCCCCTTTCATGCTAACCTTTTGTCTTGTTAAATTGGATAAATCAAAATATTCAATTTTAACACCCTAAGTCCTCTCATTTAATTAAATAATCTTAATTATTTAATTAAATGTAATTTTGATCCCTTTTCATTAAATAAGGTAATTATTTAATGGGTATCCTAAGTTCCCCTAATTTGCATAATTGAAACTTTGTTTTAATTATCAAATTACTAATTAATTTCAATTCTCTCACTTGCAAGGGAATATTCCTTGAGAATATTCCTCCTTTGCACATTCCTCAAAAAAGGGAATATTCTCATTGAATATTCTTTCCCTCTTCACTTCGTTTGAAAAAGGAATATTCTTCCTTGTAACAAAATTTCAACAAACTTCTTATGCAAGTTTTGAAAGTGTGCTTCTTTGCATGATTGTGAGCCCTTGATTAAATATCATCTTGCATTTTCAACCCTTGATGGGAATCCACGATCCATGCCTCCATCTTCTTTCCATCCTGACTATTGATTGATTCTTTCAATCTTGACCATCAATTTCTTTTTGCCTATTCTATAAATAGACCTTGCATCTATTGAATAGGCATCCATCTTTTAATAGTAAACTTATTCTATTAAAATCACTCTCATTTTGCATCCATGTTTCTTGTTTAAATAACATTTTAGATTAATTTACATGCATTATTAGCTTAGAGCATCCATTAATGGCTTCCATGGTAACTTAGTTGCATCCATTTAGTATATTTTGAAACTAGGGCTTTAATCTTACAAATCTTTCATACATTTAGAATAGCTTTGCATACACTCACATTGATCATCTTAGCTTTCATCATGTTAATCTAGCTTTTTATCATGCTTTCATTCATCTTTTTCATTAGTTTCCATTGATTTTAATCAATAAAATCAATTGGAAAGGCTCATATTATCAAAGGGATTGGGAAAGGGTCGCCATTCCACATCAATGTGACACCACTCCCCAATGGGACAAATTTAAATGTCTTAGAATAGATGTTTGTCAAACTTTCATGTTTTAGAATGTTAGTTTTAATGGCTTCTTCACTTTGTTTACATTGAATATCTTATTGAGATTGATGCTTAGTGGATTCAAAGTGTGGATCAAGTGTAGTTAGCCTATACTATGTCATTGGTCACACATACATACATACAGGTATACATACATACATACATGCATGCATACATGCATGCATACATACAGGCATACATTCATACATATGTATACATACAAGCATACATACATACATAGATGCATGCATGCATGCATACATACATACATACATACATACATACATACATACATACATACATATAAATATATATACAAACATACATACGGGTGATCCCACAATACTGGTTTACAATTTTTGGCCAAACTAGACATTAAACTAATCCCTTAAAACTAAATCTTCACTTTCGGGCACCTATAGCTGCTAAACCATGAGGAATTTGAAGATGATGCAAACCAGTGATTTGTGACATTTTTTCTGTAGATTCTAAATACATATATTTTATTTTTTTTTGAATTATATTGCATTTCATTTTTCATTTCCTTCAAAAATTTGTTTTTAACAGTAAACACCATTTTTAAAGAGTGATGCTCACCTTAAACAACATAATTTTTTTTCTATGAAGGATAAAATTCTATTTTTCTCAAATTTAGCTTTGTAACTATGATATCTAGCATGTTCATTTAGGTTCATAGTGTTTTATTGATTTTTTTTTTCTTACTGAAATTTTGAAGTCAAAACAATTACAATTTAGACATAGGCAGACCGTAAACAACATACTCTTTTTTGTACGTATCAAAATTGATTTTTTTTACTCAATCAAGGACATCAATACCTAGCACAAATATATATATATATATATATATATATAAATATATATTTATAATCTACTATTTTTCTAGATGTGTAGAATAGAGAGCTTGATTTTACGTGAAAAACCTACATTCACAAGAAATAAAAAATAAATATAATAATAAAATTAAATATATTCAAGGAAAAGATTAAATCAACTGGGGAAACTCTGATGGAGTCAGGGGCAGTCAAGACCCTGGATTCACATTTCTTGTGTCTCTAGAAATTATTGTTCTATCATGGAATGTTAGGGGCTTGAATAGTGGCCCTCGACAAAAAGTTGTTCGTGATTTGGTTAGGAATCAATCTTTGAATGTTCTTTTTCTTCAAGAGACTAAATTATCTATGGAGAATATGTTGAATATGGTACCTAACTTGTATAATTTTGGCGAGTGTCAGTTCATTGGAGCTAATTGTGTGTCCGAGGGGGTGGCTTGCTTATGGAAACCCTAGAGGATTCGCCCTCTTTGGTGGATGTCTTCTAGATCTTCTATTTCCCTAGTGGCCTCATGCTTTGTGACAGGAGAGTGTATTCTCCTCTCTAATGTGTATGCGCTTGTTGAGTATTAGGGTAAGAAAATTTTATGGTCTCATCTTCAATTTGTTCGTAGCCTAGTTCCTTTCCATCTATGGGTTTTGGCTGGGGATTCCAACGCTATCGTGGAGTTGTCTGAGAAAAAGGGTGGAATTGGTAGGTTGGAGCCTTTTGTGTTGCTTCTCAGGTATAACATTTTGGATTTAAATCTTATTGATGTTCAACCCAGTAATGGTCATTTTACTTGGAATAATAGGAGGACTGGTGAGGACTGTGTTGTTGAGAGGCTAGATTGGTTCCTGGTCTCTTGTTATTGGGTTGGAGACTTGTGGTCTATTTCCTCTAAAATTTTGGATTGGAGGGGATCGAACCACTGGCCTATCAAGGATAGTACCATCTCTACTCAAGTGCCTCAATCTCCTTCCTTCAAGTTCCAGCTTATGTGTTTATGGGATTCTACTCTTTCTGACCAAGTGGCTATGTGGTGGAGGATAGGTAGACCTACTTTTGGTACAACAATGTATACTTTTTCCAAGCTTCTTCAGTTTGTCAAGTATCAACTTCAAAGGTGGAATCAAAGATGTTTTGGTAATATTTTTCATGATAAGGCCATTGCTTAGGAAGAGTTGAATAATATTACGCGATTGATTTGGGAGAATGGGGTTTTGAGGATCTTTTGAAAGAGGAGGCTAGGACTCTAAAGGTGGTGGAGGGAATGTGAATTATGAGAAGAGGTATATTGGAAGCAAAAGGAATGGGTTGAATGGCTGCAGGAAGGGGACAAAAACACTACCTTTTTCTTTAATTATGTGAAGGCCAGTAGGCATGGTAATTCCATCTTTGTTCTGGTTAATGACAGGGGGATCGTCTTGTCTCGTTTTAGGAAATTGCAGCTAAGGCATCATAGTATTTTGCTGCTCTTTTAAGAGAGGATTCACAAAGGGGTTCGGTTAAGGAGAAACATGTTCTTTCTTGTATCCCTCAGTTGGTTTCCAGGGAGGCGAATGAGTATCTAATGAGAGAGATTTCTCTAGAGGAGCTGAAGGAGATTGTGTTTCAGATTAAGAGAGGAAAAGCTCCTGGCCCTGATGGTTTCCCAATAGAGTTTTTATAAGAATTCTGGGATATCATAAAGTTGGATCTTCTGGCGATTGTTCAGGAGACCCAAAGGAACAAGCAAATGTTGTAAGCTCTTAATTCCACCTTCATTGCCCTCATTCCCAAGTGTGAAGGGGTGGATAGGTTAACTCAGTTTTGACCTATCTCCGTTTGCAATGTGGCATACTAAATTATTTCAAAGTTAATGGCTGAGAGGTTGAAGAAGTGGCTTAAAGTGTTGATTTCAAAGGAATATAGTGGATTTGTTGTGGGTCGACAGATTTTGGATGGGGTTGTTATTGCTACAGAGACCATCCACTCCAGGGCTAGTTCCCATGAGAAGGAAATGTTCATTAAGCTGGATATGTCTAAGGCCTATGACAGGGTTAGATGGTCCTTCCTGCGGAAGATCCTTGTTGCTTTTGGATTTTGTGAAGAGTGGATCCAATGGGTCATGAGCTGTGTTACGTCAGTATCCTTCTCGGTGCTAATAAATGAAGATCATTCTAAACCCTTTGGGGCTTCTATGGGTTTACACCAAGGGGACCCTCTTTCCACGTACTTATTTTTGCTTCTTATTGAAGGTCTTGTCGTTTGTTGAAAAGAAATGTTGGGTTAGGCATCATTCAGGGTTGGCGGTGGGGTGGAAATTTGCCTTCACAGTCTCATTTGCAGTTTGTTGATGATACGACCTTAATGGGAATGGCTACTATCAGGGAAGCTACTTCTTTCAGGTAGTTGTTGGACATTTACCTTGTGGCATCGGGGCAATTGATTAATGAGGATAAATCATCCATCTTCTTCTTCAATACGCCAGCCCCCATTTAGAGAAGAATTGCTAATATTTTGAGGTTTCAGATAAGGGTTCTCCCTTTTATGTATTTGGGTATTCCAATTTTTGTGGGCCGTCTTCCCAAGGGTTCTAGGTAGAATATTATTCATAAGTTCTAGATGAAATTAAATCATTGGACACATAGATGGTTGCCTTTTGCTAGGCAGGTTCAACTTCTTAAGTCAGTTGTGTAGGATCTCCCTACTTACAGGTGTATGCTTCAGGTGGCTCTGGTGGGGTTTCTTAAGGAGTTGGATTCTCTAGAGAGGCAATTTTTATGGGTTGGGTGCTTGTCATCCTCCAAGTGGAGCTTGCTTAGGTGGGAGGATGTGTGTAGTCCTAAGCAATATGGTGGTCTGGGTCTTCGCTAGTCAACTTTGTTTGGAGTGGTTGTGGCTCTAAGCTATTCTGGAGATGGTGTGTGGAGCATGATCAGCTGTGGGCTAGGATACTATCTCATAAGTATCTTTCGAGCATCCCTTGGCATGATCTCCCTAGGTACCCTCTTGAGGGGAAAGGCTCAGTGATTTGGAATACTCTCCAGAAGGGTGTGAAGCTCATCAAGGATGGTTTATTTTGGATATGCATATAGGGTTTTGAAGCTCTTTTTTGGTTAGAATCTTGGGATGGTTTCCCTCCTCTTACCTCTAAGTTTCCTCACCTACTTCCTTTGAGCTAGAGATTTCTTATGGCTGGTTGGTCCAGGGTGAGTGACTTCAAGTCCTCTTTTTATGGTCAGTTGGAGAGGGCTTGTTGGAAGGATCCCAAAGAGTGGGTGGATATGGGAATGGAGGAAGGTAGTGTTGTGCTTAACACAATTCTTTGTAGTAGGCATTGTAGCTCTCTTCTAGAAGAGGATATTCTTGCTTGGACCCACAATCCTAAGGGGATTTACTTTGTTTCTTGTGGTTATCAGGTGTTATTGGCTTAGAAGTTGGCTAGGGTGGAAGTTCATAGGTGGAAGAGGGTGTGGAATAAGCTATCTTGGCCAAAATGTAATTGATTTGTTTGGACTTTGGCGTGGAATAGGTGCTTGACTTGGGATAACATACATAAGCGTGGTTTCTAGGGGCCTTTTGGTTTGTGTACTCTATGGGAAAGAGGAGGAGGATTCCTCACATTTGTTCTTTTGATGCCCCTTTGTTGTGCAACTTTGGCGTTTGTTGTGGGAGGTTTGGAAGCAACCTTGTGTACGTGCTTCCTCTTTGGTGGAGTTCTGGGATAGTATGGGAAGGCCCCGCTTGATGGCTTCCTTTTTGTAGGATGTTTGGTATGTTGGACGCACGTTTCTTCTTTAGCAGATTTGGCTAGAGAAAAATCATAGGATATTTCATGATGTGAAATTGGTGGGTCAACAGGTGTGGATGTGTATGTTAGGTTGATCTATTTTAGGATCTAGGACGATTTCTTACATAATACTTAACATTTGATAATAGTTAACTCAAAGCTCTAATTGAACAAATTAACATAAATGCTTAAACAAACAAAGCATAACCATGATGATGAATTGAAAGAAAGGGAAAAAAGAATGAAGAGTTCAAATGCAATTGATAATGAAGTTTGTCCGAACGAACTATGTCTCTGGGTCCCTCTCCAACAGAGTGACTGATTTGATTATGCTCCAAAAATTAGTTACAATTTCTCTACAAGACTATCTCCCTTAAGCACAACAAAAATGACGTTCCTCTAGCGTGTGAAAATATCTTCAGAATCTCCTAAGTGTACTCTCCTTCACATCATCTGGACTTGAAGAATCAAAGGCCTACTACCCCCTTTTATAAATAAAATAAGCCTAAATAGGCTTAACCACCAAAATAATGGCATAACCTCCTAAAAACCTCCCTATGCTCGTCCTCAACCTCCTTTGCACACTTTGCATTTTAACTTATTTGATTAGGGAAGGTTGTTTTAACAATATAGGCCATTTGTCAAGAGGTTCGAGCCTACACACTTAACAAAACTAACCACTATCAATAATATTTACAAGGTTATTGGTGGTTTGTCGATATCATACTGTTTTAGTATACGGCGGGTCAGGGGTTCCAACCCTACCAACCACCCTTTTTTTTTCAAACTACATTGAAAGCATAACAAAACAAAGCAGTGATCATATATAGTTAAGGTGGTTCTCGCGGGTGCAACGACTAGACACATATGGCTTGCAGGAAATAGGTCACGGGTTTGAGGCCGGTTAACAAACCTTTTAACAAACCAAACAGTGTATTCGACGGTCGGCAAAAATGAGGGCCACGTGGCACGTCGAGGAGGTGCCACATGGCAAAACATCATTGGTCCACATAGACACATCACCTGCCCATTCATCTGCCAGTTGTCGCCATGTCATCGCTGACTCAGATGCCACCTGTACCTGCTAATTGGAGTACGGATGCCACACAAGCTACCATGGAGGTTGCCATGTCATCTCTTTTCCTATTTCAATCAATTCATGCAACACTCATAAAAAAAGTAATCTTTTTAACTTAAAACATAAATGTATAGTAGAGAACTAACATTCCTATAATAAAAAATCTCTAATTGATGACTCAAGTTTCCTAGCACAACCTCCACCAAAAAATTGCAAATCCTTCCCTTGATCAAATCCCAAAAAGATATCTCTCAGCAAATCTCACTAAACTCTCACCAAAACCTCTCAAACTCACAACTCAATATTGCAGTAAGGTAACACTTAGAAAATCAGAATTATGATAGCAAGAATGTGTTCCAAAGGAAGTGAAAGACACCTCTATTTGTACAAAAAATATTAACAACTAAAGGTTGGAAACAAGGTAACAAAATTGACATCTCACAGCTCCACTCAACAATAATATGAAAAGGTGGCAACAAAAAACAATGTAAAGGAAACACATACCCAACAGAGAATGAGTCACCTTAATCCATTGAACAACAAGAATGATCAGTAAAAATGCAAGGTAATGGTCTCTTATAGATCGACCTATTTGGCCAACTTCATGTTTTGATCAATTCATATATTCTCATTGCTTCACATTTGTAATTGCATTGCAAGTTTAGACTTCTACTTGGTTTGTGCTTCCTTAGTTTGGCACCACAAAAACACCATGTTTCCTATTATTCATGGATTATATAGTATCCTTATTTAGTACATTAAATTTTCATCTGCAACTATATGTTGCTATTAGAAAAAGGGATATCTCCGGGTTCTTCCTCACCCTCAGATTCAACTAAAACAATTTTAAAGGGTGGATGTACTTGTAGGTACTCATCCATAACCTTCTTACTAATCACAAGTGCATTCCTACCACAACCAAAGGGAACCTCCCTATGAGGTGATGGTTTGACTGGTTTGAACTGAGAGAGGAACAATGGCCTTCACAACTGTTATATCCCACTGCTTCTTCTCTAGCCTAATACACTCGAGTGCATCAACTAGTGTCTCAGAGTCATCCAACCAAGCACCTCCTATGTAACTAATATGGCTATGGAAATTAACCTCCAAGGGCGACTCTTTCTTAGTCCTAAGATTAGATAAGTTTTGGGAAAATGATTTCTTTACCATTTTCCTTGTTCTTCTTTTTCCTGCCATTATAGCATAAGAACATTTCAAGCATTAGCTTTTGATAATGTTTGAGGAAAAACTTACGTAATGAGATAATAGGTCCTAGTATTGAACCTGGTAGCTCTGATACCATATGTAACAACTCTACCCTTACACTTAAATTTTCACCTAAGTTTTAACTCATGAAGTGAATGATTCAATATTTCCAAAAAAAAGAAAAGAAAAATTTTCTTTTCCAAAAATATATTTTGCATATAGCATAGAGAACTTCATATAACATTTGCAAAATCAAAATAACATAGCTTAAAATTCACGTAAATGAAACTCATCTTTTTAAATACAGTTTATAAATAAAACTCATAATCATATAAACAATTTCATTATAGTATACAAGAGAACAAGGTCAAGGCATCCTTATTTGGATTACTCTTCTATTTCACAAGTCTCGGCATGCCGTTTGCAAGAGGGAGAGCATCACCCAAGTGCTTTACCTCCAACCATAGACCAGTGGTCCCCCACACACCTTCCTACTAGAAGTAGCCCCGCTCTTCAACGAAGAGCATAGTATAGGAACCTCTAATATTGCCATTTGAGAATATGGTGTTGTGTCCTGCATAACATGTATGATCATACAACTATGGATACCTTCCAACTATGCATGACAATACTGAAAAGTGCAAGCAACAACTTTTACACTTACTTTAGCCAAATTTTTGATATGTATAATCATCCACTTTCTAAGGAAGTAGTGTCATAAGTTCACCCAGGTCTCTAACTTGACTTGGAAGTCTTATTGACCTATGGTTAACTCAACTATTGGTTTGACCCAAGTAATAAGTAACTCAATTAGATTCTCTTTCAATAGTAATGACTTCACTAGTATTGACTATTCAATTAAGTTGGTTACATATTCTTTGACTTTGAACACCCATGTTATGTTTACGTAACATCCTAGGCCTTGGAAATTGCCACTTGTTCAAGTTCTTTCTTCTAAGTTGATAAATGACTTAAATACTAGTTATATTTTCTAACTTGAATACCCAAGTTACATTCTTGCAACATTTTGGGTCTAGGCAACCACCTCTTATTTGAGTCCTTGGTTTTAACCATGAGAGAAACTACTCTCCTATTTTATGCACAATTATTTAATATTGATGACACAATGTCATCGACTAGATACACTTGGTCTCAATCTAAAAATATTGAAAATATGTTGAAATATATAATAATCTATTATTGAACTTAAAATGAAGATTACTTCTTTATATTAAAGTTCCAGATGTCAAACTTTGTATTCTTATGGTTATGTTCCTAAGGAACTCCAAACTGAAAATGGTTAATCTTTGAAGTGAATATAAATAGACAATTGGCATCTTCTTAAATGATGGTTTAGACTCTTCATTGTTGTACCAAGTACATGGATTGCATACTTCTAGAACTCCATAATCGATCTGGTTATTCATGATATTAAATATCATTTAGTTTGATCCTATATAAAACCTTATATTCATAATAAGGTCCATAGATAATTCAACATATTAATCTGTTTAACTTTTGATAACTCAACTGAGAACCATCTGACTAATGTCCAGATTCTTCATAGGTTTCTTCCAAGTTATCCTTTGCATAATTATATAAGGTACCATCATTTGTTTGAACATAGAAAATCATATATTTATCCTTCCCTATAACACATATATTCTCATATTTAAATGTATGCTAAGTTTATGTCCACGTTGGAGAATATTTTCTATTTGAGAGATATCTGTGCTTTTGCACCTCAAAATATCCTAGCATTACAACCCTTGGCTTACAACGAGAACATAATGTCCTCTATTCAAGATACGTGATTACAAACCAGTAGATAGTAATAATGACTCTTGGTCTATTATGTAATATGATAACTTTCAAAGATAATAAAGACATTATCGCTTCTATTATGTTTTTAGATCTTATCACTGAAATACAACATAAACTTATTTTGGTAAAATATATATATAAGACACTGCCTTATTGGAATAAATATCATATTCCCATACTTAGCTATTCTTCACTACTTTGGTTTAATAAGTTGGTCATTTTGGTTAAACACAACTTAGAGAGAGACTTAAATTTTCACTAAAGCTCTATCAAAGATATATTAACTCAATATTGATCATGTAAATCAACACATGATTTTAATATTGATTTTAAAAGAAAACTATTTTGATCTAACCAACTGGTTTCACTAGTTCTTATTGGCATTTTGCATAAATAAGCTAAGCTTTTCATACATGCATTCATATACCATCTCAAACAATCACACTTTGTACATAGCAATGGTGAAAGCAAAATTAGAATAATAAAAGAGCTTTTATTAGATTATGACTAAGTCAAAGCAATTACAAAAAACTCCATGAGTGGCAATGACTAAGTCAAAGCAATGACCATTCCTAGTTGACTATGCATCCTTTGAATTGCCATGAGTGGCAATGACTAAGTCAAAGCAATTACAAAAAACTCCACATTGAAATGCAGTTAAAAAATATGACAAATTCAGTTTGAATTGGTCTTCGAAACTATTCAAACTCTCCCTTTTATTGCCACAGCTAGCTTGGAAAATTAATGTTTTACTATATTATAGTTTATTGTCTCAAAAATTTCTCATTATATGGCATGATAGGTAGTCAAATTCCATTCAAACTTGCTTCCATCACAACTTCCCAAGTCGTGGGTTGCTGAATAATAGGAGCAAATGAAAAATAGTCTTCATGTCGCGACCTTTATGTGGCTATTTAAACAACTTAGAAAGTGCAAGACCCAGCCACTACATGGCAATAATAATAAATTGATAAATGCATATGGTGGCGCCTAAACTGGGCGACGTCATTAATCATTAGTATTTCTGCCATAAGCCTTGCATATTCGTGGCATAACAACCATGTAATATGGCCTACCATAATCAATTAAATATATTCTATATTTATATGACTATATATATATGTTCCACTTATTACTTGCACATACATGTGCGTATGTAAGTATGAATATATGTATACATATTTAAATACCTAGGTATATTCAGATTTACATAGATACATCTATATGTATCATACACACACATCACATATATATACTCATATATACTAACAAATACCTTATTTACATTATAAGCATTACTTATAAAGATATTAGCAATTTAATTTAATTTAATTAAATAGTCAAAGAGGATCAAAGACGACCAAAAACATAATTTTCCCTATCGGCTCATAACCTTATTAACTTAGGTTTAACACTCACCAATACAAAACTCAAACTGACTTGACGAGGTTCTAATTAACCTAAGTGAGTGAGTGTGTGTGTCTACTCAGATAACAATACCAAATGTTCACACCAATCTCTTCTCCCGGGTGATACTCACCCTCCCCCACTGGAGGGTTTGAACTTTCCTACATCCAACTTAGAGCAACATGTTCGTAGTTAGCTGATAACATATATATCATATTCACAATATAACTTTAAACATAATTAAAGCATTTATAAATAGTTTCATCACATTGCAATACATTTCATTCAACCATCAAATAGCATCATGACATAATCATATATTAAAACCATATTTGCACATAAAGGTTAAAATGTTTGGTAAATTAACAATGGGGTGTAACAAGCACGAGAAAATCTTCTTGAATTAAGAGATCAAGCTCGATCTAAGGTTTGCAATTATTTAAAATAAGAATTTGATGTTTATTATTTTAAAATTATTTTTCTCATGATTTGAATCATTTTATTTTTAGTTGTTGATCCTAAGGAACTTCTAGTACTATGTTATGTTATTTTATCTTTGGATAGATTTGGGATGTTGCTTGGTGGATCAAGGATAAAATAATGTAAATCAATCCATTCTATGAAAAAAAAGTGTTAAATTTGTTTATGAAGGCAAAGTGGTTCAAGTGGGAGTAAATTGTAAGGTCAAAATTTGCTTATTTTATAATCTCTACCTTACATATATCCACTTATTTTAGTGATCATTCCCCTAGTGTGTTTTAGGTCCCTTTCCACCTATTTCTAGCCCCTCCCATGATAATTGAAGGACAATACAAATATTCCGAGCCTTACAAACCTTTTAGCAGCCCTAGAAAGTAAATTGTAGTCATTAAAAACTCTTGTGTCCCCAATGTAAGTGTGCACCCCATAGTGTAGGTGTCTAGGTCACTTGCACCTCCCCAACATAAGAGTCCTAGTTAAAACTTCACAAAAATGATTTCCCACTTTATTATTCCCTAAAAATTTCTTTCCCCAACGATAATTTCCTTGTAAACATAATATTGACCCATTTTAAAACTCTTTTCACTCATTATTCACTCTTGGAGAAAACTTAGCACCTCTATCTTCTCACAACACATGAACAAGAAGAATAACAATTAGATAGAGAATGAGATAAATTATAGGTCATCTTCACCATATCTCCACACATGGTTCCTCTCTAGTTTCCTTACCCTTTCATCCTTGCATGATTTAATCTACTTTATTTTTCATTTGGAAGCCATAGTCCAAACACCTTATCATAATTTCCAACATGGAATCTACAACCTATCCTTCATTTTTTAATGTTTAGATGTATATATATAAATATAGGTCTCACATGCCTATGCATTATGATCCTTATCATGCTCATATTTTTACATCTTATTTGTACACACATGATCTTTATCTAACATTTATAAGAGTCATTATTTTATAATTTTCCTTAATTGAGGTAACATTAGGAGCACCTAGCTTTCCCTTATTACAAATTCTTTCATGATCACATATTACCTATGCTCTTAAATGCTCATTATATGATGACGGTTTTTACCATTTTATGTTTTATCATGATCACATCCTTTTCTCCTCATCTCCAATTCCTTTCATCCTATGTACTCAATCAATTGGAGGGGGCATATATGCCATTACTATTTCTTATATTGAGTTATATTTTATAGTGAGAAGCTCATAACAATTACCATGTTGAAGGGATATTTATCAACCTTTTTTCTTTGTTAGAACCTTTCCACTTAAGGACTTAACTCTACATTGTAACTCAATTTTTTTTTTTCCTTATCTTGATGATGGATCATGAAATTTGATCCAGACATTGATACAAAAATCTTACATAGTTTTTACCAGAAAAATTCTATTTCACCTTCTTCTTAGTTAAACTCCTACCATTTTTTTCTTCGACAAATCTTTACTATTTTTATATTAGACATAATCTCCTACCCTTCTTTTTATTGTTAGCATTTTCAAAATAGTTTTCAAGTAAGTTGTAGTCAAAATTATCTTAAGTAGGTGAAAAATACTACTTATTACATTTTTTTTTGTAGGTTTATAATGGAGCACTCATTGCAAGGAGAATACACGATTCATCATCCACCTATGTATCTTAAACATTTAAAATATTTACTTCTCATGTTGACTACTAGTTTTAAGTTAACATGTATACTCATAATAATTCATATACACATTAAAGTGGAAAAAAATGTAATGGTGAAAATTACATATCCATGCCCTTTTCCTTGATGTTTTAGGCCCACTTAGACTAGGTTTTTCTTTGTGATATAATAGTCTACAAGTGACACATTCTTGTGTAAAAGTTGACTCACGACCTTTTCCTATCTTGTTCCCATCATCACTAATCCCTACAAATTGATTTCAATCCTCAGGTCTCTATTCACTAGCTTGGTTCAGATTTGTAGGAGCAAAATTGTCTGAAGACACTTTCACAATTGTGGATCTAAACCTCAACATTTTAATCTCAAAATTCAAATTAAACCTTTTTGACTTCTCCTTATTAGCCATTGGGATTTGACCTAGCATACATTTGTTTAGATTTGGGTCTTATGTTGTATTTAAGTACATGCTCTAATGCAATTGGTCATCATAAATGAATCATCTAGGATAAGATCATACATATGAGGGCATCATATCAACATCATAGAGCATCTCCTAATTACAACATCTATTTGCATAATCATCTAAGGCATATTGTATGCCCACTCATTGCCTTCAATCTTGGTCAATTATCGTTAAATCTATTTTCTTAGAGCTTGACCAAGGGAGAATCAATACTTGCCTAACAAGTTCTCAAATGATGTCTTTTGACAACACTCCACTTTAGACATAAGTACAATATGTCTAGGAGCATTTGTAATAATTATCAATTCTCTCTATAGGTTCATTTTTGTGGGTTAGGTTCAAGGCCACACACTAGATTCATTTTTGTGGATGCAAAAAATAATTCCATAAACATAAATATGAAACAAAGCGAAATACAATGAATTATAATTTTCAAAATATTTGTCTCTACAAATTCATATTTTTATACATTAACAAATCTATTTCCAACTTCTTCAACGATATATATTTTTATTTAAATTTCTAACTAAATATCACATTTAATTAATTAATTTATTTCCATAATTTGAATTCATTTATTATTCTAACCCCCCTCCCAATCCTAACATCTTATTTTATTATTTACCTCTTACATTACATCTTTATTAGCCAACGTATGTAAAAGGAATTACATATGGAGAATAAACTTCCTCAACTAAATATTATTCCAAAGTTTTGTTTATATAATAGAATATACGAGTGTTTCAAAAAATTAGAATCTTTCGTTCATCCCGCATCTCAACAAACAACCAGAAACTTCGTCCATCACGTACCTCAATAAACACGGCAATAAAGAACTGCAATGGAGATCTGTTCTTAAACGGCACGCGCCTTATCCATATCCAACCGTTTCGACGAATTTGACGGTTCATACTAGAAATGAGCGTCAGATTAATGTTGTAACAAACTATAAATTATTGATCAATTCAACAGACTGAATTATTTGTTTTGACCGATTGGATTGCCGCCGAGGATAAAAAAAAGCCAGGTTAGCCACTATATCGATCACAGAGATTAGAGAAGAAAAGCTAATCCGGCTCATCAACCAAACAATGGAGAGCAAAAATTGTGAAGATTCCATTGCAAGGCGAGCACGAATTGTTGCAGGACATCTTCGCCCCAATGCGCACAACCGTAATGGAGTCGGAGTTGAGAGGTTTTCATGCTTGCAATATTGTCCACCAGAAATTGCTTCAGGTGAGCCTCTTCTTATATTTTGATGAACGGAATGTTTAATCGCAATTAAAGTGTATTCAGTAAATTACCCTTGCGGGAGTTTGAGTTCTACCGTTTAGATGCCAGGACGACCCTGGGTTGTCTTGATTTTTTGGGTGATTGTATATTTTGATCTATGCAATGCTTAATTACAATTAAATTATATTTGGTAAATTATCCTTGCTAAATTTCCATTGGGGTGTCTTTTGGCATATATGTTTAGGTCACATCTAGAATTAGATGTGATAGTTTGTCTGATTCAATATTAGACGTAAACAATAGGTTTTTATTGTAAAAATTATATCATTTACCAGGTGCTCATCCCATTTGACAAATGATATTGATTTGATATTCTTGGGTCTCCACAATGGTAAACCTGGTCATTTACCACTTGAGTTCATCTCATGTGAGAAACAGTATTGATTTGTCTCCATTTCCTCTAGGAAACCTCATCATTTACAACTTGAGCTCATCCCATTTGACAAACAGCATAAATTTATTATTTTTAGGTTTATTAAAGACTTTATAAACTCTTGTACTTTACAAGATTGAAAAAATAAGGAATTTGGGTAAAAAAAATGCCACAGCTTGAGTTTGCAATCTGATCTCCTAATTTTTTTAGATTAATTAGTGAGGGGTCTATTGGGGTCCTTGCCCATAATAAAGAGAAACAAAGTTGCATAAAAGAACATTAGAAGACATATCCTCTGAACATACATTAATAGTATTGAACTTGAGAATGAGTTCATACAAGACATTACTTCGAACAAGATACACTGCTAAATGAAAGAGAATACAAAATCTGTAAGATGCACAATCATTCAAAACATACAATCAAAAATGAGGAAACTCAGGCCTTCGACTTCATAAGCCTCCTACTACATCGAGAGATGAGACCTTCCATAGTCCATTGTATTCCTTCCAACTGGAATTTCTTCACCTATGATTTCTGATCATGACACTTCTTGAGTTTTCCCCTAGATCATAGCTTTTCGAGAAGGCACCAAGAAGAAATTCGGTTCTCTTTGAATTGAAGTTGAATAAGCCTCTTCCTTAGAACTATTCGAGAGCTCAGCTGGACCTACTACTGCATCATGCTCACTATTCAGCATCTACTGATCCTGTTGAATACATGCCTTCCTTGCTTCCATTGAGCCTTTTGATGCAAAAAGGCTGCCGTGATTCCTGTTATCACTTGGAATATGCACCTTGCTGAATCTTGAATCCAGCTATTCTGTGAAACATGGGATGACCTCTCGAGTTGTGGGACTCGTGAAACACGAGGTCAACCTCCGATTAAAGGGCGGCTTCCTCTTGGTAAATCACCTAAAAAATAACTCTAAGTAAAGAACCTTGCTGGGAAAAGAGAGGAGAAAGATTTGATAATCTGAAACTAAAACAAAAAATGGAGGTGATACACCAAATATAGTAGATTTCTACTTCTTTTCAACAACACAACCTATGAATCTCAATCTAAAGCTTCACACAATAATTTGCAACAATAATTTGGAGGTAAAATTAGAATAGCAGCAATCAAGGAGCCATAGAACTCACAATAATACCTGCTTTTCTTTCATACATAGAGAAAATTGAAACAAATAGGGGCAAAAATACTGATCTTTGAATCACTGAAGGCTGCTACAAATTACAAACAACCTTATTTCCAAGTGAAACAAGGTTGGAGATGCAATCAATGAAATTACAGAAGTAGAGAACTGATTTTGACTGAAAAAATCAAAGGGACTGAATGTCACTTTGTCACAATAAATTTTTCCAATGCTTTGCAACAAACATAGGCCTCTTATTTATAGATTTTTGAGAGCCTAAAATCAAAAAGTCATGTTGACTTTAGATATTTTTCCTATGAGTTGTCATCCTTATCCCCTATAGATTTGATTTTCCTTTTTGCTTTATGAGTGGTCAATCTTATTCTCTGAGTTGTCATCCTTATCCTCTGTGGATAAGATATTTTTCAATCTTTATCCCCTGTAGATAAGATATGCCTTTTTGCTTTATGAGTTGTCAATCTTATCCTAAGTTGCCATCCTTATCCTTTGTGGATAAGATATTTTGCAATCCTTATCCTCTGACTTTGACTTTGACTTCCTTTGACTTTGACTTTCTTCCCTTGACTTGACTTTGACTTTCTTTTGCAAAAAATATTTTCCTTTTCTTTTTTTGTTTTGATTTTTATAAAAAATCAGGTAACAATTCCTCCAAAGGAACTCCTCTCTCGGCTTTTCTTTTTTAGGGACCCAATGTAGAGCTGAAGCCCATTGCCTTTTGCTAGTGGAACAATCAGATTGTTTATTCCCCAAATGATTGTAACATAAGCACTTGAATGGGAATCCTTCAATATCCACATATTGCAGCCATGAACTTGTTGGAGAAGAAATTTGATAGAATGGAAAACTGCTCTAGAGAGATCCAAAAGCACATAGGCTCTTGCATAGCTCCCATGGGAGCCATCACAAATAGGTTTTTTAATAAAAGTCCCCATAGATTAATAATTAAATGTATCCCTTCCTTCAATCTATAGACCAAGGGAGGTGGTAAAGTTGAGCACAAAAGGGTACCACAGAGAGAACCACCAACTTAGGGTCAAAAAAGGGTTGCCAGGCGTTGAGGAATAGCCCTACTCTACCATCAAGTCAAGGCCCTTGCTCCTAGATGCATACCTTATCTATGTCAAGAAAAGACCTTTTGAAAGAGCAGATAGGGAGGGGAGATGAATAGCAAGCCATGATTTTTCCATCCATTTTCAAAAAGCTTATTCTTTAACAACTTTACCTACAAATCTTCAACTAAAGCTATAGAAATCATTTTCCCTGAGAAAGCATCTACACTTTTAGCAGACATACTCAACATTGAACGAAAAGGCTCCAGAGACACAAGGATATCTCCCAAGCCACTAGCTCAGCTTTACTAGGAGTAACATTTGGGTAGGGCGAAACTGTTTCCTGTTTTCTATTTACCTCCTTTGCTGAAGCCCTCCTCTGATTAGTCATAGCTCCCATTTATGCATCTTGTTCTTCCCTTACAACTCCAAAGCTACTGTTTACAGAAGGAGCTGCATGTATGATATGGGTTTCCAACATTTATTCAACCTTGCAAAATTTGACGAATAGAAGAGAGGGTAGAAGTATTAGCCAACATAGCGCAAACATTCCTTGGATTCTCAAGTTGAAGTTGATCCTTCTTCTTTTGCTCCTTACAACCTTGATGATGAGCCTGCCAACAAATGAATCAGCACCCAGGAATGCATACTGTAATACAAAGGGAAATATTGCAGAAGTTATTGCCCAAATAACCATCCTCATTAATTTTCACATTTACCTTGCTGTTTGTGACTTTCACAATCCCTTATGATGCAATTATCACCTCAATTTAACTGTTTTAGCTTTTCTAGCTTGCTTGTCTTCATTCCAGTAAAAAAATTACTCTAGTGTTTGTGGCCTATTTTAGTTCTCTCAAATGTGTTACATGCAAAATCAACATACTCAGTTATATGATTTTGTTTTTCCAAAGCTATTCTCCACAAAAAGAAAGTAAAACACAAGCACATTGTTGATTTATTTTGGATATGTTCTTTGTAATAAATCGACTAAATTTATAAAAGTGTTAATTCTAAACTCTGAATCCTTTTATGCATATTTTCTTTCATACTATATCAGGACAAATCCAATTATACCATAAAATTAGCATTGTTAATGAATTCATTGATTGAATCTTGTATGCTAATGATTGATTCCTTTCATTACCATACAGAGAAACCCACTTTTAATATTGGTGCCATGAGAGAATTGATGCATGGTCACGATGTTGAAGACCGAGACTGGATTTTCAATTTGATGGCTAATAGTGATCTCTTCATTACAAAAAAGAAAGCTGGAAAAGTATATGCTATCCCAGATTACAACAAGCCAATGGAACATCAACGTGAAATGACCATGAAGAGAATTTTTTATCTTTTAGAGAAGGGTGTTTTTAGAGGTTGGTTGACAAACACAAGTTCAGAGGATGCAAGAAGGCAAGCTGCAATATTTGAGTGTTTGGGAATATATGATCATTCATTAGGCATAAAACTTGGCGTGCACTTTCATTTATGGTAAGAAATTTGTCGACTTATTTGTTTGCATGCTATTGTCTCACCTGTATTGTTGTGTCCAATTAATAAAAGATGAAAAAGTAAATGCTACTTATTGTTAGGCTTGCTAAGTGCAGGATTCTTAGCAGTTGTTTATGTATTTTTTACTCAGTGAAAATGCATTGGGATACAATTGTGCATGTTACAAGCTATCAATCACATTCCTGTATATTATGCCAAAAGTTGAATTTTAAGATGGGCATATGGTGCATTTCGGCTGATATGGTGTGGTATCTGCAAAATTATGTCATAGATGATCTATAGTTCCTTTTTTGTTACTATTTAATAAATCAGTAGATGATATAGTGATGTTCTGTTAGTTGAAGTTAGTATGAGTTAAAGTATATGGCAATGCCAAGTAAAGTTATATAGGTTATGCGTAGGTCTTCCTTTTAATGCTTACGAGTAATAACTTAATAAATTGCATGCAATATTGACCGTTATAATATTATTCTATTAGATTGAGTTAGTTTGAATTAAAGTATGAGGCAATGCCAAGCAAATTGATATAGCTTATGCATAGGGCTGTCCTTTTGCTGTTTACAATTACAATTTGTTCAAATGTATTCAATTGGGACCATTAGGAATGGTAATTTTTCTAAGGTTTCCTTCAAGCATATTGAAGTGCCATGGATAGCTAAATCCCTCTTGTGAGTGATTACATGCACTATAATATTGGGGCTGAATAGTTAGCTCTATCGATAGTTTTGGTTTGAGTTGTTGAATGGTCTTTGTTACTGTGTTTCTTTTACCTATATTAGGGGTTGGCTAGTTTTGTCATAATCTTTGGATATTATTACTATTGTTTGCTAAACTTTTAATCTCTAATAGTGCATAGCAGAAAAAAATAAAAGGCTTAAGCCTATAATTCTCATGTATAAAAAATGTCAAGGGTTGTCTTACTATCATATAATGGAGAGAACTTGTACTACAATGGGCTGTGTGAACTTAGTACCTTTGTTTCATATAAAATATTTTCAAATATAATTTATTATTTCATTGCTATCCTTATGCTAAGGGTATTTCTTGTTTATCCTATTGTGGTAGGGGTGGTGCAATCAGGTTCCTTGGTACAAAGAGACACCATCAAAAGTGGCTACAGGACACAGAAGACTATGTTGTGAGAGGATGCTTTGCTATGACTGAGCTTGGACATGGCAGTAATGTATGCAGGAATTTTAAACATTTTGCAAGTTAAGAACTGTCATTTGTGATACATTGTTTCCATCTTTCTGAGAGCTTGTTGATCATTGCCATTCTTCATCATACAGGTCCGTGGAATTGAAACGATCACCACTTATGATCCTTCTACTCAAGAATTTATCATTACCACACCTTGTGAGTCTGCCCAAAAGTACTGGATTGGAGGAGCTGCAAATGTAAGTGACATGTTATTTTTGTTTCAGTGGATTCAATAATATTTTGATAAGCTGGCTTATTATTTTCTGTTTTCTGTTTTCTTGTCTAGCATGCCACCCATACCGTAGTCTTTTCCCAGCTTCTTATTAATGGAAGGAATGAAGGTGTGCATGCATTCATTGCACAAATAAGAGATAAAGAGGGGAATGTATGTCCAGGGATTCGAATTGCTGACTGTGGTCACAAAATTGGCTTAAATGGAGTCGATAATGGAAGAATTTGGTATAGACTTGATAATTAATAATCTGAGAATTTATTAAACTGAAAAGGACCGAGTCCATGAATTGAAATCTTGTATGGTGCTATCTTTAAACAGACAACTGATTATTTTATGTAACTTCTTCTAGGTTCGACAATTTGCGTATACCACGTGAAAACATTTTGAACTCTGTTGCTGATGTATCTCCAGATGGCAATTACCAAAGTCCAATTAGTGATCCCGATCAGGTGACTTTGCCTTCCAAATTGCATCCTTATTTAAAAATTAAAATAAATAAAAAAATGAATATTAGATATGTATATTAATGTTTTAGCTTTAGGCCAGCACATTGTTTCAAACTTTATTTAAACCTCATATTTGATTATTATTAATGGTACTGCTAATGTGTAGAGGGTATGTTTTATTACATGGTTGCACACCAATTGGTCAGTCTGTAAAGTCCCAAGTGTACTCTTAATGCTGGTTTGACATATTTTAAATAAATGCTAATTTTCCAATTATCTGTTTAGAGATTTGCAGCTTTCATGGCCCCTCTAACAACTGGCCGTGTAACAATTGCAGTTAGTGCTATCTATCAGTCCAAGGTAAAATATTGACAAGGAGTTCTAATCTGCTGATGTTTCATTTTAAAAATGCTATATTTTGGAAATGCCAAACAATTTGAAAATCCTTATCTTATTATTTTGGTTTACTTTTGGTTTTGTTACAGATTGGATTATCAATTGCAATTCGATATGCGCTGACAAGACGGGCTTTTAATCTACAACCTGATGAGCCAGAAGTATTGCTACTTGATTACCCATCACATCAGCGGCGTTTGCTTCCTTTGCTTGCTAAAACGTAAGATTGTGTGTTAACATTCTTAGTGGTACTTGTATTTTGAATTTGGCAATTTCCCCTTGTAGGATAACCTTTGGTTTTGACACCGCAACTGAGGAGTATCTTATTGGTCAAATTCATCAGGAATGTATATCCGGCCTCATGTTTTGGGGTATGCCACACCTAGCAAATTGGATATGGTATTTTCACCTAATTTAAGTGTTCTATTACATTTTCTGGGAATTTGACATGAAAAACTCTACAGGGTCTCTAGATGAGTGATAACTATGTTCTTTGCAGTTTTACAAGATTACTGCCTTTTTGTGCCCTTCAAGGACACTAGCATCAGTCAATAACATCCTAAAAATTGCAAATGCTCTCTACAATTTACTGTGGATCTTTTACTTTCTCAGCAAACAACTATCTTCTCATCTCAGCTGTGTAGTCTTCTTCAATCTTACAATTCAACTTTTACATTGTTTCTGAGCGTGCTGATCAATTGTCTTGCAACTGATTCCTTTTCTTGAACCTCCATGGGTTCATTTATGTAGTTACAGCACACCTAAGGCTCAAACAAGAAGCACAAAAGTCAGGAATCTGAAGATAAACCTTTGTCTTGTTGTATACTTCTCTTGCATTCAGGCAACCCGTGTCTTTAAGCAAGGCAAAACTGTTGCTTACAGAATTGCTGGTTAGGAAACCGTTAATTGTAAAACTTTCACTCTAAACAGTTGCAAAACAACCAATTAGGAAGCTGGCAGTTATGTATCTGCCCAACCCCTACTTAACTGTGCAAAACGTCTTGCAACTTGCAGAGGGCATAACTTTTGCGTACAGATATGAAATCAAGTTCTATTTCTTTCGAAAGTGCATAACTTTTAGAGAGGAATCTAAAAAATTCACTTTAGATGTTTCCCATATGTCATTTTTGCCTCTAAAACATGTGACGAACACTTGTTTAGTCTCATTAACAGTCAATTTACTCAATCAATAGACTTTGATAATGTTTATGAGCCAATATTGGATTATACATCCTTAATTTGGATGCTATTGGTATGTAAAAAGATCTATTATGAAAAAGAAAAGGATTTACCTTCTATCTTCTCAAGTAGGATACCTGTCCTTTGTCATTTCTTTTGGAAAGGCAATCTTTCTTTCTCTCTTGGAGTTTGATGTTTTAATCTGCACTTTGCAAAACTAAAGTAGTCTTAAAGTTTTTGACTTTTTCACATATTTTCCATCTAACCCTTTTGCTCTCTCGGGTGTATTGGTCTCTCTTTTAGCTTGCTCCTTTGTGCTCTTGGTGCCTTGCCTTTTCACTTGGCTATTCCTATTAGCTTGTTTTATTGCAATGCGCATGCTTGTTGGCTAGGGTGATGCTCTCTCTTGAGAGAAGCTTGCCATAACAACCTTCTTGCTATTCACATTCTTTGAAGAAGTGAAGAAAGCATTTAACATCATGTAAGTGGCTTAAAGTAAATCACCACTTATACAAGATTACCCCTATCTTGGGTTTTACAGTTCATTTCCTGCATCAACAACACATATAACATGTATATAACGTTATGTCTTTGATGAAGTAAAATGAATTCAAACCACACATTTATACCTATCACGAGTGGTCTTCTCACCTTTGTATCAATAAACATAGGGGTAATCTCATGGGCCCAAGAGTTCTTCCATGATGGGAGAATCAGTAGCATGAAATTGTCTTATTGATACAAAGGTGAGAAGAGCACTCATGATAACTAGTAATCCATATTAGAGTAATGATTTTATAAATATGTGGTTTGAATCCATGTTATTTGATCAAAGATATTATGTTATATATATGTTTTATCATTTATGTGTTGATGCATACATTGAATTGTAAAACCGAAGATAGGGGTAATCTTGTATAAGCAGTGATTTGCTGTAAGTCAGTTACATGATGTTAAATGTTTTTTTTCACTTGTTGAAAGAATATGGGATTGGTTTATTGATACAAAGGTGAGAAGACCACTCAACAAAGGGAACACAATAAACAATTTGGAGGTTCTTTAATGTGAGTGTTACACATTCATATGCTTGCCGATAAACATATGATCTTTGCAAATATTCTGTCCATGAAACCAAGAATGATTTGCTTCTTTCTTTGATAGCTAGCTCTTGGTTAAGTAGGTGCTTGAACAACTTAGTCTTTCTCTCTTGTAGACACCCCTTCCTTTTTGGAATGCCCCTTGAAATTATTTTTGTTGAGTTGTGGATGAGATTTCAAACATTTGGCATGCAAATGCTCACTCATAATACAATGTGTGCAATAATTCTTGCCTATGGCTTTAGACAATATTTTTTCATTATTTCACTTCTCCTTATATAATTATATTGATTCAAGGATTTGTATTTGCAACTTGCGTCCTCCTTGCCTCTACACCTTGATCTCTTCTTTGTCTTGGGGAATGGTGTAAACAGTTTTCTTCTTTTTGAAGCACTTAGGCTTCTTGGTGATGTATTTCTTCTTTAAACATATGGCAACCAATGGTTTCTCATTCCCCATGATGAACACAGATGGTATATTGATATTCTTTTGCTACATGGCCTCTCTTTCTACAATTGAAGCAAACAATGGAAGACTTGTCTCTTGTATACCTTCTTAGGCTGTCCTTATGCTTACTTGTGCACATTTGTTGAAGTGATAATATTCTACCTCCTCCTTTAGGATGTTCTACTCTCTTCGCAGATGCTTTGCATTCTTCTTTGTTACATTTTACTTTATTGAAAGGCTCCCCTCTTCTTGCAGTCAACCTGCATTCACCTGTGTATTCATGTATTGATGATATCAGATATGCTATCTGCTTCTTCACGGAGATGCTGTCCTCTTTGGCCCTTTGAAGTAGTGTGATACTAAACATGCTGATTATTTGGATACTTCAATTCCTCATTACTTTTAACAAAAAGAATGAGGCCATTACCTTATATAAGCTGTTTTGTTCAGCTAGTGGCTTGGGTTTCTGTTTTTGCAAGCCTGTCTTGCTTCAGCTGTTTTGGAGTGCATTCCTCACTTCTTTTTTGCCACCAACTAATCCCAAAATTTAATATTGAGGTATTTCTTCAACCTTTATGGGATTGACTATTCCTACCAAGCCCTTTTCAATCATAACCAGTCTTGATTAGCAACTTAGAGCCAAGTCCTCTGATATGCTTCTAAAAACTACCAAAGGACTGATCTGGATCTTGATTGGAAGAAAGATCACATGGTGTAGTTCTTATTGTGCATATCTCAGTCATGGATTTTGCATCTTTGGTAGAGGATGGTCTCCTTGGCTTGTAGAATCTTCGCTCCACCATCATCTTAAAATTTTGTGAACATTTCTTCTTTCATTATGCAATTCTTGTCGCATCTCTGCCACAATACCTATGATAAAATCTCTACCAATGTTCTCATACATGCTACATACATTGCATGTCATGTTTCAAACGCCAACTATACTATTACCATCATGTGATTCTCCTTATAATTCCAAAGAACAGTAGTGCACAAGGATGTCTTGTTCTGAGAGTGAATTCAACTTCTAATTGTTGTTGGGAACAAGTACTATGTCTGTGCTTATTCATTCAACTGCTGTCTTATGTTCCCTTAAGTGTTTGAGATATTGAATTAATTGCAGGAAATATAAGTTATACAACAAATGAATCAAATACACTAATAAAAGAGAGAGAGAGAGAGAGATACAAGAAGTTACCTTAGAGAAACTCAATATGGGAAGATTCTAGAACAGTGAAGCCATGCTTCCTCATCTCCATTATGTTCGTTACAGTTTTACAATCCTCCTGCCTTCCTGAGTTCTTAAGTAAAAAAACATCAGTCAACAACATCCTATCACTTGCAAATGCTCTTTGCAATCTACAATGAATATCTTTCCTTCTTAACAAACTTGGTTAACATCTTGTCATCTTGGCTGTTTGGCTTTCTTCAATCTCACTATTCAACTTTCACCATGTTTTTAAACATGTGGATAAATTTTTTTGCAATCAATTACTTTTCTTGAACCTCCATATATTCATTCATGTAGTTACACCATGCCTTAGGCTCAGACAAGAAGCACAGAATTCAATATTTAAAAA
The DNA here is from genome assembly GCA_007258455.2 of Sequoia sempervirens. Taxonomy (NCBI): domain Eukaryota; kingdom Viridiplantae; phylum Streptophyta; class Pinopsida; order Cupressales; family Cupressaceae; genus Sequoia; species Sequoia sempervirens. The sequence goes on along the minus strand of VDFB02105785.1, from coordinate 91,786,829 downwards.
ATAAATTGCCTACTTGTTGTTTACTGTTCTTGTGCATTGCAGTTGGGCAAAACAACTGATTTAACAAGTGCAAAAATGCCATTTGGAGAATTGGAGGTTAGGAAATTGTCCGCTTTAATTGCAAAAAATGCCACTTTAAGCAGTTGCAAAACCACCATTTAGGGGACTGATGGTTATGTAACTGCCCTTGACATATATGTAATAGCCAATTAACTCTGCAAAAAGTCCTGCAACTTGTGGAGACCACAAATTTTGCATATGGACTTGAGATGAGGCTTTTTGTTTTTGAAAGTGCAGAACCTTTCAAGAGGAATCCATATACACAGTAAAAATCACTTCAGATGTTTCCCACATGCTGATTTTGTCTGTACACCAAACATGTATTTATGAAATCATAATATGTTGCAAGCACTTCTTTGGCCTCATTCTTGATGGAGGCCATGCTTCAATTTTGGATCAATGATAAACCATTATCTTTGCAATGTAGATATTTATGTTTTTTGCTGACTAAATACCACCTCCATGGATTGATCTTGATTGTGCATTAACCAAAATGTCAAAAGAATAGTGACTATTACTCTAAGTTACCTATTCAGGTTCATGTTCGGGTTCGGGGGTTTGGTTTGTGGGTCCGGTCAAATTTTTTTTTTGGGATTGGGTTCATTTTGGGTTCATCGATACAAAAACATACAAAAACATACAAAAACAGAAATATATACATATTTGCAGCAGTAATTAAATTCAAAATACACCACCATATTAATAGTCAAATAACATAGAAAAATACAACACCATATTAATAGTCAAATATTAGTCAAACTCAAATGTCATGATATAGATTAAAGCTTAAAAAAATAATGTCGTGTCAACAATCAGCCATCATTGATCAAATATCATATGGGTATTCAAAAATATTATCATCACCATCAATATTAGATGATGTATGTAGTGGTAAATTAGAAGAACCACAAATAGTGCCACTAGCACTGGCACTGACACTACCATTAGCACTAGCACTAGCACTAGCACTAGCACTAACACTAGCAGTCCATGCTCACTAGTTGGCTCATATTCATCGTCAACATCAAGTGCAACAAAGTGGGCAGTGGAAGCATCCAAATCAATACGGTTTGGCTTGATATCCCACTTCCTTGTGTCCCCTTCTTTGTAGCCACTTTTGTGTAAGGAGCCGCAAGTTTGAATGCACATACACCAAGTCCTCTACCTTTTTTGACTGTAGTCTATTGCACAAGAATGGCACAACAACCAGCTTGGAATGTTTAACAATCAATCTTCAACTCTATTTGTGCAATGGCAAGCAAGAAAATAAGTTCAGCGATGGAGGAAAATGTTTTTTTCTTTTCGTTCACAATATGAAAAATGAGTTTTCTTTTGCCTTGTGGATGTTTTGTATGTCACATTTTATGGTTAGGAGGGCAAATGACACTTTTTTAAGTTAAAAAAAAATTAAAAAGGAAAAATTCGCCGGCTGGACGTGTGAGAGGGCAAAATTCTGCCTGGGTTCACCCAGGTTTGTTCGGGCTGGACCCGCAGGATGTGGGCGGAACCTTGTCCAAACCCATAGGGACCGGACCTTGTTCAAACCCATAGGGGATCGGAACCGACCCTGAACCTGGGTCAGACTGGACTAGGACCTGAGGTCGCCTATAGGCGAACCAGTAACTTAGCTATTACTTTTTGTTATCTGCAATTTAATTTTCACAACATACACATGCTCCTGGGCATGCAACAATTATGCCAGAATGCACAACTACTACATTCTTGGCTCCATACAGAATTCCTTGATCAACTTTTAATTTAGAACATACAACTATTAGAGGTCCATTCCTTCTATACAGAGAGCAGTGCATGTATCCAACCTAATATTTTTCAGGTCATGTTTCTTCATTTTATTTCTTGGGCTCTCAAGACAATTCACTTTATAAACAACTTACAAATACATGAGGATACAAGAGTGGGAGGTGGAAACTGCCACCAATTTGAGATACAACTTTAACATGAAGTGTTCTTCACTATCTTTATATTACCACGGCATCCTCTTATCAGCTGCACTATTTTTTCTTGCAGATGCTGTTAGTCTCCAATGATTACTCAAAAAAACACTTTGAATTTACATTTCCAACAATTCCAACATTATAAAATTATTGTTATTATAGAAAATAAAATTCAGCAAATAAAAGACAAGAGGAAAGTTTCTGTATATATCCTACAATAAATGTTGTTTTCTTGTAAAGGTTGCACAATTCAGACCCGATTAATTTGCTACCCAACCAAACCTGAAAGGTAATCTGCTCTTTTCAATCTCAGTCTGTTGCATATCAATATATATGAAGTCTGAGAGGAGCTGGAAGAATTACTGCTGTGATGGTTGTGCCCTGGTTGTACTTTGTAGTAAACCACACTGCCTGTTGCCATTCTTATCCACCAACTCCGATTGCTATTCTACCTCCTAGTGCTCCCGGCCCATTCTTTTAAGGGGAGTCAGCTGGTATCACAGGGTTTGCAGTGCCCTGTATAGTTCACAAGGAGATTAAACATCTTACAAGTATCTTAACCCCACATTTCCATACAGGAGTGATCACAACACAATGCTACAACAGGGAATTGCTTTTTTAAAATTGCTGAAAGGACCGTCAAGTGGTGTATGAGAAACCACTCTGCCCATGACAAGTCTTAACCAGGTGAAGTCACAGCAGGGAATTGCACTCCAATTTAATGTACTAGGTGAAGCAAAAAATAGTTAAAGGAGATATAATTGAGGACATAGATCAATCCCAAAAATACAAGCAATAACTACTGACAGATAAAGGAGAGAACAAATTTATTTAATACAGACCCTGCAAATATTGTATAGAAGGGTAGAAAGTAGAGTTCTAGGGTTTTTGGAAAGTCTGCAAATATAATAGGAGGGAAAATTGCATAATAATTAAATTACTGTTTTTCTAAGCTTAAAAAGAGGAATCATTTTAACAATAGCTTTCATGCTAATCTGTTTCAGGCAAATTCACCTCTTTCTCAGTACAATCACAATGCCTCCCATTCACAATGCGTAAGTGCATAAATATCTTTCCATTTTAGTTATGCCTCCCATTCACAATGCGTCTTTTCCAATACAAAAATTCCTATCTATGGGGAACTGTGTAAATATTGGGCCTATTATCTTATGATTGAATGATGCCTCATGTTGGAAATGCTTCTATCTTTTCTTTGCCAAGATACATAGAGACTAACAGGCTTCAGTTCCATTTTGTGACATACTCACGTCACTCCAATGGGACATGCATGGGTGCCCACTTTAAGTTAGGGACCTTGCTCAGTGGGTCTAAAATGCTGCATCTTTTTATGGTAATCACTCCACCTTACCATTCATCAAGCCCGTTGGAGTCTTGGACTATATCTTGAAAATACCTCTTTTATGTTAAGGTTTATTTTGATCATTTATAATTATAAAGTTCTGTTTATCCTATGCATTATGTAAGGCTTGGTGCATTTAAGGCAACTGCAAGTTATGTGTTGTGGGTATAGGTGGTTCAGTTGAAAATGTGCATTACAAGCATAAGATGTGACATGTAGTATCCTTATAATGTTGTTCAGGATTTGTCATGACATTTTTTTATGAAAAATTCTTTTTTAATTGGTAATTTGGAACTAATACCCCATTATCCGAAGGTACATTATTTATTGTTTGACCATTTAGCATGTATTTATAAGGTACAATGCATAATTTATGCCTCACTGTGGTTTTGTGCATGGTTCTTTCAGTATATATGTGTAATAAGAAGATACACAATATTTGCAATTGGTTGCTTCTTGTTCAGTGGGAAAATTTACTTCAAGGAAAGGGAAGAGCTTTATGAACTTTGGAATATATTCTAAAGGGTAATCATAAGTAGGCTCACATCTGATGACAAAGGCTCAGATTCACTAAGGATAGGCATCATGTGCTAAGGATAGGCATCATGTGCCCATTTGTTATGATGAAGTGCATAGAGCTACATTTTAGGGATTTTAACTTTTACTTCCATCAGATTTTGTTTGATGAACAATGCTTTTGTCATTTTGCATGCAGTTCTTGCAGGACATTTCTTTGTATTGTTTTGTATACGCACTTAACAGATTAATCTTTAATGCGTACATTTCTGTTTTATGTTGCAAGAGGGATCTGCCACAAAAATATTTCTAAGATTCTTTGATTGTTCTAATTTGAATGAAACATTTATCTTGATATGCAATGAATACGTAAATTAGCTTGGGACATGAACAATGTAGACAATTGACAATTTGATAGTGAACCCAAATGCTAGGGAAGTAATCTTTGAAATAACTTTAAGGTTTGACAGGCCCAATCAACAGGAATTGTTTAAGCAATATATTCAAAGGATTTTGTCTTTGCAGATATGCAATGAGTTGTGCAGCTAATGATCTCAAGCGGATATATTGGAAAAGGACCCCTTCTGATAGCAAGACTATTCATGTTCTTTCTAGTGGATACAAGGCTATGTTCACATGGCACAACATGAATACATTGCAGGTTGTCTTCAGTACTAGATTCCATCATTTGGTTGGCTTTAATTTTGATCATTTCATTATATGCATATGCTATGATCTTATCAGTGCTTATATTTTCATTTATAATTTTGAATTTCTTGGTTTGTGTCATTGACATGTGTGCTTGATTATAACTTTATAGATTTTCTTAAAAAATGCAATTAGTTAATGGAAAACAAAATTGAGATGCAGGAGTGCCGTGAGGCATGTGGTGGTCAAGGTCTAAAAACAGAAAACCGCATAGGCAACCTCCTGGGTGAATATGATGTTCAATCCACATTTGAAGGAGACAATAATGTTCTTATGCAACAGGTATGTCATGAGTAGGATACCATACTCTGATTCTTTTATATTTTTGCTTCGTAAATGAGCATTTTTTTAATGCATCCCCCAACCAGTATGACACAAATGGGCATTCATTCCCCAGAAGGATAGAGGACATGCCTACCTGCTGAGAATTGAACTTCAAATCACATTGTTTGCAAATATATTCAGTTAGCATTACACTATAACCCCTTAGGTAGGATACAGTAGCTTGTAATTGATGCTGTATCCAAGTATTTATTAGGGAAGTCAGAAAGAAGTACATGCCATTTTATGGGTAATGTTTTTTAATCCATTGTTGGGTGAGGATGGGCATTCTACCCATGAAAAACTGATAGAGAACGCCTATTATCTTTTGATTCACCCAAGTATGGAAACATTTTCTCATCGCTTAAGAGGCAAAGCAATTTAGAAAGTGCAATGTTTTATTTTATGTTTTTATTGCTGTGTACCTCTAACTTTAGTCTCATACAGATTTGAAGATTTCTAACTATAACTGTTGTGGTAATATTTTTGGTTTGTGTCTGGGAAAATACCTTCATTTATATATTGATAATACAAATCATATCTGGATGTAGTTTAGCAGATTGCTTCTGTAATTTCATCCTTGCAAGGTGTTTGAAACCTCCAATGTGTTTTAATTATCTCTTTCTATGGTCTTCTTTGTCTCAAAGAAATATATCTAGGTGCCTACCCTAACATCTCATTTCTATGCTTCAGGTTAGTAAAGCACTATATGGAGAATATAATGCTGTTCGTAGGAAGCAAATACCCTTTAAGGGCTTGGGTCTAGAGCACATGAATCATACCCGTCCTGTAATTCCAGCAGTGCTGGATAGTTTTACATTGCGAGGCATAATATTCCAAGTGAGTTCTTTCTGGTTTCATCTGTTATTTGTTTTGGTTTTATTGCTGCATTGTAATTTTCTTGACATCACAGTAAAGCTGGGTCTGTAAGTTCACTTGTAAGTTTTAACCAAGAAGTGCAGTGCTGTGCAGGTTGATATTTTCCATTTGAGGGAGCGTGATTTGTTGGAACGTTTAGCAATGGAAATATCTCAAGTTGTTTCAGAAGGCAAAAGTGCAAATATTGCTTTCACCATGGTATGTATGTATGTGACATCACGTATAGCATTTTTATTAGAATTCATCTCATCTCAAAGTCATGGAAGGAGTGATTTGCATTTTTTATGATGATTAGAGTTACAAGTTGGCAGAAGACTTGGGGAGAGCTTTCTCACAACGAGCAGTACTAGATTCCATCATTTCTGCAGAGGCAAAACTCAGTCCTTCTGATTCTATGAAGGTGACTGAACTTAAGTCTGTCTTATCTTAGAAGTAATTTGACAACAACTATTATCCTGGCTTAGTTCTTACAAGGACAAATTCTGGCTTTGTAGGATGTTCTAGGACTGTTGAGGACCTTATATGTCTTGGTCAATCTTGAAGAAGACATTTCATTCCTAAGGTATGCATAGACTAGAAAGAAATGAAATAAACTAGTTAACAAGCAAAATTGACAAGATCTTTATATCTTTTAAGTTCTTCATATTTTATTTTTATTATATAAATTCCAAGGTCATAAGTGAATGGAGCTGACGCTGATGTTATTGTAATACAGATACGGATATTTAACACCACAACAGTCACAGGTGATCCAGAAGGAAGTGGGAGATTTGTGTAAGGAGCTACGGCCACATGCACTTGCCCTTGTTGATTCCTTTGGAATTCCTCAGCCGTATCTCAGTCCAATTGCATTTGACTGGGTTGAGGCAAATTCATGGGAATAAGTATGGATACATTTAGTTCAAATCCAAAGAAGCGAGGAAATTGAATCCACGCTTGGGCTTGTTGGATTAGATACAAAAATTATTTATCTAATGTAATTATGATATTGACTTGAGGAATAATTAGTAGTCCCTTTCTATAGCAAGGATACTATTGGATCAACTTTTAGCATTAGTTTGCCTGGGAATTTGTGCAAATTAATTAGGTTTTGTAAAGTTAACCTTAAGTTGTTTTTTTGCAATTGAAAAAAAATAGTTGGTTTGTTGCATGTTGATTCGTCTGTCTTAATTTGCTGGCAGGCTTTAAAATTTTGATTAAGAAAAAAAGGAAAAAATGGCAGCCAATCAAATGGTATATAGTAAAAAATTAAATTGTTTTCTAATATTTTTGTGAATGCATATTGCACACAGCTTGGGTGGTGATGATGTAAGAAAAAGAACTGTTTTGTAATGTTTATATATGTACATATTGTTGGCAAATTGGGTGGGGGCAGCTTATGGAGTAAATGCTGCACGGCCAGCTCATGAAGTTAATGTATTTGTTTGATGCAAAATGCGAAGGCATGCAGGACGGTTGAATGGCACACTGAAGGCAAGAATTGCTTTTCAATGTTGAAGCTTTGTGCAGTGAGGGTTTGATGGTTTAGTGTCATTTTATATGGTTCTTTCCATTTCACTGATGAAGCTTTGTTCAGTGAAGATTTTATGGTTTTGTGTAATTTTATATAGTTCTTTTCATTTCACTATTGAAGCTTTGCATGGTGAGGGTTTAAAGGTATTGTCATTTTATATAGTTCTTTCCATTTCATTGTTGCAACTATTTTTTTCTGGGTGTGTTTTGAGCATTTTGTGTGAGAGAGGTTTTGCTGCGTGTATTATGGTTTTTTAAATTTTTTATTTTGTGCAAGAAGACAGTTTTTTGTTTTTTTAAGGTGCAAGAGTTGAGAGTGGTTGGAGGGTAAATCTGCGGCTTTGCACAGTGAAGGTTTTCCAATCATTTTATACATTTGTTCTTTACATGTTATTGTTGTAAATATTTTTTTCTGGATTGAGCATTAAGGTTTGAAGGTTTATTATCATTTTATATGGTTGTTCTTTCCATGTCATATTTGAAAGTTATTTGTCATTTTATACAGTTGTTCTTTCCATGTCATTGCTGCAAATATTTTTTTGTGTGTTTGTATTTGTCATGCGCATAAAACATATACTTCTTGTGCCAAATATGCATAGCCCAATACTTATGCTCCATTGCCCTTCACTTGGCCTCTTTGAGCTGGCTTGTAGGTTCTGAATCTTTTATGCTTCCTGTATTTGGCTAACTGTGTTTGGCTAGAATGATTGTCACTGAACTTTTTTTCATCCTTCCTCTGGCTGGCTAACCATATTTGTCTAGAATGATTATCGTTTAACTTCTTTTCTTTTTGTGTTTTTCTTCAATATCTATTACCTATGCTTTATCTTATCTTCCCTATAGGCCTCTCAGCCATTAGCTTTGATTTCTATTTCCTACATTTTATATTGGCTGGCCTGTAGGTCCTTAAATTTTTACGCTTACCTTTTGTGGCTAACTCTTTTAGAAAGATAGATGGTTATTGGAATTGTTTTATTTTGGTGTTATGTTTCAATTTTTGTTACATAAACTTTATCTTCTTTGGCATGCAGGTCCCAATTCGTCACTAAAATTGTTTCTTTTGGTCGTCGGTTGTGATTACCGTTACCTACACTTTATTTTGGCTGAGTTGTATCTACCTAATTTCTTAACCTTACTATGGCTCCCTTTTGGAGAGAATTATTGCCCTTAAACTTGTTTTCTTTTGGGCTCTAGTTTTGATGTCCACGACTTATGCTTTACATATATTTTGTGGCTCTCAACCAGGGGCTCTGCAATGAAAGTTGTGTCATTGCATGAGTTCATCTCATTTGACAAAAAAATTCTCATGGAATTAATATTTTTATGTTTACTTGAGCAAATTATCTTGTTTAGGGGGAAACTCTTGCCTTGCAATGATCAAGGCTCCCTGATTTGCCCCTTGGGGTACAATATCCCTGATTAGTTGGAAATACTTTGTTATGAAAGATCTATACTTTTGCTCTATGTTACTGGGTTCTTTAGGAAACCCTCTTATATTGGTATGGGTCCTAGTTTGGTTCATCTGAATTGCTTGGGCACCTCGGGTCCCCTATGGGTTTTTCACACCCGAGGCAAAACCCAAGTGAACCTAGGGGGGGCTATGACCTTTGGGGCCTTAAAAACGAAAAAAACCACAAAAACATAAATTTGCACTAAAGTGACACTTTCTTGAACTCATTTCACAAATACAAAGACCAAAACTGCATTTTTTCTCGTCAAGCTGCAATTGTTGGATTTTGAAGGTTGCCTTTTTTCTTTAAAGGTGAGGGCTATAGGGGAGTTAAACCTACATCAATAGGTGAGAAATAATTGCACAAAGAAGATTTAACCATCAAAGGTGAGTGAATCTTTTATTTTTTTTCAAGTTTTGAATAATTTTGTAAAATATTTTAAAAGTTTTTTTAGTAAGTTTTTTTTCTTTCAAATTTTTATGCATAATAAGGGTTATAATGTCGGTTTTTTTTTTTAAATTTTATATTACAGGGTTGTTAATTTGTAATTTTTTTTGTTTCAGGTTCATACAAAATGGCTGGTTGTTCTAGTTTAGATGCCCTCAATACAAAGAGTTCATTTGAATTTGATGTAGTGTCACCTCTTTGGTGACATACAACAATGATTGAATGGCTTCTAGGTGGTAGGGTTTATTGTTGGTGTTTTAGCCAATGTGGAATTGATTATAAGAGCTTATACTTTTGAGTGAAAGCTCGCTTTTGCATTATTTCTTAAATGGGAGTAAAGTTTTCTTGTGCCAAATAAAAAAAAGGTTGCCAAAGTAACAACTAATGACATATATTAAAAAACAAGAGGATATTGGCATAGTAAGTAGTAGATCAAAAGAAAGAGCACACCATCTTATCAAGAAAAGATTGTAGAAACCTTAGAGTGGCTTATCACAATTTGTTGGCCCACATCCTTTCATGCCAGTGCCACCATATTTTGAGAAGAGAATGTTTTGTGTAAAAGAGATCCATTAGAAAAGGCCTTTAAGAATGAAGCGAGAGGTTGTAGATGAGAAGATTACTTGTTGCATTGATGACAATGGGATTTCTTTCAACCTTGTTAGATCACCATATATGGCGACATATGGTAATGGCCATTGCCAAAACACCTTCTAATTATGTTAGTCCTGGGTATGAAAAGGTGTGAACCACCTTATTGGAAAAGGAGAAAACTTTAATAGAGGCATCACTAAGAGCGATCAAGGAATGTTAGAGATTGTAGGTAAGTTTTATCAATTAAATGCATATTCAATATGAATACACAGTTGAATTAATACACAAAAATAAATTGCAACAAGAAGACCATACCAAGATTTAATGCGGTCACCCAAATTTGGGCTACATCCACCAACAAAAAGTCCAATATCTATTAATCTTGCCGCAAATAACATTTACAAAGACCTGCAACAATGTTTTCATTGCTGATTTTTTACCAGTCCTTTGCTGCGAGTACCCACAACTTCTCTTACGTTTTTCCAGCTACTATTCTATGACCTTTGCTCACATTTTTCATGCCCAATAGCAATGAAAACTCAAAACCCCGTGATCATTCACCTTCCCATGCACGTATAGTTGCTTGGAGTCCAAACGTAACTATTGGTTTTCCTTTGTGCAACCAATAACTTTTCATTTTTGGTGGTTATCCAACCGTTCTTTTAACTATTTTTCAACCATTTATTACTGTTCATTTCTAGTATTTTATTAACTGTTTATAACTATATTTTTAAATACAAAAGTGCAGTAAATTATTTATTAAAATAATGGTGAATAATTTGGGAAAAATTAAACCATTAAGTATGATTGATACAACAATCTCCCACTTGGAGACTGATCATAACACCACTACCCTTGTAACTCCCATTAGAAATTAGCACCCTAGACCCTACTATTTTGATTTTATTTTAACCTTGAAGACAAACCAAAGCTAAAGAGGAGCTCAACTTCTCCCTTGTCACTGCCTTTGTAAACATATCCACTGGATTTTCATCCATATGTATCTTTTTTAGCTTTATCCGTCCATCCTTCAACACCAACTGAATAAAATGATACCTCAAATGTATGTGTTTTGTTTTAGAGTGCAATGTAGAATTCTTTGCAAGATGTACAACACTTTGGTTGTCCGTAAACAAGTAACTTTCAGCCTGTTGTTTGCCCAATTCATTCATGAAAAATTGCAGCTATATAATCTCCTTTGCTACCTCTGTTGCAACTACATACTCTGCCTCTGTGGTGGATAACATAACCACCTTTTGCAACCTTGAGATCCAACTCACTACTGTCCCACCAACTGTAAAAACATAACCTGTTGTACTCCACTTGGTATCAATATCACCTGCCAAATTGGAGTCAACATAGCCTTTTAAATTAGTATTAGAGCCCCCAAAACATAAACATTTATAGGATGTACCTCTCAAATACCTGAGAATCCATTTTACCACATTCCAGTGCTCCATTATGAGATTACTCATATACTTGCTAACAACTCCTATGACATGTTCAATATCTAGTCTTGTGCATACCACGACATACATTAAACTGTCTACAACTGAAGCATATGGTACCTTGGACATTTTATCTTCCTCCTCTTGTGTCTTTGGACACATATCCTTAGTCAATTTGAAATGACTAGGAAAAGGTGTGTTGACAGCTTTGCATCCACCATATGAAATTTCTGCAACACCTTATCAACATAATCAACTTGAGATAAAAACAATTTTCTATTTTTCCTACCTCTAGTAATCTTCATAGCAAGGATTTGTTTTGCTACCCCCAAATCCTTCATAGCAAATAAATTTGCTAACTATTGTTTTAACTCTCTAATGTGATCCATGTTAGACCCCACTACAAGTATATCATCAATATATAAATATAAAATAATGTAGCTATCATTATCCAACGTCTTAAAATAAACACAATGGTTTGAATTACACCAGTTGTAGCTTTTCCCAGCCATAAAACTATCAAATTTAATATACCATTATCAAGGTGCTTGCTTTGAGCCATATAAAATTTTCTTCAATATGCACACTAATTTCTCCTTACCTTTGATCTCAAAACTTTGTGGTTGTTCCATGCATATTTCCCCCTCCAAATCACCATGGAGAAAAGTGGTTTTCACATGTAGCTGTTCCAAGTGCAAATCTTTGGTAACCGCAATACTTAAAACAATACGAATAGAAGTCATTTTAACATCTGGAGAAAAGATTTCATCAAAATCAACATTTTTTTCTGTGCAAATCCTCTTACAACTAACCTAATTTTAAAGCATTTCTCACCTCAATCTTCCTCTTTTAGCCTATAAACCCATTTATTTGGTAAAAATTTTTTACCTGTAGACAATTTGCATAATTCCCAAGTCTGATTTTTCAGCAAGAGTCCATTTCTTCTTCCATTTCATGCTCCCATTGGACCTTGGTGTCCACCTGCATAGCTTCATCATAACGTTTCAGTTCACAAGCATTGGTCAATAAAATAGAATACAAAGAAGGATAAAATCTTTCTGGAGGTCTACTTATCCTAGAAGATTGTCTAACATTCATTGGAGTTTGTGGTATTTTCTATTACTGTTGTTGTAGAGCATGAGAAACCACTAGAACATTGCTGTCCAGAGTATCTAGCACTACATAATCATTTTCTTTCTTCTCATGCTACTGCAGCTAATCTTTGTGCAACATCTTCTCATTGAATATGACATCCCTGCATCTCACAATTTTTTGATTTTCAAAATCCCAAAGCCTATAATTAAACTCATCAATGCCATATCAAACAAATATACACTTCTTTGATTTAGCTTCTAGCTTGGTTCTATTTTGTAGAATCTACATGTGTGAATGCTTCACAACCGAAGGTTTTGAGAAAATAATATTTCAATTTCTTACTTGTCCATGCTTCCTCTAGAATACCACAACCCAAAGGATTAGAGGGACCTCTATTAATTAAATAAACAATAGTGTTTACAGCCTCTGTCCACATGTTAAAGGCAGCCCAAAATGCAATCTCATAGACCGTGCACACTCCATTATTGTTCTATTCATGTGTTTAACCACTCCATTTTCCTGTGGAGTCCTTGGAACCATTTTCTACCTACGAATACTATTAGAGGAATAATAATCTCCAAATTCTTTGCTACAATACTCACCACCATTACTAGATTTGAAACATTTTAACTTTTTACCCATCTCATTCTCAACCAAGCTCTTTCAAATTTTAAATGTTTCAAATAGATTATATTTATGTTTGAGGAAATAAATCCATATTTTCCTAGTTGTATCATTTATGAATGTAACATAGTACTGAGAGCCACCGAGAGACGATACATGAGCTAGTCCCCATACATCCGTATGTAGACGCTCCAATTTATCATCTTTATTTTGCTTCCCATCCTTGATAAAACTAACTCTCTTTTGTTTGCCATACACACAACTTTCACATAATTCCATATTAACACATTTTAGACTTGGTAGAACATTCTTTGAATGAAGTAATTTTATACCTTTTTCACTCATATGCCCAAGTCTATTGTGCCACAGTGTTGTTTCTAAACTCATAGCAACTGTTTGATTTTCTTCTTGCTGACCCACAACAACCGTTCCTAAAATTGTTACAAAACTCACAACTAAAGTAGAAGGAACAATGACCTGTACAAAGATATAAGGTTCTTACTTTCACACCTTTTGCTACGACTAAGGCACCCTTTTTAACCTTCCAAAAATTATCATTCAAAGTAACAACACAACCTTCATTACCTATCCGTCCTATTGAAATTAAATTTCTACTTAATCTTGGAACGTGGCTTACCTCTTGTACTAGCCAATGATCCCCATTTTACAACTTTATCCCAATTCTTCGTTTTCCAACAATCTGATAGAGTTCGTTATCTCCCAAATAAACCAACCCAAAATCCCCTTAGACATAATCAAGAAAATAACTTCTATGGGGCGTAGCATAAAATGAAGCCCTTGAATCTAATACCCAATAATCATCAACATTGTCAAGGGATAAAATCAAAGTATCATCTTCAGATTTATTACTTACCACATTTTCCTTTTTATTGCCTTCATTTTTGTCTCCTTTATTCTTGTGAGACCAACAATCTTTTTTTAAATGACTCGGCTTCCCACAGTACCAACAATCCTTTTTTCCTCTGGATTGGGACCTTTTTTCCTTTGATTTTCCTTGTGACTTCCCACGACCTCCATAATTCTTTCCTCTCGCCTTTGTTTTGCCCCTACTTTCTACATTCAAAACACTACCTGATGTGGATGTTCCACCTGAGCTTTTCCTACGAATTTCCTCCCTCAAAAGAACACCAACAACATCATCAAATTTCAATGAATTTGAACAAGAAACATAATTACTAACTACCATTACCAAGCTATTCTAACTTTTAGACAAAGAACATAGAATCAAAAGAGCCTTAACTTCATCAAAATTTATATCAACATAAGTCAATTGACTGTAACTGTATTGAATTCATTTAAATGATCAACAATTGACCCACCTACCATTTTCATATTAAATAAACGCTTCATAAGAAATACCTTATTCGAAGCTAAAGGCTTTTCATATAATTTTGCCAGGGTCTGCATCAACTCTAACATTGTCTTTGCTTTTGTAATATTGAACACCATTGATTGGGCTAGGCATAGACGAATACTGCCAAGAGCCTTTTTGTTTAGAATATCCCAATCCTCATCAAACATTGCTGACAATTTCTTGGATTTCCCTTCCAATGGCTGCCATAAATCTTTTTGATAGAGATAATCGTCCATCTGCATCTTTCATAATTGATAGTTTTGCCCATTAAATTTGTCTACTTTCAATTTACCCTTGTTTGCCATTACTCCCACTCAACTGTGAGACTTTACTACAAAGGATACCTAAACACAACCTGCTCTGATATCACTTGTTAGAGATTGTAGGCAAATTACTATCAATTAAATGCAAATTTAATATGAATGCACAACTGAATTAATACACAAAAATAAATTGCAGCAAGATGACAACACCAAGATTTAACGGGGTTCACCCAAATTTGGGCTACACCCACTAACAGAGAGTCCAATATCTATTAATCTTCCAACAAATAACATTTACAAAGACTTGCAACAACTGCTGCAACTTGCACCAATGTTTTAACCAACGTTTTCACTACTGATTTTTTATCAATCATTTGTTGTAGGTACCCACAACTTTTCTTGTAGTTTTCCAACCACTATCCTACAACCTTTTGCTCACTTTTTCACGCCCAACAACAATGGAAACTCAAAACCTCGTGATTATTCACCTTCACACACACGTATAGTTGCTTGGAATCCAAACATGACTATTGGTTTTCCTTTCTCAACCAATAACTCTTCATTTTTGGCAGTTATCCAACTGTTCTTTTAACCATTTATAACTATTCATTTCTAACATTTTATTAATTGTTTGTAACTATATTTTTAAATACAAAATTGCAAAAAATTATTAAAATAATGGTGAATAATTTGGAAAAAATTAAACCATCAAGTTTGATCGAGCTCCATAATACAACAAGATACATGATCCAAAACAAGTGTGTCCATTTTTGATGGATGAAAATATTGCAAAAAATAGACCATTGATCAATGTTATTGCAATGTCTCCCCTTAAGGGGTGCTGTTTTTGAAGGTAGTGAATTATGAAGGTCAAGTGAAGGATGCAACTTTCATTACCAATATCTTCATAAAATCTATTGAAATGGTGGGCCCCAAAAATGTTGTTCAAGTTATAACAAATAATGCTAAAAATAGTAAGACAATCTACTGAGAGGAGGGGGTGAATCAGTAGATCAAATCAATTTAACTCTTTACTTCAACACATATATCTGATCATGGAACTTGAATCAAAACAACTATTGGTAATCAAGCAGCCACATTAGCACACATTCACACATGAAAACACTAGATATACGTGGAAACCCAAGATGGGAAAAACCATGGTGAAGAATAGTTGCTTGGATCTATTGTCCAAATCTAGCCTCACAAAACTGAATATAACAAGTGAATTTTACAATATGAAGTAGGCACCAACCTATAAGAGACCAATTCCCAATTGTATTTGTAGGCACCAACCTACTGGAGATACCAAACCCCAATACAAAGATTTGAGCACCAACTCAATGAGTAGAACACCATTCTTGCTGAATTACAAAGATAAAGCTCGTGGATCTTCAATTTTGATTACACAACTTACATACAATCTGAACTTGCTTTAGACACTCTCCTATACTCTTTATGATCTCTTGATGATGACACACAATGATTGAGATGCAATTCACATTGAATAATACTTGCTCGCACAACTGATCTCACACACTTGCATACATAAATTCACTTACCACCTCTTTTTCATTTATCATGTGAAGTGAGATGATTATTATGTACAACACACTACAATAACCTCAATTCATGTCGGCCTGGGATCCACAATTAACCAAGATGACATAAGGTGCACCTAAATTCAAATTACATGAAACATGTAATAGGTCGGTCCAAAAAAAAATTAATAGCTACTGAAAGAACATGATGACATGCACTTCCAATGGAACCTTAGCTTGGACCTATTTTATTATCCCACGTTATCTCTGAATGACGCATGCTACTAGCCATTACCACGCAGTTTCAAAACCATCATTGCATGATTAACTAGCTTAGTGACCCTTCTGTCACTCCAAACTTTTTGCATGATAAGCATAACTTCCAAAAACTGAAATATGATAGAACATGTGTAGACATACTCTCCATTCAAACCATAGAGCCAAACTCACCTTCAAGAAGAAATACTGAGCATAAATGCATTGCTAGAGAAATTTCCCTACCTTGAGCAGCTGATCTGAAACATTCTAGATCAGATTTCCAGATCACCTCTAAGATCATGAATAGATGTATGTGTGATATTTATAAACATATTGTAAGCAATAAGTAGTCAGATTTGTTGTTCTCAAAATGCACTAATAGTGATAATTTAAGTACTATTGCATTCACTGTTCAACTAGCAATACTCCTTAGGCCTTACACTTTTGACATCAGTGTGTGATAAGATGAAATCTCATAGTCTAGATGATACAAAACGAAAGAAACAACACCTAACACCTCGAGATAAGCCTAGTTGAACTCAAAACAAAATAAAGATAAAAAATAACATATTTTACCTTGTGTTGAGTTGATCTTTGGTTGGCACTTGATAGCTGATTTTTTATGCTCCTTGATGGAAAAATGTGATGCAAATGGATTCAAAATGATGGGGATTTGATGTAGATTAAAATGATGAATGTGGGTATTTGAGTAAGTGAGCCAAATGGATGCAACAATGGTGGATATGCTTGAGTGCAATATGGTTGAATGTTGTTGAAGACTTGAGAGTTGAAATTGTGATTGTGAATGAATGAGAATGAAAGAAAATCTTTCATTTTATGGAAAGAAGCCCTAGAGAAATGGATGGTTGAGATCTTGTCAACATGGGCAAGATGAAGGGCTGTGATAAATGGAGGACTCACAAGCCCTCACATCTTGCCATGTGGAAGATGAAGTGTCACAAGGACAAATGAGGTGGAGAGAGTACAAATGATGTGGAGGTACTTGCAAGTACCTTGGGATAAGGATGATGATGACAAGTGAGAGGACTATGGGAATGAGTGAAATTGTTGGAAAAATAAATGTGAATTTTAAATTCACATGATTGAGAGTATTTTGTAGACAAGACAAGGTTCCCAAAAAGGAAGTTGAGAAGTACTTTGGATAAGACAAGGTTGCCAAAAGGTAGGAATTTGAACCATGTGAGTGATGTGACTTCTCAATGATCACATGGGGAAGAAGAGATTCCTTGGAGGAATAAAAGTGAATTTTAAATTCACATGGGGAAGACAAAAATGAATTAAAAATTCCTTGGGGAATGAGAGAGTTGACTAAGATGCTGATTGGACTAGATGATTAGTGATTAGAAGATAGTTAGTGGCTAATGAAGATTAGGAGCCAACTTGCAAAAGTTGGAGGATGTGACACATCCTAATCAAGGATTAGACATGTGCACATCCCTAATGATGGGATTAGGAGGTGGATTAAGATTAAGAAATAGGTGATGAAGGATGTAACATGTGAGGAATTAAATAAATGTCTTATTTATTTAATTCTTTGAGGAAAAGGGGGATAAAGGGTAAGGTATTTAATTATTTAACTAGATAACTTAGGGATTTAGAGGACTTTAGGGGTATTAATTAAATAATAGTGATATTACTTAATTAATGCAAATGAAATGATATTTAGACGAAAAGGGAAAAATGGTAAGTGTCCAAATTTAGGTGTACATTTTTACCCTCTTTGAGATGGTGTTACAGAGTAGCATCATTTCAAAGAATATTAAAACATAGAACCCAGAAGAAGATGGTTAGATTGGGAAAGATGCCCCAGTCATTCAAAGTAGTGACTAGGAAAAAAGATGATGGGGGTGAAGATGAAGATTAGGGATTGAAGATGCTCCCTTGAGAGGACATGCAGGTTTAAGAGAACACGAGTGTGCTCTCGAAGTGGATGAAACAATGAAAGGGGAAATGGGGAAGATGATGCAAAGTGATGGATAAGAGAGAATGATAAGCGATATGAGATTAGTAAGCACAAATGGATTCAAGGACAAAGGTGATGTTTCCTCAGTCAAGCTACAAGCCAAAATGGGTTAATGATGGATGGAGTGTTGTTGATGAGGGCATTAATATCCTAAAACAACATGAGGATAGGGAAGGATACATCCCAATAAGTGTTGTTGATGAGGGAAGGATGCATCCCAAAACAACACCAAAGGATAGGGAAGGATACATCCTAATGATGCTGATGAAAGCATCGTTGATGAGAGAAGGATACATACCAAAACAACACCAAAGGATAGAGAAGGATATCCCGATGATGATGATGATGATGATTAGATCGAGGCTTGTAGCAAGAGGGGGAACAAGACCAAGGATGTGATTAGATGATTTGTGCTAGATTGAATTGATGAGGATTGGATTGAGATGTGAGATGAATGAAAGGACTAAAATGATGGGGGTAAGATGCTTAGAATAACCAAATTATATTATTATAAGAAGATTGAAGAGATGATGATAAGAGATTAGATGAATAGGGGAGGTAGAGTGATGAAGGTTGAATGGATGGGCGGGATATTGATAGATGGGTTGGGTAGGGAAGGGATGTAGGATACATGAAATGCAATGGAATGAGAGATGAAATGTAATCCTAATGTAATTTTCTATTTTCAGAGCACTGATTTTTGCTATAGCATAAGACACCGAGTGCCATGGTATGCAAACCAAGGCAGATTAGTGTCTAATGTGTAAAACAAACACAACAGATAAGAGGACTATCCCAACACCCCAAAGTCGTGAAGACCTTGGTTAGGCCAGGCATTGGAATAACCACAAGCACAAAAGGATGCCCCAACGTAACACAAGACCTCAGGGATCTTGGTAGGTACTACGTGGGACAACCTAGAAGAAAACAACAAAGAAAAAAGATCAAGATATGCCCCTATGTTAATTGATCAAAACATACCATAATATGATAGATGATGGTGGCCATGACAAGTGATGATAGGGAGCTCAAGTGATAAACAAAATCCAAAAGTATCAAAAGATCACAATCAATTTCAAAATGTCCTTTGCCATGGGGTCAAGGGGATGGATGGGGTTGATGAGGTTTGTTAGGAAGGATGCATCCTGTTGAGACCGCTAGTGGAGACTAAACTAAAGTTTGATATGACACAAGATATTCAAAATTGATTGGAACTCATGAGAGGAGTGGATTTTGTTTGTGAAGAACCAACTAGATAAGGACATACTTGATGACACGACACAAGACACAAGACTAACACACTCTAACAACCTAAGGGCTCAGGGGGTGGTCAAAGATTAGCCTTGCCTATGTGGAAGCACAAAGCCTTTGTAGTTTGATAAAAGACCATGGATAAAAGTAGAAAGAGGACGATGGAGACCAGAATGGAGGACAAAGACTGGATGGACAAAATCCCCAGGGGCGGATCAAATGATCAACCTTGCCAACATGAAAGCGTAGGGGAAATGTAGTTCGACAAAAGACCAAAGAAAAATGATGGATAAAGGATGCTGAGATGACCAGGATAGGAATAAAATGATGGGACCGATACGACAAGAAAAATAGACCTAGTAGATAAGATAGGATGATGGTGATCAAACAAAGCTCAGGGATGGGATAGTTATCCAAATTATCAAAATGAATTGGGAGAATGATATGATAGAGAGATAAGTGATGAGAAGTGATAGGAGATTGGAAAGATGTGTGAAAGAGTTGGGAGTGATGACGATGAGATAGATGGCACTGGATTGAATGGGGAGTAGCCTATAGCTAGACACCAATGACAAGGGACTATGAGATGGGATGAGGATAAGATGAAGGGATGGATAGATAAAGATAAGGATATGGAAAGATGCTAGGATGGATGGATAAAGGGATTGTTTGGATTGGTAAGGAGATAAGGATAGATAGGAAGATAAGGATGGGGAGATAGAATGGATGCTATGATGGATGGATAGGAAGATAAGGTGGGGAGATGGAAAAGAATTATTTGGATGGATGGATAGGAAGATAAGGATGGGGAGATGGCAGGGATGTTATGATAGACATATAGGAAGATAAGGATGGGAAGATGGAAGGGATGTGGTGATAAGGATGGGGAGATGGCAGGGATGTTATGATATACATATAGGAAGATAAGGATGAGGAGATGGAAGGGATGTGGTGATGGATGGATAGGAAGATAAGGATGGGGAGATGGAAGGGATGCTATGGTGGATAGGAAGATAAGGATGGTGAGATGGAAGGGATTGTTTGGATGGAGAGGAAGATAAGGATGGGGCGATAGAAGGGGTTGTTTGGATGGATAGGAAGATAAGGATGGGGAGAGGAAAGTGATGCTATGATAGAGAAATAGGAAGATAAGGATGGGGAGATGGAAGAGATTGTTTGGATGGAGAGGAAGATAAGGATGGGGTGATGGAAGGGATCGTTTGGATGGATAGGAAGATAAGGATGGGGAGATGGAAGGGGTTGCTATGATGGATGAATGATGTCTCCAAGGACAATGCCACAAATAAGGAGGTGCCCCGCTCTAGATATGCCATATATAATGAGGCATGAAGGATGGGAGAAAGAAAGATGGGAAAATAAAGGAGTGATATGGATATGGATAGGATGTATGGATAAGGAAGGGAGATTAATGGTAGCATGATGGGTGGACAAAGAGGATAGATGGATGCAAGGATTAAGAGAGTGTATGGATGAGGGGAATGTATGCCAAGAGGTGTCCAAAGCATGTGTGTATGTTTCCCCTTATCTATATCAAGATCACAAGGAGGATGGAGGGATTGGAGATAAATGGGATATGACAAACAAGATGTGTAAGATAGGTGGGATGGAGGAGATGGGTGAAGGGGATGCAGTTTCCCCCAAGTGTGCAGATAAACTAGATGGGGGATTTACACATGATACCTGTTTGCCAGGTTTTCATCATGGTACTTATCCAAGGCGCTTGTTTGCCAAGTTTTCACCATTGGACGAATTATTTCTCTTTACTTTTTTTTTTATTTTTTTAACTTTTTTTTATTTTTTTAATCTTTTTGACTTTTTTGATCTTTTGGATTTTTGGATAACAGGTGGATGGAGATGGATAAGGATAAGGATATGAATAAGTGGATTTAGAAGACATATGATAAAGAGATGGACGAAGGAATCAAGCATCAAGTTCCATACGAGGTATTAAGTGCCCATGTGTGAAGTGACTATTGGATGTTGGTACAACCTTATTAGGATAAATGGGTTATGCAATAGGATGGATTAAAGGGATTTTCTGTGGGAGATATGTAGGATAATGGATGGGATGTTGGAAAGTGTATGGATGGAATGATGGGGTGGATGTGTGATGGTGGGATGTGCTTAGGACCACAATTGGCACATATGGTGGTGGATGTGAAATGATAGGAGTATTAGTGGATGGATGATGTGGGGATAATGGAGGAGATGGGATAGTGAACTTTGGGACATAAGGACCCAAAAAATATTTAGGAGATGGAGGGTGTGTATGATTAGCTTTTGGATTAGAAACTTTGGAGGTTATTACATATTTTTCATTTGAAGGCATTGCATATTTTTTCTTTGGGATCCACATGGTTTTGATCTTTGCTTTGGTGGGCCTTTGTGGCCGATGAGTTGGATTTGGATTTTGGATTTGATTTTTCTTTTCTTCAACATGTATTTTAGAGGGGACATGAGGAGCTTTAGATCCATGTGGATGTTTAGATTTATGCATTTTTACTTTGGCATCCAAAGTGCTTTTACCAGCAAGGGATGGGTGTGAGGGGATGGATGATGTGGAGTGATGAAGGTTGGATTTTGGGGATGATATGTGGATGAAGGATGCATAGGTATGCACCTTTGTTGATCCTGATTAGGGGACATGAGAGTAGGATGTTTAGGGGGGTGACATGGATGAATGATTTATGGATAAAAGGATAAAGAGGATGAGATGGAGGAGGTGATTTTAGGATATAAGGGACTAAAATAGATGTAGTACTTGGAGGATGCGTGATGGCACTAGGTGGATGGACATAAGGACCCAAAATGGATGTAGTAGATGAAGGATGGGAGATAGTGGATGGAGGGATGTAAGGGCCCAAAATGGATGTAGTAAATGAAGGAGGAATATTGATGGTTGTTTTGAGGCGATATGATGGAGGAGGGGGGATGGCAACAAATGGTTTGGTGGAGTAATGGGAAGAGCCTATATTTCTTTTGTGTGAAGAGGCTCGTTGAGGACGTATAGAGGTTGTACCAACATATTTAGATTGTGAGTCTTGAGAGATATGTCCAAGACCTTGTGTATAGGATTGTTCTTTGACTTGGATGGGCTCTAAAATACCTTGCTCATGAAGGCCTAAACCTTTTCCTGGATAGTTCATGTTATTGAGTATTCGATCCATGGTAGGATTCTTGTTATTTTGGAAACTTGATGCGAGTCCATTATTAGGCGGAGGAGGATGGGTGGTGTATATCCTTTATTTTTCTTCTGCAAGGAGACCACCATAGAAGAATGTGAGGGTGCCAAGGGGATATAAAAGTGGCATGGGAGTAATAGGTTTAGGCGACGATGGAGGATCAGGAGATGGAGAGGGTGGGATAGAAGCATCTTGATGGGTGTTATTAGGAGAGGGATTAGGTGATTGATAGGATCTAGATTTGTGGCTATAGGCGATAAGGGATCACACGATGGAGTGATTGGATCTTGAGTGTCAAGGGGATCATGGGATGGAATGGATGGGGGATTGTGATCTTGAGATGGACTAGATGGGATGACAAGATCTTGATGTGGAGAAGGGGATATGTTGGTATGCTTTGGATCAAGCTCTTGGCATGATTCATCTTGTGTGGGTGGTATGATAATGAAGTGTTGAAGGGACTCATCAAGTGGGGGAGATGGAAGGATGGAGGATTTGTGAAGTTCATGGGAATGGATTTTGATGATACTAGGAGTGGGAGAAGTGGATTGGATTTGGGTGTCTTTGCTGGCTTGGGTGGATCTAGGAGTAGAAGAGGGTGATTGGGTTTGATTGTCTTCGATGGGTTCGATGGCTCTCGGAGTAGGAGATGGGAATTCAATGGATTCGGTGGGTGTGATGGTTTCAATGGTTTGAGTGGTGCTAGGGGTGGTAACATCAATGATAGGTGTGGTACGGAGAAGGGTCTCATCACTAGTGACTATGGATGAGGGATTGGGATAGCATGGTTCCACAACTTCAACGTGTGGAGTTGGGGATGTCTTCTTTGTCATAAGTCCTTGGAGGACTTCTGGAGTGAGAATCATGCATACTCTAGGATTAGATGGCATAGTAGGAGTGGATGAAGGATTAGGGATTGGTGGACTAGGATTAGATGGAGGAATGGGATTAGATGTAGGATTGGGAGTAGATGGAGGGTTAAGGTAGGGATATTGGGATGGTGAATTTTGATAGGAGGACATGGATGGGGGATTAGGGAAAGAGGATATGGGTGGTGTATTAGGACAAGAGGATATGGGTGGTGGATTATAATAAAGGTATTGGGATAGTAGATTAGGATGGGAAGATTGGGATGGTGGATTAAGATAGGAGGACGTGGATGGTGGATTAGGATAGGAAGATTTGGATGTTGGATTAGAATAAGGTGTGGATGTAGGATAAGGATAGGAAGATGTCGATGTTGGATTAGGATAAGAAGGTGTGGATTTAGGATAAGGATAGGAAGATGAAAATGTTGGATTAGAATAAGAAGGTGTGGATGTAGGATTAGGATAAGCAGACTGGTAAGGAGGATTAGGATAGGGGGACATGGATAGGGGATTGTAATAGGAGTATTGGGATGGTGGATTATAATAGGAATGTTGGGATGGTGGATTAGGATAGGAATATTGAGATGCATATGCAGATGGAGAAGATAATGGGTATCCCTTGTCAAAGGTAGCATAAGGAGCATTATTAGGCATGGATGAAGACGTAAATGGATAGCTCAGAGGGGTGATTGGATTCTGGAAAGAAGTTGGGGAAAGCTTACTAGAAATGATAGCATCAAGGGGATCTATGTCATATACCTCTTGATCAACAAGACTCTCATTATCATTGTCAACGTAATTAGGATTTGCCTTGACTACTATTTGTTGTGCCCTTAGCATACACACCCCGTTCGGAATGGGGACCCTCTTTTTCTTTCACCTTTTCAGGTCGTTTTCTCATCATCTCATTTTGTGTGCCCTATTTTTAGTGTCTTGGGTGGTCAACGTACGTCCAAGGTCTCATCTTGAGTTGAACATGCTTCTCCCCTTCAATTTTTTCAAGTCTTGGTGCCCTGTGGAGTCTCCTTGGTAGTTTGCCTCTGCCAGTAGCCTTGGAGCCTGCCGGGCCTGCCCCACCAGGTTTCCCTCTTGTGATCGCTGTTTTGAATGGCGGAAGGCTTCCACCTTCCCAGGCCCCGAGACCGGCTTGCTGTTTTCCGTCCAGTGAAAATTGCAAAATTCCTTGGCTACTTTCGCTCCCTCCGGGCCTGACCCTCCGGACTTTCGCTCCCGGGACTCTGTGCGGACTTTGCCATTCCCGACGGAAAATCACTGATGGAACTTCGCCCTCCGGGCCTCGAGTTCCCCTTTGCCACTAGTGGTTTTTGAACTAAAATCATAAAACAACAAAACTTCGGCAGAACTCCGCCCTCCAGAACTTGATCTCCCCTCAGCCGTCGGTTTGCAAAATGAATTCAAAAGGCTGTCGCGTTGCATCTTTTTGGCCTCCAGGCCTCGGGCCTCCCACCACTGCCCATGAATTTGAATTCACCAACCTAACTATCCTCCATACGAACATTAAATGAGGGAATTAATTTCTATTATGGTTATAAATATCTTGCCCAACCTGTCATTTTCATTTGTCAGGTTTTCTAGAGAGATCAGAGAGCTTGCCAGGAGGAGTCCATTTCCTTCGTCGATTGTCGCCCTCCCACTCATTGCCGTCATTTGCCGACCCTTAGCAGATTGCACGCCTTGCCTCATCGGGTTTCTGAGGTAGGTTTTCCATCTACTCTCTCGAAAGTTCTTTCATGATTTTAACACTTAAAATGATGAACAACATGGGTTAAGAACACATTTAATTGATAAAACTTAACAAAACACACAAAACCCATGTTCTAGAATCTTTAAAAAATGTCCAAAATGCCCTCAAGGTCGATCTGGAACTTAGCCCACGTGTGGCTGTTCTTCATCTAGAGAATTTGCATCATCTGGGCCTGAGCCTCTTCATTGCCAACAGGTCTTGTCCAAACAAACATCTTTTTCAAAATGGCCGCACCCTCTCCTGGGCCCGGCTCTTCGGACTTCCGTCGTCCGTTTTCCGCCGGACTTGAAACCTTAAACTCTAAAAATTGACCTCCATTTTGGCCTTCCGGGCCCGCGCCCCCAAACTTCCGCGTCCAGAACTCCGCGAGGCTTTCGCCGTTCCAAAACGGCTGGCAGACCCCATCCGCTCGAGCCTTGGAGCCCGCCTTGCAACTCGTCGACTGACGCGGAACTCAAACTTGCTGCCCATCATGACCTCGGGTTCTGGTCCTCGAACTTCTATGGTGTTTTTGCTGTTTCAAACGACAAACCTGCGATGTCCTCCTGCCTCCCAGGTCCCGACCTACCTTTTTCCGTGAGGGTTCCAAACATCAAACTTTAGTGTCCTTGCCCTCACTGGGCTCCACCATCTGGGACTCTATCCCATCCCCACCGGTCCAAAAAAGAAAATCGCACCCGCCCTTCTAAGCTCCGAGCTCTGCCTTCATGCTCGCCATGGGAAATTAGTATGAAAATCTTATGCCCAACCTAAGTGTCGGGTCCAGTCTGCTAGGCCGCCCCTGCCAGACTTCTGTCCGACGATCACCATTCTAAACAAAGAAAGCATGATGGCTTCCTGGCTCCTCAGGCCCGAGCACTTTAAAACTGTAAACATATCGGCCGCCCTTGGACCCCTCGAGTCCCAAACCCTAGAACTCCATCTCCAGAATTCCCTTTATTTCTGGATGTTTCAAACAGCTAACCCTAGATGGCTTTCCATCCCTGTACCTCTGGATGCTCTTAAATTGATCCAAATGACCTCAAATTTGAAATCTGATCTCAAACCATGTGCTCAAATTTAGCCCTCTTCGATATGAGCCTTTTGAACCACCAAAATTCGGTCGGGAGAAATCTCCTGAATCCCTCTACCCCATTTTCCCTTTCAAAATAACATTCCTGCCAGGGAAGTATGGGCCTCCGGGCCCGGATTGTCCAAAACCCCTCAATTGAAGGACTAATGACATTTGGAAGTAAAAGTATGATTTTTTTATGAATGATAAATTGTCCAAATTTGATTTCGTCCATGGGATTTTAACTAACATCAAAGCTTGCATGATCGGTTGCACTGACTATGCCTTTGCTCACAGGATATATGGAATCAGGTGCAAGACCCTTGGGGGCAACTGCGGAAAAGGACAAAGGAAAGAAGTCGGGCAAGACTCCTTGTGGAAAAGAGGACAAAGACTAAATGAAGTACCAGTTCCAAGGTGAACCTCTGCACTTGAAAGTTGTCACTGACTGGAAAGAAATTACAGATACCAATATTGGCCACGTCCATATTGATGAATTTAAGCAAAGGGTTAGAGTCAACCCGACAACCAAAAATGCAAGGCTGATCAGGCAAAGCGAAATCGTAAAGGCCGCAGGCTTCCCTCCATCCCTTGTGGCCCCTGAGTTAGTCATGGCCTGTCGGTAGGCCTATCAACCCAATACAAGGACAATTTTTGACAGAGATGGTAACATTCTTGCTTACATGTCAGCTTAGGGAATCACAAAGACCTGCCACATTCCCACCTTCGTCGAGATGGAGATGCCTACCATAGAGGAATGCAAAGAAACATGGGATGACAACCCGACGGGCTGTAAGAAGTTGATAAATCAACACTGACTCAAAGAGAAACAGGGCAGCGCTGCGAAGGTTCCTTAGGAACTCTTCCGCAGTGATTTCCATGAAGATTACCATGAATTAGTCACTATGTTGAGCAGGGTGATGGGTCTCCCTATTGCGACATTCTTTCAGAAGTGGATGGCGTACTTCATTGAATAGATCCTCTGCAGGAATGAGGATGTCACAACAAAATCCTCGTTCTACTAAGGAGGCATAAAAAGCGACTGCTTCCATGAGAAGTTCATCAATGTGAAGAAAAGCTCCAAGTTCTACATGACCTCCTATTTGGTCTACTCCTTGGCAGACCAGAGACAGTACAACGGGTTGTTTGTGGCACTCGATGAGGAGCAAGGTCAAAAATTGAAGGTCTATGATAGGTACCCCCAGCTCTAGTACCAAAATTTCAAGGAGTATTCTAGGGTCAACGATGCCTTCATTGCCCATGTCGTCAGAATGATTGCAAGAGATTTCGAGAGAAGGGTCTCTCACAGTGCTCAGGCCTTTTTGAAGCAATACGCCTTCCTTTTTATTCAATACCCAAAGTTCATGTACATTCGTGCCCAAGGCTTCATGGAAAGGCCAAATAAGCTGCCTCGATACCCCAACAACCAGATCATCTTGTTAGAACTTTCCCGGTAGCTCCAACACATACAGTCCGTCTTCAGCAGCAAACACTTCATAGGGATCTCCTATCCCTTAACTTTTGGCCAAGGAATGTATAAATTACAAACTTCCCAGTGCGCTGGGAATTCTGAGAAAGAATTGAACGATTATCATTTTCACCTACACACTGCTCGCATGCGAATGGACCCATATGGGCATATAAGGAAAGCACTAGGGACGGGGTTCACTCATCTACACCACATTGAGGACTTTTGGGGATATTGTCAGGATGACAAGGAAGTACAGGAACTACATGCAGATGACTGCGTACTTCATAAGAAGGGTGCAACCATTTCCCATACAGGATCAGGTCGAAGAGGACGAAAGCACCGTAATGGACCCCAGGTACCCTACAGTCACCAACTTGCCGCTACCATCAATAGACTAGGATGAGTAGGAGGTTGATGACCTCAACATTATAACCAAGCTGATCTTGGCCCGTACCAAAGAATGGGTTGATGGGAAAGTGGCCCAATTAAAACAGCAAGGGGTGGTCCTGACATATGAAGGGATCAAAAGTGAGCCAAGTGCCATAGAGGAGGCCGCTGCCACTACTTCAATAGGAGGAACATCCAAGTCTCCTCCAATCACTAGATCCAAGAAGAGGAAAGAAACAAAAACAGAGCAGTCTCCAGATCCCAAAGTATACACAAGGAAGGATCCAGGAGGCTCACCTTCCAAAGGCTCAAGCAAACAGGAGGCACAGTGGAGCAGCCCATAATCCAAGAGGAAGAAGCAAAAGGTATAGATAAATTAAAACCTCTTTCGGCTCTCCTTGTTTCGACTGCCCCATCATCTACCTCCCTAGCCATGGTCACCACATCCCCGCCGACAGTGGAAATCTCAGTCCATCTTGCCCCTTCACCTCTGGCCGAGCATGTAATAGTGATTGAATCCTCCTCCACCATGACTACTCCTCCTTCCTCCGCTGCCATGTTGCCTACCACATTGCTCCCTTTATCTATGGTGACGACACCAATACCCACTTCTGCCTTGCCTGAGGCCTTCTCGAAACATATGCAGAATCTCCCTTCTGAGCTCTCCAAGATCCTTATGGACCCCACTCTTCAAGTGGCCCTAGCGTAGGTCCTCGCTACTGGAAAACCTTTGCAACCTCCGGCAGGACCACCGGCTATGGAGGCCACCATGTTGATTTATGAGGAATGGGAGAGATGGGAGCAAGAAGCCTCGAAACCATTGAAGGAGGAAGCCAACAAATACCACGAACACCCAGAGTATGAGCATCAGACAATTGACAGGGTGGCCTACGAAGAGAAGGAACAGGCTCTTCGAAAAGCAGAGATGAGGAGGAGGATGCCGGAGGTAGGGTCATCGTGCAAACCTTCGACGACGATCTTGAAGAAGAGAGGGCCCGACAGCTGAAGGCCGGTGAAGAAGAGGCAGAAAGGTCACCTCTCAGGGAAGAGGGACAACAACAAGAAGACAAGGTAGGAGAAGATAAGCCTGAGGGTGAAGCCCAAAATTTCAAGGGCCTCAAAATTGAGCGGCCCAAGGAGCACGTGCACAAGGTTGAGTAAGCTGGAGAAAAGGGGAAGGAAATAGAGAAAGAAGAAAGTCCCCGATAGCAATTACCTACCAAGCTTCCCATCAAACACCTTCTTTTCATCCAGGACTCTGATGAAGAAGAAGGAGATGCTGCTAAAATGGAAGAAAGGGCCCCAGGAGATAAGAAAATAGAGGTCTCAGCCGAGGAAGGTGAGGGTGATCGTGAATCACGTAAGGAAAAGTATGCTATGCCTAAATGGCCGGAGAAATAGCTTGAAAAGAAAACTCTCGCACCAAAGGACCCAAGAGTGAGGCTGGAGGCTATTTTAGCCCGAGCACAGATCACAACTAGAAAAGAGAAGAAGCCTAAGATCAGATCCAAGGTAACAATGGATGCTTCTAGGTCTCGAGCTGTGCAAATAGCAACGCCTGTGGTAGGCCAGGCTGGTGTGAGTTACAACATCTCCACCATTGATCTAAGAACCGCTACCAAAGAGCAGAAAGTGGGGCATCTTGAGGAGTCAGTGGCTATAGTGGTGCACCTGATAAAACAAGACAAGATTTTGAAGGACGAACTCAAAGCACGGGTAGCCGCTTTGACGGATTACATCCAACAATAGTCTTCAGTGGATGACCTTCCTACCACATCCGCGGCTCCACCCCAACTGCTGTCCAAAGAACAGATTGACAACTTGGAGAAAAGAAAAAATTGGACAAGACTACAGAGAGCTGGTTCTGACAGGTCTTGTATGCCGGAAACATGGGTATTAGCTGGGTTGTCTGAACGGCCAACAAGTTCTTAGATCTACAACAATCTCTGGAGAGCATGAAGAAGCTTTGCACCAACTTACCTACAACGTACAACTCCACCTATCCAAAGATTTAGGCCATCCTCTAGTTGCCAAAAGCCACATGGGAAAAGGAGCTTGCACTTAAGAGGAATGACCACTTGTTGATGGATGTGTGGAGGTGGGATTTTGACAACAGGAAAGAAAGGTTGGAGCAGATAATGAGTAAGGTGGATCCAGACATCGAATGGATCAAGGAAATTAGGGCAGAATGCACTCGATATCTCAAGCTGATGACAGAGTATGACATACCCGCAGTGCAGATGGATCCAGAAAAAATAAAACCTTACTTTCAGAAGAAGATGGAGGATGGGATGTCTAATGAAATAACAGTGGAGTTCATGAGTTTTGTGGCCCGTGCCTTCGACCAATCAGAGCTGTTCAGAGATCAGGGTGTAAAGTATGATGAAGACTGGAAAAAGCTTGAAGATAATGCAAAAGAATGGAGCTACCAGATGTTGCAGTATGAGATCATTGAGGTAGACAAGCTTCAACCAGTCATTCTAAAATTTATGGAGTATAAAGCATCGAAGAAGCAGAAGGACAACCCTGTTATCAATGAAGAGCCCCCAGAAGAGTAGCTACAACAAAAGAGAAATCAACAAAAGACAAAATGCTACAATGCCGTCACTAAAGGACAAAATAGGGAAGGAGACAAGAATGTAATTTTAAATTCTAATATATTGGGGGTTGGTGAAACCCTATTTTGTAATGAATCTTGGCCACACAATGAGAATTAATCTTGACCATTCATTTAACCTTTTGGGCACTATAAATAGGGGTCTCCTCTCATTTGCAAAAGAGAGTTGAGTTGTTGTAAAGACATGCTGTAGAAATTTATAATGAGAATACATTGACTTGGTGCATTTTTTGAGTTTTTCACATGTTACTTGATTCAACCTCCATTGTTAAATGCTTTACTTAGATTTATATTGCTGCTCTAGTTAGCTATATTCTTGCTTTGATAGATTTTAGTGATGCTGTTCTGTAGTTGTGAAAATTCTTGCTGTGTAGATGCCTTCTTAGTCCATACTTTTTGCTATTTGCTGCTGGTAGATAGCTGTGTAAAGTTAGTCTAGGCTTAAATTCAAAGCTGCCCCACACTTTTATCTTTGTTCATGCATGCATATGGTGAATGAAAGGTGAAATATTTGCAGACCTTAGAAGATAGCACAAATTTCATGAGACTGTGGGATTTCTGGTTAAGTGAAATATTGTTTCCAGGAAGCTGTCCATTGCAGGAACTCCATAATTACTGTTCACAGTTAGTTGCAGATCCAGGAACTTTCCATCTTCCCTCCCCTTTTTTCCTTTTTTTTATAGAAATAGCTTGTGCTAAGGTTCATTGTGCATTGTAAAGACAAACTTGAAGAAAACATCAAAGTTTTGGAATGCTGTCTGAACCTACAACAAAGTGAAACTTGACCTCCATCTCAGAAACTTCAGATTTGAAGATCTACCTCGCATTCAACTACGTAAGTCCGCCCTGTGATTACCAGCAAAATCACATCAAAATCAATTAAGGAGTTCCATGCAAGTTATGACCTGACACCCGAAAGACCTTGGGGTGAATTTTAGCAGCTTGCAGTTGGAGATTTCCTTTCAAGAGAGGTAGTACACTTATGTACTTCCTGTGTTGAGAAAGTGTGCAAAACACCCATCAACACTATTTTTGGTTGCATTGATGGAGGATAAGGATTCATGATATTAGATGGGATGGATATGGATTGAAAAGATGGGAACAAACATTTAGAAGGAAATAAGAGATGATGAAAGGATAAATAGGATGGATTGGAAGAAGATGGAGGAATGGACCCTAAGATTTGTTTCGATATCAGGAGATCTTGAATGTAGATGGACTAAAGCTCAAATTAAGATTTTGGTTAAGCTCAGATTGGGATTAGATTAAAGCTCAAATTAGGATTGGATTGAATTTTAGATTAGGATGATTGAAGGATGTGATGGGATTGGTTGTACACCAAGTTCAGGGGTTTTAACTAGAGGACGTAAGGTGTTGACAATCACATTTTTCCAAATTTGGTAGTTTTCAAAAATTGTAAAATTTTGCCATTTTAGGAAAATTTACAGGCATACCTTTGAGAGTCCGATTTTTTCCCAAAAAATTCCTAAAACTAAGGTAGGATGAATTGGCAACTAACATCCTAAATATGAGACATGCATTCTGAGTTATTAATGAAAACGATTTTTCAAAAACTAAAAAAAACACTAAATTGCAATTTTGAGGGTCAAGATGAAAGTTTAAAGCCCCAAAAATGTGCCATGACGGGGGCCATCTGCTTGAGGGTTTGTTGGGAATCCACATGCCACCTCATAACACAACCACCTGTAAAATTTCAGCCCAAACAGACACCTGAGTCAAAAGTTATGACCTCTGGAAGTTTCTTCATAAAAATCAAAACCCCTGAAATGAAATATAGGTGATTGGGATGGATGATTTGATAATAGATATGGAATCTAATGATGTTCTAAGATGCACCTATGTGATTCGGTTGATGAAAATATGAATTTTAGAGAATGCAGATGGATTGAAATGCAGATTGCGGATGAATGGAAGATGTAAATGATTTGATGAAGGTCAAGTTCGCCTATGGAAGGTTAGGTTCACCTATTCAAGGTCAGGTTCACCCATGCAAGGTCAGGTTCACCCATGCAAGGTTAGGTTTTCCCATTCAAGGTCATGTTCGCCCATGCAAGGTCAGGTTCGCCCATGCAAGGTCAGGTTCGCCCATGCAAGGTTAGGTTTGCCTATTCAAGGTCAGGTTCGCCCATGCAAGATTAGGTTCGCCCATGCAAGGTCAGGTTCGCCCATGGAAGGTCAGGTTTTCCCATGCAAGGTCAGGTTCATCCATGGAAGGTTAGGTTTTCCTATATGCTATTAGACCCTTAGAACAAGGAAGTGGACCCTTGGAAGGGGTAGATAGGCTCACGAAACAAGGAGACAAACACTCGAAATGGGGAGATGGGTGAATGGATCGGATGCTCCGAACGAAGGAATGGAGTTTCAGAATGAATGAACGGATACTCAAAATTAGTGAATGAATGATCCAAATGGATGAATGATTGGTCAGAACAAGTAAATGATCGCTCAAAAGGGGAGACAGACTCTCAAAGCGAGGAGACGAAAGATCAAAATAGATAAACGATTACTCAAAATGGATGATCAGAATGGGTGAATGGATACTTGGAATGAGTAAAAAATTGCTCAAAATAGGAGATTGACTCTCAGAACGAGGAGATGGAAGCTCAAAATGGATGAATGAGTGCTTAGAACGAGTAAACGATTACTCAGAATGGATGAACAACTCTCAAAACAAGGAGATGGAGGTTTAGAATGGACGAACGATTAGTCGGAAAGAGGAAATAATTGCTCGAAAGGGATGACCAATTGATGGAAATGAGTAAATGAATACTTGAAATGGGAGACTGACTCTTGGAACGAGGAGATAGATGCTCAAAATGGATGAATGGTTACTTGGAATGAGTGAATAGATGATTAGAATGAATGAACGATTGCTCAGAATGAGAGAATGAATGCTCATAATGAATGAACGAAAGCTCAAAATGAGTAAACAAGTGCTCAGAACGAGGAAACGAATGCTCAGAATGGGAGAGTGAATCTTGGAATGAGGAGACAAAAGCTTGAAATGGGTGAATGATTACTCAAAATGAATGAACGAAAGCTTGAAACGAGTAAACGAGTGCTTAGAACGAGGAAACAAATGCTTGGAATGACTGATCGGAGGATGAAATTAGCTGTTTGGAGGGAAGGTTCACCCAAGTTAGGGCAGGTTCACCCAATTTTGGGTAGGTTCATCGAAGTTAAGGGTAGGTTCACCAATTTAGTGGAAAGATTGACAATTTTGATAGAAATAAACTACAAAATGACTAACACAGAGGGCAGGTTCGCCCCTATTGAGGGCAAGTTTTCCCAAGTTGAGGGCAAGGTAATCTCTATTAGCTGAATTAGACTCAATTTAGATGAAAATGGCTATGGAAAAGGACTCAAAAGAGTGCAAATAGCAAGCAAAAAACACTAGTTTTGCACAAAGAAGACAATACAAGCAGCACAGTCCTAAGATTAGTGAAGAGGGTATGGTCAACACGGTCCTCTAATCTAGGCTGAACAAGGAAACTAGGGAGTCCTTGATATACACTCGGTATGTGAGGCACAACCGTGAACACCAGTCCATCACAAGCGTGAGTCGGGAACCCCAACAAGGTACTGGAGGCTTAGAACAACTCTTCACATCTATCTAGGTATCACCCTAGCTTCGACGCTCCACTAGACATGACGTGAATGGATTGAGGTACTATTGGTGTAATTGGTTATTTAGTTACACTTTAGCATAAGTTTACTTAGGAATATTTTATTTCCTAGGTTAATTATTATCCTTATCTAGTTGAGCTATCTTTTGCTCAAGATAAGATTAGGGTTGTGCATGATTGCCTTTTTGAAGGCTTTTGTATTATTTGTAAAAAAATTACTTTCAATAATCATTATGCTGGTTTTTGCTTGCACATATTGGCTCTAATACCATATAGAAGTTGAAAAACCAACTTCACAGTCCCCAAGAATCACCTGCAAGCAATCACCTATCATGAGTTTACTTAGGCATATTTTATTTCCTAGGTTAATTATTATCCTTATCTAGTTGAAGACTCAAGAGTAGCCTCCAGAGATGGATGATCAATAGGATCCTACTACACTGAAACAAAAGAAGCCACATTGGTAGCCACAACAATAGCAACAGGAGGTGGAGGAGATGGAATTTCTTCAGTTCTTTTGGAGCTACTTCATTTTGGGGGGATTTGTGGTCTCTTCTTTCCTCTCTTTTGGGGGGCTTCTTTCATGTATCTTTGTGATGGATGGTGTCCTTGGGGGGTCTTATGGAGTCCTCCATCTTTCATCACTTAGTTAGTTTGCATTCTATTTTGGGGAGGAGTTTTATTCCCATGTGATTTTCTCCTTTACCCCATTTGATTTAGTTTGCATTGCATTTGTGAATGAGTACCCGATCAGGCCTTGTTGCTGGGACTCATATCTTGCATAATAATTTGCTTCTCCCTAAGTTGCACTTATGGGGTGGTGTTGGTGTAATTAATTATTTAATTACACTTTAGCATAAGTTTACTTAGGAATATTTTATTTCCTAGGTTAATTATTATCCTTATCTAGTTTCTTCAGTTCTTTTGGAGCTATTATCATTCTGGGGGGATTTGTGGTCTCTTCTTTCCTCTCTTCTGGGGGGCTTCTTTCATGTATCTTTGTGGTGGATGGTGTCCTTGGGGGGTCTTATGGAGTTCTCCATCTTTCATAACTTAGTTAGTTTGCATTCTATTTTGGGGAGGAGTTTTATTCCCATGTGGTTTTCTCCTTTACCCCGTTTGATTTAGTTTGCATTGCATTTGTAAATGAGTACCTGATCAGGCCTTATTTTCGGGACTCATCTCTTGCATAATAATTTGCTTCTCCCTAAGTTGCACTTATGGGGGGGTGTTGGTGTAATTAATTATTTGATTACACTTTAGCATAAGTTTACTTAGGCATATTCTATTTCCTAGGTTAATTATTATCCTTATCTAGTTTCTTCAATTCTTTTGGAGCTACTTCATTATGGGGGGGATTTGTGGTCTCTTCTTTCCTCTCTTCTGGGGGGATTCTTTCATGTCTATTTGTGATGGATGGTGTCCTTGGGGGGTCTTATGGAGTCCTTCATCTTTCATCACTTAGTTAGTTTGCATTCTATTTTGGGGAGGAGTTTTATTCCCATGTGGTTTTCTCCTTTACCCCGTTTGATTTAGTTTGCATTGAATTTGTAAATGAGTACTTGATCAAGCCTTGTTGCCAAGACTCATCTCTTGCATAATAATTTGCTTCTCCCTAAGTTGCACTTATGGGGGGTGTTGGTGTAATTAATTATTTAATTACACTTTAGCATAAGTTTACTTAGGCATATTTTATTTCCTAGGTTAATCATTATCCTTATCTAGTTGAGCTGTCTTTTGCTCAAGATAAGATTAGGGTTGTGCAGATTGCCTTTTTGAAGGATTTTGTATTATTTGTAAGACAATTACTTTCAATAATCATTATGTTGGTTTTTTCTTGCACATATTGGCTCTGAGGGTTTACAAATTTTGTTCTGAATATCTGTTGTATGTGATAGGTGATTGCTTGTAGGTGATTCTTGGGGACTGTGAAGTTGGTTTTTCACTTCTATAGGTACAAATTTTTCTCTCCCCCCTTTGTATACCATGCTGGTACACGTGATTGGGATCGTCCCTTGGGGTGATGAAATCTCCAAGTAGGTCCCACTAAAAAGAGAACACTAATCATTTTCGGCTACTCCCCAGGCTCACACAAAGTGCAAGGGGAAAGCGTGAACGAAGTAGTGACCCCTTGGGTGACACAAAAGACTTACAGACATGACACACAATAGATTTGACTCCCCCCTAATTAAACTATATGCCTATATTAATAAGCAAAAATGATAACAAAATGATAAGCAAACTAGACAAACAGTGCTGAGACCGATCATTTTGCAAGAAAGGTGTTAGTTGTTTTGATCTTTGTTCTTCGTCAAGTGTGAAATAAGATGAAAAAATGTTAGCAAAAAGGTGGACACACTCACCAACACATGATGTTAGAGGGTTAGGACCTCAAAACGGTGAAAAATAGAAGCCAAAATGAAGCTTAAACAACTGTTTTACCTCACAGAAAGCTCTGCTTGGGCAGGTTCACCCTTGTCTTGGGTAGGTTCACCCCTCTATGGGGTAGGTTCACCCCTTAGTAGGGCAAGTTCACCCAACCTAGGGCAGGTTCGCCCATTCAACAAACTGAAGGCATAAATTGGCAAAAACTATCTGGTGCTCAGATGGGCGACCCTATAGGGAAAGTTCGCCTTTGTTGAGGGCAGGTTCACCCAAGTTAGGGAAGGTTCATCCAAAATAGGGAAGGTTTTCCCCTCTAAAGGTCAGGTTCTCCCAACAGTGGGTAGGGTTGCCTCTCTGCAACCTAAACCTACAAAAAGTGAAACAACAAAAAACGTAAAAGATAGGGACCTGTTTGTGGGTCCCACTGGGCGTGTTGGAAATGTGATCAAATGAAATTTCCTAGTCTAAATGATACAAAAAAAAGTGCAAAAAATGAAGGAAACAACACCTAACACTTCAAGATAAGCCTAGTTGAACTCAAAACAAAATAAAGATAACAAGAACAAATTTTACCTTGTATTGAGTTGATCTTTGGTTGGCCCTTGATAGTTGATTTTGTATGCTCCTTGATGGAAAAATGTGATGCAAATGGATTCAAAATGATGGGGATTTGATATAGATTAAAATGATGAATGTGAGTATTTGAGTAAGTGATCCAAATGGATGGAATGCAAGCTTGAAGATATGCAACAATGGTGGATATGATTGAATGCAAGATGGTTGAATGTTGTTGAAGACTTGAGAGTTGAAATTGTGATTGTGAATGAATGAGAATGAAAGAAAATCTTTCATTTTATGGAAAGAAGCCCTAGAGAAATGGATGGTTGAGATCTTACCAACATGGGAAAGATGAAGGGTTGTGATAAGTGGAGGACTCACAAGCCCTCACATCTTGCCATGTGGAAGATGAAGTGTCACAAAGACAAATGAGGTGGAGAGAGTACAAATGATGTGGAGGTACTTGCAAGTACCTTGGGCTAAGGATGATGATGACAAGTGAGAGGACTATGGGAATGAGTGAAGTTGTTGGAATAATAAATGTGAATTTTAAATTCACATGATTGGGAGTATTTTGTGGACAAAACAAGGTTCCCAAAAAGGAAGTTGAGAAGTACCTTGTATAAGAAAAGGTTTTCAAAAGGTAGGACTTTGACCCATGTGAGTGATGTGACCTCTCAATTATCACATGGGAAAGAGGAGATTCCTTAGAGGAATAAAAGTGAATTTTAAATTCACATGGGGAAGACAAAAATGAATTAAAAATTCCTTGGGGAATGAGAGTTAACTAAGATGCTGATTGGACAAGCTGATAAGTGATTAGAAGATAGTTAGTAGCTAATGAAGATTAAGAGCCAACTTGCAAAAGTTGGAGGATGTGACACATCCTAATCAAGGATTAGACATGTGCATATCCCTAATGATGGGATGAGGAGGTGGATTAAGATTAAGAAATAGATGATGGAGGATGTGACATGTGAGGAATTAAATAAATGTCTTATTTATTTAATTCTTTGAGGAAAAGGGGGATAAAGGGTAAGGTATTTAATTATTTAACTAGATAACTTAGGGATTTAGAGGACTTTAGGGGTATTAATTAAATAATAGTGATATTACTTAATTAATGCAGATGAAAGAATATTTAGATGAAAAGGGACAAATTTGGAAAAATGGTAAGTGTCCAAATTTAGGTGTCTACACAGTGAACTCCTTTAACATCAATGAAAACCTCTGTTCAACACTATAGTGGAGGGTACATATGGTCACATTTTTTGGACACCATGTGTTGTCCACTTGCTCAATTTGATATTACAAAAGATTGGCACAAAGATTGAGTGGGTCAAAGAAATCTACACAAAAGTTGAGGAGATTCAAATGTTTGTGACTAATCATCATATGTCACAAGGTATCTGCATGACCTCCAACTTGGAGTTGTTGATGGTAATTTAAATTTTATATTATTTATATATTTTTTAATTTTTAATTATTGAAACTTGATATGTGACATGTCTTTTAATTTTTAATCTTTTAATTTGTATTTTTTTACAGCATGTTAAGTTGCCAAAATTTAATTTGCATCACATAATCATCTTAAGATGACTTGTGAAGGTGCAAGATGCATTTAGTGCTATGAACATCATCATTCTTTAGAATGTATGAAGGCAATAAAGTACATAGAGATACCAAAAAGTTAAAGCATTGATCCTAGACGATGAGTGGTGGGATTGTGTGGAATATGTTTTGAGTTTCATTAAGCCCATCATCAACATAATTAAGTATGCTAATAAAAATCACCTATGTTTGGGTAAAATTTATGATGAGATATTGTTGAAAAATATGAACCATAATAGAAGCCAAGGAGCATTACCCAACATAAACATTTTTCAAAAGAGTGCAAATAATTATTGTTGATTGTTGGAACATGATGACCATGCCTTTACATCTCCTAGCACTTTATTTGTCTCAAAAGTATTATATTAAATATATACTTTCATTACTAAAGAGGGAGGCACCATATAGGGATGAAGAGATTGCTATTGACTACACGGTTGTATTTAGAAGAATACTTCCGAATGAAGATATACAAAGTATTGTCTTGAGTGATTTTGGTCACTTCATATATTAAAGCAATCATGATGTTTTTTCTCTTTGAGATAGATACAAAAACAATGCTCTTAAATAGTGATACATACATGGCCAAGGCTGTATTACTTATAGCCTCTTGTAATAAAAACTCTTTCCCAATTGTGCATCATTTTTATTTTTTAATTTTCTTGGTTTTTATATTTTTATTTATTTATTTATTATGAAGAGAGGGGTAAAAAATTATTGAAAACAAGAATCAAACAATACAAACAAATAACCAACACCAAAACATAAGGGGTTCTCAAAGCCCACCCAAAAAACAAGAATCAAAGAGTACCAAGAACCAACTAAAAAGGCACCAACTAACCCACTCGATGACCATCAATATCCTCTTAAATAAACACCTTCAAATTATGGACACAGTCCCTAGGAAGATGCTTCAATCATCAACCTTCCAATTGCCCCTATACTCAGAAGCCCATTTTGATAGGAAATCTGCAATATTGTTCCACACCCTCAGGATATGAACAAATTGCACCAAGTCAAGAGAAGTGCTTAATTGATGTATTTTTTGAACAATCGAAGACAACTACCAACTTGTCCCATCCAAATTTCTCTTGTTCAACCAATTTACTAGCAAATGAGAATTAGATTCACAAATAACCTTGCACCACCAATAGGAACAAACCTTTTCCAAAGCAATAAGAATAGCCATAGCCTCCATAAGATTATTGGTTTGATGGACCTGATAAATGGAGAAGAAGAGGACAACCCCAATACTATCTCTCCTCACTCCCCAAACCCTAGTAGGTCCAGGGTTTCCCCTAGAAGATCCATCAGTGTTAATCTTCAGGATCCCAACAAGAGGCATAGTCCATATTACCTCTCTCCGAATTTTCCTAATGGGAAATTGTCTCCCCCTTAAACTAGTCCCCCTTGGGCCTAATCTAGCTACACCCAAATTCTACACAAATATCTTCTCCCCACCATCTAAGGGAGTGCCTACCTCACACTTAGCAAAGATAGTCTTCTGCAACATACTAAAATTCCTGTGCCACACTTGGAGAACAACCAACCTCTTGTCCTAAAAAATCCTATGATTCCTTTCAGCCCAAATCTTCCAAAGAATGCAAGAAGG
Source organism: Sequoia sempervirens (assembly GCA_007258455.2). NCBI lineage: Eukaryota > Viridiplantae > Streptophyta > Pinopsida > Cupressales > Cupressaceae > Sequoia > Sequoia sempervirens. The sequence goes on along the minus strand of VDFB02105785.1, from coordinate 91,746,011 downwards.
ACCAATGGTCCAAGCCACTTGGAGATAAAAGGTCTTAGTAGATGGCCTCCCCATAGTCCTCTAGAAGTTCATCAAAGGAAAAGCATGAACATAGGGTTGCCTCCAAACCTGCCACCAACAGTGCCAAATGTACCTAGAGAAGGCACATTGGAAAAACAAATGTGAAAATGATTCCTCATTGTTGTCACATAGAACACAAATAGAAGGCCCTTGAAATCCTTTCTTCCAGAGATTATCCCAAGTGAGGCACCTATTATGGCCAACTAACCATAAGAAAAAATTGCATTTAGGCCACACAAAATTGTTCCATACATACTGTTATGCCTTGCATAACCCCCCCATTTTGTTTTGGAACAAAATAGGTCCCCCTTGTTTGTTTTGTTTCCTTTGGCCTATTGGTTTTCTGTCTTAGGCATTTTCCTTTTATTCTGTCAGAAGCGGAACTGAGACCAATATCAGGCTTGGAATTACATCCAAGTTTTGGTCTTGTTCCGTCCCCAGTTTCGGTTCTAATAGTTCCTATATTTTCATCTTTCGTTCTCTCTCAGAGCTGGGTCTGGGGAAAAATTTGAATGTTGAACTCTATCAACGTTTCTCGTTCGGGTTCCATCCTAGCCCCAACTCCACCTTTCCCTTTGTCTCTTCTGTGGTTGGTCGTTTCCCTCTCCGTTTTGTGTCTCGTATCTTGGGGGTTTCCCCTCTTTCTTTTCCTTTTTTGGGTGTCGTCGGAGGCGGGTTCGGAACAAAATCTGAACCTGAAACTTGGATAAGTTTCTGGTTTGGTTTTGGTTCCGATCTCGGTTTCGCATGTCTTGTTCTTTTGCTTTTGTTCCTTTTGTTTTGTCGTGGGGTGTTTTCTCCCCTTTCCTTCTCTCTTCCTTGTTCTTTTTCTTTGTCTTTTTTGGGTGTCGTTAGAGGTGGGACAGGAATGAAATATGAATCTGAAACTTGAAAAAGCTTCTGGTTCAGGTTTGGTTACAGTCCTGATTCCGCTGTGGTTGTTTGTTTTGTCCCGGTTCCGATCACTTGGTTGTTCGGTCGGGATTTTCCTTTGCATTTTCTTTGCTTTTGCGAATGCGGGGCCGGGATGGGGTCTAGACTGGGAAATGATGGTCATTCCCCATGGCTTGTTCCCATTCTGACTCCGGTCCCGGTTATGATTTCTTCTTGGTTCCACCCTCGCCAGTTTTGAAGATAAGGAAGGTGTTGTTTCCGGTTCTGTTTTGGTTCCACCTCCACTGGGGTTGGGTTTCTTTTGTCTAAAAGTTGAAGGCATAGTGAAATAATAGAAAATAATAATGATATATTTTATATGCTTTTGAGGACTAATGGAGACCTTGTTTTGTAGGATTAAGTCATGTACATGATAAAGTCCTGCCGACTCGATAGGGTCTCACTGACATGTTTTCTCCCTTCGGTATAGTGGAATACGCTCGATGAAATCTCTTGCCGACCCAAAGGTGTCTCGGTGAAAGTGGCGTAGTTTCGGTGTAATGTTTGGGTGACTACGAAGAGTCTCACTGAAATAGAATGAGCTTGGGGAGAATAGAGTAGCTCGATGAACAATGGTGTCCGAATTTAGCGAGAAATTTGGTGCTGCTTCCAGAGGACGGTCAATGCACAAAAAGATCTAGAGCAAGAAGAAGGCCAAAGGAAGAAGGAAGAAATCATGAGTCATAGGGACAATTGTGGTATTTACTGACAAGAGGCGGATTGGTATTAATGGAAATCTTTTTGAGCATTCAAGGCGGCTCCGATGGAGTTCAAAGGTGGATGCGGAGGCCAGAAGTAAATGCTATAGTTGCAAAAGATTTGAGATCATCCCCAAAACAATCCGTCACCGACATGGATAGCAGGGATTCACATTAAATGCAACATTAACTATAGCTACAAAAGATCTGAGTGCCGACCCTCCTGCAACCAACGGATATTTTGTAAACCCTAAAATAGGGGCCAACGCATTCTTTTTGATACATTTGGTATATATGGAATTTTGCTTGCCTTTTTAGGAGGACGAAAGGTAGAATTTTTTTAGAAGAATAGAAGATATAGATAGAAGTTTTTAGGAAAGATAGAGGGGACAAAAAACTACATCCTGTTTCTTGGTAAAGGGAGCTTCTTTTGTATTCTTAGTTAGGAGTTAGATTTAGCATAGAAAGTAATGTATCTTTCAAGTTTTCTTAGTGTAGATGGAAACAATATGAAGACATAGATTTTTTGTACATTGGTGATTGTGCCAGATTTGTAAATGTTGCTTATTTGTTTCACTAACAGTAGAAGCAACCAGATTAAAATCTACTCCATATTGTGTTCTAGAATGGTATTTATCTTGAGTTAATCATTTGATTTGAGAAGCTGTCAAGGAATGAAGTGTTATTTTGTGTTTTAATTAAAATGATAACTAGTAATTTGTTGTGGAAATCAACACTGTGAATGGATGCAACTGTGTGTTAATCACAAGTTAATTTTGTTCTTCAGTTTTAGTTTACAATTCCTTGAAATATAACAAGTCTGGTTAAGTTAGATGAATTATCATTCTTTTCAGTACCAAAACCTTGATCTATCTTTTTCTATTTCTTTAAAAAACCCAATTAAAGTAGGTTTAAATTCATGCTTGATCTTAGAAAAATCCACAAGCTCAACACCAGCAGGCCCCTTGAAAATTATAGTTCACATCAACCATTGAGCAACATCAGCACAGTTGAGAACCAACTAGCAAGAGCTTGGGAGCTAAGATATCCCTGTGTTGTCTTTCTCTTTCAGGAGAAACAAAATAGCAATATTCTGTTTAACTGTTCCTGTGCTATTTTGACCATCAACACATACTTCCACAACAAGACTTCAACTCCTCCATATTTCCTCATATCTAGCTCTTGATAGCTAGTTGCAATTTAGAACACCCCCATAGGATCATGCCCTAAGCGAGAACATCATTCTTCAACAAATAATTGCATGTTCTTCCCACTAAGATATTTGAAAACTAGGGATAACTTTAAGAAACCCCCTCAAAAATATATAAATCATGATGAATCTTTCATATATTTGGAAAAAAATATTAATTTTTATTGGTGAATCTTTCTTCTTTTAAAAAAAATATTAATTTTTATTAGCGAATCTTTCTTCTTTTTTGAAAAAATATTAATTTTATTGGCAATTTTTTTAAACCAATAAATTTTTGTAGAAAATATCAGTGAATCTTGGTAAATAACAGGAAAATTTATTAACTACCATGACAAATAATCCTTCCAATTTAATAAAATATAGTTCTTATGAAAAAGTAGGGGCTTGAGGTTGGAAATCATTGATGAGTTTAAGGGGTAGAATCTATAATATTTAGTTGTTACCATTGATTTAAAATATAATCTAATGGCTCTTGTTGTATTTCATGAGGTAAAATGTACTCATGACTTGTAATGGTCATGGGGCCTGAAATTGCTTTTAGACTATAATTTCAAGCCCCACGAGCATTACAAATCATGGTACATTTTACCTCATGGAATACAATGAAGGTTGTTAAATTATATTTTAAATCAATCGTGGCAACTAAAGATTGGCGATATGACCTAAAGTAACTAATAATTATGATATTTTATAGGCTAATTTATTTATATTTTTACAATAAATTATAAAATTTAGGCAATCTAATCCAATCATGTATCGATTATTGTGGCAAATTTTTAATTTAAAAAGGTTAAAAAAAAACACTCTAGTGATTTAAATAAGACAAATGAAATTTTATAAAAATATGGTGATTCAAGTTGCCTTACAACTTGATCTATTAGCCAATTGGTAAATATTAGCCACTAAAAAAATCATGGCTAACAACTCTTTGTGATATTACTGATATCCCCTAAGGGCCATAATTGACACTCTTTCCACTTAGCCACCTCAACCTGACCCATTCACTTAACAATTTTGAAGTCACACACCTTAAAAAAACCAACCTCTTGGAAGAGAAGATAAAGATGTTGAAGATTAGGGTGACTAATCACAATTAGGCGGTGGCCATCCCAAGAATCCAACCAAAAGAGGGCATCAAAGCCCCTATTGCATATCCAGAATAATACTTGTTCGATTAGATTTGCCCCTCACTTTAGAGTATCCTAGATCATAGACCCCTTACCTATCAGGGAGAAGTGAGGCACATATTCTCTTGACACCCACCTCAGATATTTAGAAGAGACAATTCAGGCCTACGATTGGTCCTGATTAGTGTACCATCTCCAGTAAAGCTTGGAAACCAAAGCTTGACCGGTAATGTTAGTTTGATGCAACCCCAAGCCATCCATTTGTATTGGCCTACAAATAGATTCCCACTTAATAAGGATCCACTTCTAAGAATCTAGGTTGCCAACCCATAAGAACTATCTAAAGAGAGCATCCAATTCCTTAATGAAACTAACAGGGGAATCCTGCACCATACACATGCAAATAGGAAGCGCTTGAACCACAACCTTCAATAACATTATCCTCCTAGCAAAGGATAACCACTTACAGGACCAATGGTTGACATAACCACAAAATGTGTCCAACACACTCTGCTAGGTGCCTCTTGGCAATGAGCTAAAAAAGAGAGGAACATCTAAGTAATTAAAAGGAAGAGCCCCAATCTGAAATCTAAGAATACATGCAATACGAGACTGAAGAAGAGGAGTATTGAAGAATAAAATAGAGGACTTCTCTTTATTCATTCTTTTCGCAACAATAGCAAGATAAATATCCAAAGCTCATTTGAAGTTACTCGCTTATCTAATCATGGAAACTTCCAAGAGCATAGTATCATCCACAAACTGAAGATGAGATTGTGGGGTCAATCCATCACCCTAGCTCCACCCTTGAAAAAACCCCTATGAATAGTGGGATTTCAAGAGTCTACCCAAGCCTTTAGCCATAATAATAAATAAATATGGAGATAAGAGGGCACCTTACCGAAGGCCTCATGAGGTGCCAAACAAAGTGGTGGGAACTCCATTAATCAACACTGAATAAGATGTTAACATGACACAACTCATCACCCATCTAATCCAACCCTCTTCAAACCCAAAAGAATTGAGAAATTTTTGAAGAAAGGACCACTTCACTTACACATAAGATTTTTCCATGCCCAACTTGATGAATATGGCCTTTTCCTTGGATACTTACGTGGAATGAATTTCCTCATAAATAATAACCACTCCATCTTGAATTTGTTTACTTGTCACAAAACCTCCCTACTCTTCTGAGATAATTTTGATTAGCCAAGGTTTTAGCCTATGCAATTATCTTAGAGATAATCTTATAGACCACATTACATAGAGAAATTGGCCTAAAATGGTCCAAAGAGTTAGCCCCTTCCCTCTTGGGAATCAAAGCTAGAAAGGTAGAATTAAAAGCTTTCAACATCTATTTACTATTTTGTGACTCTTGCACAACCTCCAAAAAATCCAATTTAATAATACCCTAGAACTCCTAAAAAAATTCTATAGGGAACCCATCAGGACCAAAATCCTTACCCTTCTTCATCATGAACACTAATTCCTTAGCGCCACGTCTCATACTTTGATGCTATTTTGACCATGACTTACTTTGATGCTATTTTGACCATGACTTACTTTGATGCTGTTTGACCATGACTTGTGGGATTTAATATAAAAATTATGATACATGTTAGAGCAATATAATATACTACAATGCTTTGATGTATGGGAATGTAGAAAAATAATTGTTTTCTTTCAGAATTATGAGTGCATTTTATATAAAATAGGAATGTTGATTTAATTATTGTTTAAATTTATATTTCTACATTGGTTACTAATACACTTTCGTTTTTGCACGCCTGAGTGCATTTGCAGGTGATCGAAGGCCAAGGTGATCGAAGGCCAAGAGTGTGATTGAGGAAAAGAAGGTTAGCTTCCCGACAGGGTAAAAGAGGAGAAGCTCTCGATTACGCACACACCACTTAAATCATGTAGCTGCATTAGGTCATGTCTGTTTTTCAATATGATTGCGTGAAATTGATTAGCATAGCAAATTTAAAATATGGTTTAATTAACCTTAGAAATTGTGGAAATAATATGGCTTATTCTATTTTAATTAATCCCCATTTATATTTGAGCAACAAAAAGGAAAAATCTGTTTTAAAAGAAATATAATTAAAAATAAAACAAAACAAATAATGGAATAGAATATTGTGTTTGCATAAAATGAAATTATAGGTTTGCATAAAAGGGGATATATTTCTGTTTTGTATATGGTTAATTTTCCAAAAATAATGAGGAATGAACAGCCCGAGAGAACATTGGGCTCTGGAAATTCTATCTTAAAACCAACAATGCAGTTGGCATGTGGCAATCCTTAGAATTTGCATGAGAATTTTATCTGTCATCTGGAAATTTTATGCATGATCCTCGAAAAGAGGAAGAGAGCTTTAAGAGAGAAAAGAGGACTTCGATTGAGGCATATCCGAGAGCTCTGGAACAGAGACGAAGAAGGTATTCTGCACTGGAAGCAAAATTTGCCAGGTTCTTTTCATGCTTTGCCTTCTTTTAATTTAAAATGGCAGTAAGGAAATGGAAGGAATGTAATGCTTTATTCCATGCTATGAGTACAAACAACTGAGAAATCTTTCCAATTTTCATTTTTTTTTTAATCTGGGTAATTGCTTACTTCTCTTTGTTGCAATATAGAATACACATTCTTTTCTTCAGAATTAGGGTTTTTATTCTGTTGCAAATTCTGCAATTTATTAAACTGTTCTCAAGTATAACTACAAATATATATATATATATATAAACATATATATATATGCATATATATATGCACAGGAATTCGAATTCCCGTGCATATATATATGAATATATATATATGCATATATGGTCTGCATAAAAACTCTGTCATCTGGTTAAATTCAAAATGCCTTTGAGATAAATTCGAATGCAGATATACTGAACGAAATGACTTCTTTATTTTGAGTTTTGAAATTGTAAACCAAAGGAAAGAAAGGGATTTAATCCCTTGTCCTTCCCATGGGAAGGACGCGACCCTGTGAGAGGCTCGCGCCTTCCACAGGCCGCGGCCTATGGAGGAGGCGCGAGCCCCTCATAGCCCGCCCCCTCCCCATGGGAGGGGCAAGGGCTTCCCTGAGCCTTATGTTGCTCAATGCCAGTAAGGAAACCATGTAAAATGTCATGTTCTGTGTGCACGGCCAGTGAACTCTTTGAATAGTTTTAAAAACTAGAATTTCTTTCTTCAAATTACACGCAGTTGTACATGAATTTCTACACACACATATATATATATACATATATTTATAGATATCCATGCATATATGTGCCAAAATACAAGTTGAAACAGGAAAACCATTTCCAGAAAGTAGTATGAACTCTGTTAATTATACACAAATATCTCAGAAATGTTAAACCTGAAACAAGAACAGAAATGTCTTTGAGAAACCATGTAAACTGGAAAGCATCTTGATTACTTTAACATATACTTACTTACAGAAGTACAATCCTGAGTAAAGGAATACAACATAAAATTTGAATGCAAGATTATCTTTCAAACCTCTGAATTTCTGAATAAATTGCACTGTTTCAGTATATTATTATTACTCTGAAACCTGTATTGAAATTGGGAATTACACTATCAGTCAGCCTGAGCTTGGAAAGAATAGAAATACATACTGAAAACAGAAAACACTGTTCCATTCAAACAAATTGATTAAATCTTCTTTCTAATAATGCACTGAAAAGTATTAAGACATATATGTTCTTCTTTAAAAACAGAGCCTTTATCCAAATCAGAAAAGGGTTACTTACCAAAGAATAAACGAAATCTTACTACTGAATTTACAAAGGATGTTCTGAAATTCACATTTGAAATTCTTTTAGAATTAATTGAATGATTGAAACATGTACGAAAATGCATAATTTTCTGCTTTGGTATTTATTCATACTTCACTATGGTAACTTCCGGGACAGGGTGCCGAAGGTGGGCCAACAGAGACGGTAGTATTACCTTTTCTAAACTACCATTTACTTGTATTATTTATGCTTGGCCAAGCACTTGTACCATTGAAATAGATGGGTTGTTTTTATTTTAAAAGCCTAGAAACATATATGTATTTGAGTCTCTGCCACCTCCTGTTGCAAGAAATGTGTTTATTTCTCATGTTAGAAATGCATATAGGCATCAGGCACGCATCGAGAGTTCCCTCCTGTTTTACTGTTTCGGGTTGCTAGGCTCCTTTATGCAGGGCCGGGGATTCCTTCGAGTTAGGAAGGGACCCGGGGAAGTCATGGACTTCGTGGTTGGGCGGAAAAGGCGCCTGAATCACATTCTTGGCCCCAGCTCGCAAGAAGACCGAAGGTGTCACGGCGGTTGGTGGTTCCAAGTTTTATTTGCTATTGATGTACTTGTGTATTATTCAGGATTGGCTTGTGAAGCCCATTGTAAATGTATATGTATTTGACATTCTTTGTTGAAACTTTGAAATAGAAGTATGATTTGAAAGTATCTAATGTAACATTGATTTGAGGAGTTAAAGTTTTTATAACTTAGCATAGAAAAGATGTTTCTATTAGAATTGTTGATTCTTCCAAGTGAGGTTGAATATATGTATATGAGAAAGTCATTTATGTTTTGTATAATCTTGATACATTACATTGATATTATTATTATACATGAAATGCAATTTAAATTCTCTTTTATTAAGATCATTTGGAAGTGTTATGAACAATGTTGACTTCTTGGAAACCTTTTTATAATGGTTTGAATAAATTGGAAATACTCTTAATTTCTCTTTAATACTGATTTAAATGGATTGAATACACTCTTAATTTTCTGAGCGCTACATAAGCTCCTATAAAGAAATTGGCCTATTGACCCCCTTATTTGCCTCAATAGGGACAATAGTAGAGACACACTCCAAAACACTATTCTCATCCAATGACTCCTCGAAAGAATCCTCTGAGAATAAAGAAGAAAAGTAGTGAACAACCTCTTGCGAGATATCTTGAAAAGATGATAATTGTATTCCACATGAAGAAAAAAATTGATGATATTGAGTTCCCATGACCTCGAGCTTTGAAAAAATTATAGAAGAAATTTGTATTCCTATATCCCTCTTGAATCCAAACAATCCTAGATTTCTATTTCCAAAAAATATCCTCACACAACTTCCACTCTGACAACTCCTTCATAGCTTCCACTTCCTTTCTAAGGGAGTCTTGAGTAAGCCCATAGTTTTTGTTTCATTTGGTGATGGCTTCCAGAAAATTCTATGCAACTAACTTCTCCTTAAAAATATTTCCAAAGCACTTCCTATTTCACCTTTTCAGCTGAAATTTCACAAAATGAAGCATGTTGAAAAATGTATACATATCTGTACCATACATAGGTAGACCTTTACCCCACCACTCTTTCATATAGTCATGCAAAGACAAATCTCACAACCACATAAGCTAGAATTTGAATGAGGGATTATTACTAGCATCACTCCCATAAGCATATAATTTTATAGGCCAGTGATCTGAGCCCCTCCAGTCGAGAATCTCCAAACTGATGATCTAGTTGTTGGAAATCCAAAAGCTTGAGACTAAAAATCTATCCAATCTCTTTGAGATAGAGTATTCCCTACATCTCCTATTACTCTAGGTAAAAAGGCCATTGCTTGGATTTATATCAATCAAACTCAATGCAAAAATATTATCTCTAAAAACCAAAGGAGAAGGCTCAAGTCTAAACACACCTCCCCTCTTCTCTTCTAAGTTGAGGATAACATTAAAATCACTTGCCACAATCCAAGGAAATAATAGAGCAAGGGATCAAACATATCTAATGTGAGCTCAAAGGTGAGACTTACTAGCCAAATAAGTTTGAGCATATATATTGAAAAAAAGACACCAGAATCAAAACTTGAGGCAACCATGGATAGGGAATGTCTATCAGAAACCCACCAAAGGGAAGAAATATTTTGCGAATCCCAAAGACAAACAATACCTCCCACACTACCTTGAACACCAACACACTAACATTGAACCTACCACCAGAGTTTGGAAGCCACTTTGAACATGTCTTCCATGGATAACTTGGATTCTCGAATAAACATAACATCAAGAGAATGAATCTTACTCAATTCCCGAACAACCTTTTGTCTAGGGATGTTGTTCAAACCCCTTGCATTCCAAGAAAGTGCAATAATTTTTGGGAATTAGAGAAGTGAGAGTCCAAGGTTTTGACTAAGTTCAAATCCACTAAGTTCTCTCCCATTAATTTAATCTTATCCTAATATTTTTTCCTCCCCAACTTGGAGGTCTTCTTCACACCCCCTTTTTGAAATTCTTTTCTGAAGTCCCAATGTAAGTAAAACCTTGTACCTTTTCTAGGTTCATGAACCCCCACCTTCGGTTGTGGTTCTAGCAGGAATAGAGTAGATCCTTGACCCACCTCATTATTCATAGGAGGGGCCAACACAACAAGAGATGCTTGAACTTGATCAATATCCATCAGTGACTGGGTTGTTCCCTCCACTAATTTTTCAAGACTAAAACCTTCATTAGGAGCCAAATGCTCCATCTCTAAAGAAGTTATTTTAGAAAAGGCCCCATCCAAGTTTACCTCTTGTTGGTCAACTTCTTCCAAAGCTTTAAACTGATTAAAGGACACATCACCTTACCTATCCTTCAGGGTTCTTTTTTGGACTCTTCCATTATTGTAGACTTTCACTGGGACAAAACCATCCTTATCAATTTCCCCATCTAACACAAGGTTTTTTCCTTTATCCTTCGTTGGAGCTAAGCGAGGAGGCACCTTGGTTGAAACTCCATTGGTAGACAAAATTGAAGAGTTATGTTTGGGTTATTTCCTATACAAGTGCCTTACTCATGGAAAATATGACACCAAAAAGAGAGAGCTTCATAATCCAATTGTTGGATCCATGACATGGAACCAACCTAAATTTCCATCAAATCTAGTAATGGATTATATAAGTCAATCTCAACACAAATATGAGCAAAGGATATTAACTTCTTATTCAGATTTTGTTGCGATGGCCCAACCAGTTTTCCCAACATAAGAGAAATCATATGCAAAATATCATTTCACCAGAAGTCAAGTGGGAGCTAAGGAAGCCTTACCCAAACTAGGACTCATGACAAAAGTTCCTCAAATAAATTAAACTTGATATGCCAGGGTTTAATAAACGGCCCTGCTTGATTATAAAAGTATGGGCCTCCTTCAAAAGATTTGTTTCTATCTTTCAGACAAGAAAAAACCACCACAAAATAATTGTTGGCTACTTGTATCACCTCCATATCCCCCTTCGGGTTCCAAGTTTGATGAGCCCATGATTCAAGAAATAAGAGAGAGACTCAAATTTCTATGAACTTGTAGATCAAGGCATGATTGCTTAAGTAATTCACATATTTTTCAATAGAGTTCGATTGGATAACTAGTACTAGGAAAGACAAATTGGTTACTAAGCAACCATTCACTTTTAGAGCTTGGGATCCACCCATCTGTGAAGATCCCATCCCATTCAAAGAATTGCTTAGAAAATTTATAGCTTTATCATGGCTCAATGAGGGAGGATCAACCCCCATCACAATTGTAGAGAAAGATAATTTATCAAACCTACAAGAATCTACCCCTAACACGATACCCCAAAGGTGCCCAACCAAAAAGAAAAGAAGCAAAAAGGGGAAAAAACCCCACTCTAGCACCTCCACAACCCAACACAAACCCCCAATTGGACAAACCCACAAAGCCAACAACAACCCACCCCCATAGAAAAAGCCACACCTCCACCCAAAGCCTACAATAGCCACAGGCACCCAATGCACCAGCTCAAGGAAAAACCATGACCCACACCCCCTACAATAGCAACAAAATGCCCTCATAGAACCCATGCACTAACAAAGCCACCACTGCACCTACACAAAGCAAAGGAAGGGACCTTACAAGCTGCCCTAAGGGCTTGCAAGCCCTACCATGGCCCATGTAGGCCATAGGAACAACAATGCTCTACCATTCTTAGACCCATGTCCCTCATTCTTGCCTTACTCCTATATGTTCTCAAAACCATGTTTCTTTTGTTTCTTATTTATTGCTATGTATTGTAATAATATATTTTTATAATTTATAATTTATGTTTTGTAATTATAAATACTAAATGTTGAATGAATATTCAAAAAGTTACAAGTTCTTCAGCTAAATGGAATTGCAGTACAACTCTTTCATTCACTTGGTTAAACACAACCAATTGGGTGCAAAAAAACTGGGGATTTAGTATTTGTGCACTCCAACCTTCATTTCTTGTCACATAAGACACCTAAATACAATGAGTGGATGACAAAATTGGGATCAGACTCACGAGTGTGCCAACATAGGTGCTACAATTGCACAACTTTCCAAAGTCTCTATAGATGAGACAACTTTTTCATGTGGCACAACGAGTGGGAGTGACACTTTAGCTGATTGCGGTTCAAACAAAATTGAACCAAATATTGAATTTGATGCTTTTGATGAAGATCAATATGAGGACTATTAAATATATAGTGTAATTTTCATTAGGTATTATTATTTTGATTTGACAAGTAATTGAATTATGAATTTATGACCTTTTATTTTTACAAATTTTAATATGAGGTATTTAAATATTTTGTTTATTGGCAATTATGAGTATCATTGTTTTTTATATTTTTTATTTTATAATTTTGAGTTTTTTAATACATACATATATGTATGTATGTATTAAAAAAATTTAAAATTATAAAATTATATTATATATCGTTGAATAAGTCCTCCCACCCAAGAAAATAATTTGTTATCTGATACTCATACCCACACTCATACTAGAACTGGTAACTTAAATTTTACTCTTAAATCTTATCTCATTCTACCCCCATTTGTCTTGTCTTGTATTTAGATTATATAGTTTTTCTCAATTTAAGGGCTATATACTTACCCCTTGAGTCATGGGTTTTAAGTTCTTTGATTTAAATTCCTAGTGCTTTTTTTTTTTGGTAACTAAATGCACTTTGAAGTGCCATTAATTGTCTTTGGATAGTTGTAGATATTGATATAATTTATTTCTTCCTTTACCACATGGGTTGTAAGTTTGTTGAAAATGGCCAATCAATTTTGATTGAGTGGGTAGATGTTGATTCTACTAGTAAAATAACAAATTTGAAAACTTTTAAGTTCTACATTAATGACACTAAGGCCTCCACTAGCTCATCATCATAATGACATTGATATTACATGAAAGTTGTAGACAAATTTGTTAGAAGAATATCTGTTAATGCAAATGATAGGTGTAAGTTATGTGTGATTGTCTTAGAATCTAAACAAAAGTACTTTATGCTCACTAGAAAAGAATAAATAAAAAATAATGTGAAAGTTATACTTGAATCCTTATGAGGATATTGGTGGATTGACTCAATTCAATTTTGTTCTCCTTTTATTTCTAATATTTTTAGACAAAATAATGAACCTAGGTGCTACTCATCCTAAGAGGCTAGAGCTAAAATAATTCCATTTAGTCAAAGCAATTAGAGCTAACGCTTGACGGTTTTATGGTCATCTATTCAACTCATAAAGATTACTTTCAGTTGAACATGCCATGAATTTCATTTGCACTTGTCTTTCTTTCCAACCAAAAGATGAATCTTGAATATTGAACTATGGTTTTGTGTTTGTATTTGTCAGTGAATGAAGGAACAAAGGGTTACTAGGAAATTACCTTTTTCTAGCAGATTGCATTTGTGGGAAACATTTCCATACAAATTGTTGCTACCTTGACTTTTATCATATTTGGTTTTTGCTTACATACTTACCTATGTCTAAATTTTCTTGTTCTACAGACCATTTTAAGCTATCACACTAGTGGTAAGCTTACATTGCAATAAATCATCATATTATTTGGAGAGTATGAGTTATTATCCCAATTTCCACATCCTTTCCTTAAGGTGGGCAAATGCAAATTTCTACATTCAACATACTAGGATTTGCTACAAGAGTTATTGGTTGGATTCTACATGATGGTATACATATCTACTAGGGGAGAGGGGTTCATAGTGGAGCACCCTATCTTTGGAGGTTCATGTGGACTGGAAATAAAATAAAAAATTGCTCTCACATGCTTCAGTGGACTTGTCAATTTGGTTTTTAGCCAATTGGATTAAATTTTCCACTTTTTGTGCTCCAATTGGTTTGACGTGTTCATTACTTGTCCATTTGGACAACTGAGAAATCATCGGTCGCGTCCACCCCTGGAGGTTGCATGGTTGAGACCTGGAAATGGATCAAAAAGATGCATGACAACCAAATAGTTCACCACCTTGAACATCCACTTCCTCGAGTATTTATCACGCACTGCCTCCTCACTCCCTTCCATCCAACAACTTGCATTACACATCACTTCCCATTTACTTGAACTAAATGACACACAATTCCAAGGTCTTAGATCATTCAATGCTCCAAAACCTCATTCATCTTGCTCATTTTCACCCCTTTCCTACACACATCTTCTAGAGTCTTTATTTTGTTAGGCATTGATACATGTTCAGCTCCAGACTCTGCAACCATCCTTCGACACTGATATATGTTCGACTCCGCACATTCTTCTTGGAACTACTTGACGATTGTATGAGGGTTATTTCTGTACCAATTTCGAGCATCAAACATGTCCTCCATTTGATGCAGGTGAGGTTTTTAATCTCACTAAGGCTATACATTGTCTCGTGTTTGTTGTTGCTTCTTTCTTTGAATTATTTGTTTGATTTATTCAAATATTTTGCATGTCATTAAATCTGTGTTCGGTAAGTTGAAGGTTATGTTAATTTGTTTCTGAAATGAATATTTATAAGTTTTCTCCAATTATTCAACCTTTTAAGGTTATGTTGCTTTTTGGGTGTTTTGAGATTATGTGTTCTTAAACACAATTACTTTAACAAGGAAAACAATGTTTTGTTCAAACATCACCATGACTTTTTTGATGGGTTTTCAATCTCCAAATTGGTTTGTTCTTTATTTTAATGTTAGGGTTTTGATATTATAATAAAACAAAGAGTAAGGTTTCAATGCTTCAGATGTAGTTGAGTCCATCTTATATTTTGGCATGCATTTGTATTCATTTTTTCTTCATTTCACAAATATTCATTGCATGTTTCTTCATTTGTTTTAAAATATTGGTAAATTTCTAGTTTACAATCATTTTGGGTTGTGGTTAAACTATATCATTTGAAACACATGTAAATATTGGGTTTTCTATATAGGCATATGTAACAAACTAAATATTGGGTTTTCTTTATTATGTATAGGCTTTTACGTATTCTGTATTGGCTTTTGGGATGACTTGCAAATTAAGCTTTTAATCCTAATATGAAATTAATTTGAAATGTTCAAATTTTGTTGAGAGATGCACACAAGTCTCTCTTAATTTCTTTCATCCCTTTCTTAAATTTTTCTTTATATTTTAGTCACATACTGTGTCTTTGGAATCTTCGGTCTGACAATTACCTTAAATATGTCTTGTCTCAATTTTCAAGTCATTTCACTCCTATGGTGGTATATTCAGTGATATATAGATAGATAAATATATAGATTTATAGAAAATAGACATATATTTGATTTTATTTGTTCTTCATTTCAGTCATATACATATGTTAGTATATTCGGTCTGCAGATTAGGCAAATTGTTTCTTTTAAATTTTTGAAGTCAAATATGTGTGTGTGTATGTGTGTTTTAATTTATTCTTTATTTTACTTTTTATGTAATATATCTATATATCTATGCATATGTATTTTATTTGGTCTATGTAACTATATATGTACCAACATGTGTATGTGATTGAAATGAAGAACAAATTAAAACAAACGAATTGCTATATATATATATAGTGTTTGGTCTATATATATACATAGATGACTTCAAAAATTGAACAAGACACAATTTGTGTAATTGTTAGACTGAATATACAAACATATGTATATGATTGAGATGAAGAACAAATGAAAACAAGGATGACTATATATCTACATATCTATCTATATTTGTATGAATTTACATTAATCATATATTTATAGTTCTATATCTATCTATCTATCTATCTATCTATCTATCTATCTATCTATCTATCTACCTATCTATCTATTTATATATATGACTTAAAAAATAAAACAATACTGATTTTGGTTGACTCCCAAACGAAATATACAAACATATGTAAATGTTTGAGATGAAGATAAATTAAAACAAAGAGAGGACTACATATCTATATATCTATCTATCTACATATTTATGTATATATGTTTTATTCGATCTATCTATCTACATATCTATCTACATATCTTTCTACATATCTATCTATATATTTATGACTTAAAAAAATTGAACAAACAAAATTAAACAAGACCAAATATATGAACATATCTATATGACTCAAATGAACAAAAAATTATAACATATAGATTACTTTATATGTATATATCTATGCACATACAAATCTTTCTATATATTTATCTATAAGCTAATGTATATCTATCAACACACACACATATGACTATATGACTATATCTATAATCATCTCTTTGTTTAAATTTGTTCTTTATTTCAATCTTATACATATGTTGGTATATTCAGTCTAACACTTAGCCAAATTGTGTCTTGTTTACTCTGTTTGAATGGTGCACAATTTCAAAGCCTTAGATCATTCAATGATCCAAAACCTTGCACATCCCACTAACTTTGACCCCTTTCCTATACACATCTTCTAGAGTCTTCATTGCCTTAGGCACCGATACATGTTCAACTTTGCTCTTTGCAACAAACCTTCAACACTGATACATGTTTGGCTTCGCTCATTCTTCCTCTGATCGCTCAACAATGGTTACTTACTCTCGTAAGGTATACACTGCAACTTGACTTTCTCTCGTAAGGTAAACACTGCTACTTGACTTGCATGCTACCTCGTTTCAATTGTTCTCATAAGTTTTAGCTAGATAAATGGAGCATAGAGGTGACTAAAACAAGCCGCATCCTAATATGGAGCACATGGGAGTGGGCGAGAGAAGGCGCGAAGGAGGAAATTTCAAATATGAGGAGGTTGATCAGGGTGACGACGATGAGGATGGGGATTCACAACTTTCGACTGTTGTTGTTGTGCGTGTATCTCTTCCCTGTTGTGGAGTTTGGCACAAATGAAGGAAGGGAACGAGGAAGGACGTGAGAAAGGGCCACACTCTATTGTGAAAAGTTCCCCCATTTGCTACTAGCAATGTTGAAGATGAAGTGGATGATGATGAAGATGGTGTAGAGGTTTTGGAGGAAGATGCTTTTTTGTGTCACCCTCAATCCCTTGTTGCCTCTGGTAGGCCTATTGGCAGAGATAGAAGTTCTATGGTTATTGAAGGTGCTACAGATAAATACGTTGCTATGACAGATGCCACTACAAAGGAAAAATGAGTGCCTTTTGGTTTGTGTTGTTCATAATCCTGACGAAAAAACCTAGCTTCTTCTGCTTTCTCTACATATGTTAAAGATGGTGTTGGAGATGAGGTTTTCGAAACTTGTGAGGGAGGTAAGGGGTTATCCCCTATCTCTACTCTCTTTTCCTTGGCAGATTCATATTGTGAGGATTTAGATGTTGGGTGGGAGGTTGAAGAACCCCTTTCCCCTCCTACCCTATCTTATGAGGGGGATTCTATAGATGAAGAGGAGGAGTTCCTCATGGATTTTTTATTGGAGGCTCATCAGAAGGCTAAAAAGATTATTGAGGTGCCTATGTTTGAGGCCACTGATGGTGCTCAATTTTTGGGTTTGAGGAAAGGTTTCCTCTTACCCTCTAAAGATGCCTTGCCCTCACGAAGGATAGTTTGGGTTCTATCCTTCCTTGTCCCTTTTTCTCTGGATTTGGTGGAGTGTAGGTCTCAACCATTGGTGGATGATGTTGCTGCTTCTTCTCTAGAACTTTTTTATTTATCTTGATGTGTACAGAACCTACCTGTTGGTGGATGAAGTTGTTCCTTTGTCTGTTTTCCATTCTAAACTTGATATTCCCCTAGTTGTTGGCCGTGTTCCTACCCCTAGTGGGGTGAAGGAAGGTTTCTCTAATGAGAGCTCCAACAACCTGCATGATTTGGTAGCTAGGAAAATTAGCTTTGAGGTTCCTAATTCTCTTCTTGAGGAGACAACTGAATGTTGTTGGGATATTTTGTGGTAATCACCCCAACATTGCCACTATTCATAGATGGATTTTATGAAATTGGAAGCTTTATGGAAAGGTAGAGGTTTCTACAATGTTGAATGGATTTTTCCTTTTCTTGTCAAGGGGATTGTTCTAAGGTCTTGATCGACGACCCTTGGTTTTTGGGGTCAAATGGTTTAAGTCTTCAAAATTGGTTATCAGGTTTCAATCTTATGGTTGAATCCTTCAAGTTTCCTATTTGGGCCCGTTTACATGGGCTTCCCATGGAATTTTGGAATGAAAATATTTTCATGCTTATTGCTAACTCTTTTAGGAAATACAATGCTATTGATAAGATCACTAAGTTTAAAAAGCAATTATTATATGCTAGATTTTGTGTGTTTGTGGAGAAAAATCTGCAGCTACCCACTCAAGTTACCTTGTCCTCCAAATTGGTCTTTGGGTTCAGTAGTTAGACTTAGAAGAATCCCCTATTATCTTTCTTGTGGTAAAGTGGGTCATTCTTCCAATAGTTGTCACAATAATAAGAAATATCACTTTGTTTGGAAGAAGAAAGACATTCAACCAGCTACTAAGGATGACCCTTTTACTCCTAATGGGAAGAATATGGATAATCAACTATCTACTGAGGATTGTCAGGAAATGTTGAAAGCTGATCTTAAAGAGTGCTCTCCAACAAATGCCTTGAAGATGGGGGAAGGTTCTATTTTCACGCCTTATCTCTTTTCCAAAAGAATTATTTTTGAGGAAAAGGACCCTTGTTTTGAGTTAAAACAAAGTTCTTTGGAACACTTTTTTAAACCACCATGATTTTGGTGGGTTGGTAGGTCTGTTAGTCTTGTTGTTTCTTCGATTGTTTGATGTTTTTTGCTCTTTGTTGTTGTTGGTTGGGCTTCATGTTTTATCCTTGTATTGTACAAGGGTCAGGGCCCTATCAAAACCCTGCTTACCTAATAAAAAAGGCCGCATCCTCAATGACCTCTATTTGACCTAGGTGAGGTTTTTAACCTCACTAAGGTTGTACTATTGTCCCTTGTTTGTTGTTGTTTCTTTCTTCAAATTATTTGTTTGATTTGTAAGGTATAAATTTTGTGTTTGGTAACTCAAAGGTTATTTTAGTTTGTTAGTGCTTCTAAAATGAATATTTAAAGTGTTTTTATGGTTTTCCATAGTTTGAAGGTTCTCTTGCTTTGTGGGTGCTTCTATATTGTCTTTGATGAAATTTATGGCCCCTAGGGTGTTTATGAACACTTCCAAATTTTGTGTTCACAAAAATAGTTACTTTTACAAGGAAAAATATGGTTTTGTTCAAGCATCATTGTGACTTATTTAATGGGATTTTAGTAGTATTTAATGCATTGGTTTCTTTGGTCTGCTAGTTAACCAAATTCTATCTTGATTCAATTTTTAGGTCACATATTTATATACATATCTATCTATCTACCTATATATATTGCATATGTACATAAGCCTAAATTATTTTATTTCATCCCTTTGTTCTTTTTTGTTATGCAATTCAATCACATAAGATAGATACTTAGATAAATATATAAATAGATAGGTATATAGATATATACTCATACCTTTGTTTTAATTTATTCTTCATTTTAGTCATATACATATATGTATATATATTCGGTCTAACATTTCCAAATTTTTTCTTGTTTATTATCTTAAGTGATATATAAGTCCATTGTTTCTAACAAATGTCTAAATTGACTAATGTATCCTTCTTCAAGATTGAGGACTGTGATATACTCAACAAGGAATTGGTGACGAAGTCTTTGTTGTTTCACATGGAAATTGATGTAGTAATACAATTTTTTTTTAGCCCAATTTCAAATACAAGTCTCCACAAGAGAATTATTTTGGAAAGTATAATCTCTATTGGAGGCCCAAGGGTAATAATACTCAAGTTTTTGTTGTAGGGTAAAAGCACAATAGTGTGTCACACTTTCAGCCATATAAATAGTTTCGAGTGAACTATTTTCAGTCGAAAGATATTCGGCCGAGTGGCTTTCAGTCGAAACCACGTGACACCGACGTGGCAGGTACCTTTTCGGTCGAAGAGGTTTCAACTAAAAGCCACTCAGCTGAAAATGTCTGGGCAAAAACGTGAAAATTGTGAGCGTGTTTGGTATTTTTAGCTTGAAAATATCAAGAAATTTTTGGCCGAGTATGTTTTGGCTGAAACATACTCGACTGAGCATGTCTAGTTGGCATCCTACTTGGCAGCCAACTCACCTTTTTCAAAATTTTCTAAAACATTCAACTTTGGTAGAGTATCTCTCTAGTTAGAATGATTTTTCTACAAAAAAGAAAAATACCCATTTGTAGAGCTCGCAGTGGTGAATCCAAATATGTAATTTTTTTAATATTTTGATTAGTCTTAATATATTTTATTTTTAAAATAATGCAAGTAGGTTGTTAAAATTGAAAAAGAGGTTGATTAGAAATTAAAAAAAATAGTAAAACATATTAATTTTTTTAAAAACTTATATGGGGCACAAGAGGAGAGAGTCTTCTTCAAAAGGGTATAATTTGTATTTTGAAAATGTTTAAAAAAGTTGACAATAGTTGACGTCTCGTGAAAACTATCAAATTTTGACAGGTTTGACTTTAAAGCATTATTACGAGAAAAATATACATCAATTTTTTATTTTTTTCCATGCACAAGATATTGAAGTTACCTATTTGGAGAAAAAGATTTAGGGAGAAATGAAGTTTTTTTCAATTTTTTTCTTGACGTCTTGTGAAGTCACTCTTTTCTTCAATTTTCAGCATCCCAAAATTTGTCCTTAAATTGATAAAAACATAATGAAAACAATTTTTTTTTTAAAAGTTAAAAAATGATAGGAAAAAAATTCATTAAAAGTTCTACATTTCATTAGTTTACACCATTTTGAAATTCAAAACATAAAGACCACTTTTATGTGGTTGAAGTTCAAATATTTTTGTTGTTGTTGGTCAATTCCTTTATAAAGTATGACACAAGTTTGTGCTTTTACCTTGCAAAAAAAATGTCAAATGACGTCATTAGGGGAGAGGGGCCCACAGTGGAGAACTCTACCTTTGGAGGTCCACATGAACCATAAATAAATAAAAAATGGCTGCCACATTAGACAACCCTTAGTTGACCCGCCAATTTTATTTTTAGTGAGTTGGATTATATCTACCACATGTTATGATCCAATTGGTCCAACATGTTCATTAATTGTATGCTTGGATGATTGACCATTTGACAGAGTGAAATTTTGTCTTGTTTAATTTTGTAAGTCTAATATATAGATAGATAGATAGATATATAGATGGGAAAATACATACATTTTTAGATAGATAGACCTGACTAGATATATAGATAGATATGTATCACTTTGCCAAATTCAATCTTGTTTTCCAAAAGCTAACTTAGTTTATTAACTCCATAATGACATATATAATTAGATTTGGTTTACTTAGTCCATAAAAACATTTTTTAAATATGAGAGACATAAACTCAGACCAATTTTCTTTCATCCATTTGTATGTTTAGGTATATGTATGTATGTATGTATGTGCGTTTACATATATGTATGCATGTTTCATTCTTTTTCATATACGAATATATAGATATATAGATTGATAGATAGATACCTATCACTTTTCCAAATTCAATCTTGTTATCTAAAAGTTAACTTAGTTTATTAACTCCATAATGACTTGTATAATTATATTTGGTTTACTTAGTCCATAATAACATTTTTTAAATATGAGAGATGTACTTAACTCATACCAATTTCCTTTCATCCATTTGTATGTTTATGTATATGTATGTATGTGTGTGTTTACATATATGTATGCATGTTTCGTTCTTTAAGTAATATATAGATTAATATATAGATCAACATATAGATAGATATATAGATCACCATATAGATAGATATATAGATCAACATATAGATAGATATATAGATCAATATATAGATAGATATATAGATCAATATATATAGACAAATATATATATATATATATATATAGATATATAGATAGATATAGAGATCAATGTATATATATAGATATATAGATAGATACATATATATATATATATATATATATATATATATATATATATATATATATATATATATATATATATATATATATATATATATATATATATATATATATATATATATATAGATCGATATACAAATAGATAGATAGATATAGAGATCAATGTATAGTTATATAGATAGACAGATAGATACACATATATATATATATATATATATATGCCATATCTCTGTTGCAATTTGGTCTTCATTTCAGCCATATAGATATTTATATATAAATTCAATCTGATAGTTATTTGTCTTGTTTCATTTTGTAAGTCATATATATATATATATAGATAGATAGATAGATAGATAGATAGATAGATAGATAGGCATGGGAAAATACAAGCATATTTAGATAGATAAACCAAACTATATATATAGATAAAAATATATCACTTTGTCAAATTCAATCTTGTTATCTGAAAGATAACTTAATTAATTAACTCCATAATGACCTATTAATTCAGACTAATTTTCTTTCACCCCTTTGTATGTTTAGGTATATGTATGTATGTTTCATTATTTGAGAGAGAGGGGGGGGGGGGGACTAGATACCCATGGTTTGCATCCTTCAAAATATAAGCTCTATAGTTAAAATGTATGGTAATACTACATTTAGGGTATAAATTTTAGGCTCTCTAGAAATATCTCCACAAAATACAAAATATAATTTACCACTTGGTTATATTGCTTTAGTCTTATAGTTAAAATAAAAAAGTCTCAAACATTTAGCAATGTTTGTACTTATCTAGTAAACAAGTTACTGAGATTTTATCCTTCCTTTCATTGGCATATATAATTTGTGGCCTCCCATATATAATTAGCCAATGCCTATGCAAGTTGTCATATAAAATGACATCTTCATACCATATAAATGGTCTCTCCATTTCCACTTCACACATGTCCAAGGGTACAATATCTTGTATGATCTCACAATCACCACTTCACATACATCTAGGGTCACAATGTTACACAAAATGTTACTAAAATAGTTGGGTATGATGGAAAACTAAATTTGCATTGGTGGGTGGGTGACCTACATCTCCAAATTCTTTCTCATGCAACTTGATAGTTAAGGGCTGAGATTATAGAATTTATTCAACCCATTTTTTTTCTTGACTAATAATTTAGGGATCAAAATCTTCTAATTTTATCTCAAATATGATGATTATAGGTAAATCATTAACTTGGATCTTAGCATCGAAGAACCTTCCCTTAAAATCATTAGTCACCTCCTTCTATTGAGGTTGAATGTGTACTTCCTTTATTATCAATATTTTCTCTAATAAATTTGGTGAAACCTTGTTTTGTTGGACTTAAATTCATATGTTTACACACCATAAAAAATCAATGAAAAATTTATCAAACCAACTTTGTTTGGTGCAACTAATTTCATCATCTCGCCTTTTATGTCCATAAGTTAGATCTAAATAAAATTTCTTTGCTCAACCTTCATTGGTGTTTATTTATACTTTGCTGAGAGAATTATGGCTCTCATACACTTACTATAAAATTATTTATTTAATATGTGATGGCAATAACAATAGCTTTATTAAATTATTGGAAGTTGCTTAGATGAAATACCCAATACTAGTCCTCTAAATGTCCATTTTCTTTGAAGTATTTATAATTTTTTTCTTGTAACAAAATTCAAAATTCTTCAAAGTCATATTCATGTTCTTCATTTTTCCCCCTTTATATAGTGTTTTTTTCTCATCTCCCTATCCCATAGAAGATGGAATGCCTAGTTTGGCCTCCATATGCAAGACCAACAAGTAGGGATTTGAATTTTAAGATTATTCTAGATGAGGTTGATATATACCAAACTAGATACCCATCGTTTGCATCCTTCAAAATATAAGCTCTATAGTTAAAATGTATGGTAATACTACATTTAGGGTATAAATTTTAGGCTCTCTAGAAACATCTCCACAAAATATAAAATCTAATTTACCACTTGCCTATATTGCTTTAGCCTTATAGTTAAAATAAAAAAGTCTCTCAAACATTTAACAACGTTTGTACTTATCTAGCAAACAAGTTAGTGATATTTTATCCTTCCTTTCATAGGCATATACCATTTGTGGCCTCCCATATATAATTAGCCAATGCTTATGCAAGTTGTCATATAAATTGACATCTTCATACCATATAAATGGTCTCTCCATTTCCATTTCACACATGTCCGAGGGTACAATA
This sequence comes from Sequoia sempervirens, assembly GCA_007258455.2. NCBI lineage: Eukaryota > Viridiplantae > Streptophyta > Pinopsida > Cupressales > Cupressaceae > Sequoia > Sequoia sempervirens. The sequence goes on along the minus strand of VDFB02105785.1, from coordinate 91,721,530 downwards.
TCTTGTATGATCTCACAATCACCACTTCACATACATCTAGGGCCACAATGTTACACAGAATGTTACTAAAATAGTTGGGTATGATGGAAAACTAAATTTGCATTGATGGGTGGGTGACCTACATCTCCAAATTCTTTCTCATGCAACTTGATAGTTAAGGGTTGAGATTATCGAATTTATTCAACCCAATTTATTCTTGACTAATAATTTAGGGATCATGATCCTCTAATTTTATCTCAAATATGATGATTATAGGTAAATCATTAAATTGGATCTTAGCATCGAAGAAACTTCCCTTCAAATCATTAGTCACCTCCTTCTATTGAGGTTGAATGTGTACTTCTTCCTTTATTACCAATATTTTCTCTAACAAATTTGGTGAAACCTTGTTTTGTTGGACTTAAATCCATATATTTACGCACCATAAAAAATCAATGACAAATTTATCAAACCAGCTTTGTTTGGTGCAACTAATTTCATCATCTCGCCTTTTATGTCCATAATTTTGATCTAAACAAAATTTCTTTTCTCAACCTTCATTGGTGTTTATTTATACTTTACTGAGAGAATTATGGCTCTCATACACTTACTATAAATTTATTTATTTAATATGTGATGTCAATAGAAATAGCTTTATTAAATTATTGGAAGGAAGTTGCTTAGACGAAATACTCAATACTAGTCCTCTAAATGTCCATTTTCTTTAGAGTATTTATAATTTTTTTCTTGTAACAAAATTCAAAATTCTTCAAAGTAATATTCATGTTCTTCATTTTTTTCCCTTTATATACTGTGTTTTTTCTCATCTACCTATCCTATAGAAGGTGGAATGCCTAGTTTGGCCTCCATATGCAATACCAACAAGTAGGGATTTGAATTTTAAGATTATTCTAGATGAGGTTGTCAGCTTTGGTTTTTGTTCAAGGATACAAGTAGGACAAGTTCCATGTAGTAGTGAGTACCTGTCTAGATAGCTATTGATATAGCAATAGCAAGGTGTTAGCATTGAGTATTGTGATAGTTAAATGGTTGATAATGCTTGAATGATAAAGGAAACTACGCTAACATGAAGCCAGTAAAATATCAACACTTGTCAATGTTTCATTGCAGCGCTTCCCTCATTGAGAGCGCATTATTGTGAATGAAGCACATAATAAAAAGGCGTGGAAGGAAAGAAATAAGAGAGGGACATGAGCCAGCCTATGATTCCGACACAAACCCTAGCTCTATATATCAAGAACCCAAAACTTGTTACTATACATTTTCAACGCTTTGGCTCTTTAGAGCGCATTCTTATAGGAGCGCATAATGGAAAGGCGCAAGAGGGAATGGATAAGAAGTGGATAGGTGTCAGCCTCTGATTCCTGTGCAAAGCTTTTTCAGAGCGCGTTTTCACACCTCTCAGTGTAAAAAGAGACTGCGCTAAGCGATGGTTCAGAAAGGGAGGACATGTGCTTACCTTTAATTGCAACGCTTAACTCCTTTGTAGCAAATTTCTTCCTCGACAACACATATGTAAAAGGCAATGGGAAGGCAATGTCACCTATAAAAATATGTGCTATTTCATTGCAGTGCATGGTCCTCTTCAAGCTTCAGTGCAAAGGTCATTCACAGCGCATTTCCAAAAAATAAAATACAAATGGAATATGTGGCGTAAGGAGGATATAAGCTAAGCGTTGATCTTGTCTTAAAGCGCTCACATCGACGATCAGAATTCAATAATTGTCAATAATGGAGATTTCTGAAGGCAAATTTGAAGCGTAGAAGAACTAGGGTTTTGAGCTATATCTCAGGTAAGTTGTCATAGTCAGATATAATTGCAGATTTTTCTAAGTTGTCAAAGGGATCTAGTGTAGTAGAGGGTTTTTAGGGTTATTTGTTTGAATTTTTGAAAGAAAAGCGAAAACCCTAGGAATTACAGAGGTTAAACATAAATCTTAGTTGAATTAAAACCCTAGAAAATGAGTGAATCAAATGTTAAAAAAAGGGAACTAAGAGGTTCATGGAGGATGGTTTAATGAAGTAATTACTTGGTTCCACCAAGAGGGAAAACCACGCTCAAGGGATGAGAATATTAACAGAGAGACTTTATGACCTTGCTGAGTATATAGTTGATGTTGTCATCCCTATGCATGGATGGACACTTTTTGAGTATACATATATGAGTAAATTGGATAGGCTAGTGTCAAACCTATTGAGTTTAGATTTGGGAAAATTGGTGGTTCCAAATGTATTTTTCAATCTTGAGTTGGTTAGAGTCTTGGCATGAGGTTATGATGAGAAGGATGGAATGATCATAAGCCAAAAAGGCGATCCTTTGTTGGAGATTTCAAGGCAACAAATCATAGAAACATTTGACCTAAATGTGTTTGCTAGTGTCACAATTGACTTTGGCTCTCTTTGTAGAGAACATGAAAAGGATAAGCATAGTTACAAAGTTTTGTGGCTCCCAAAGCACAGAAGGAGAGATGTTGACCAAAGACTAGTTAGATTTACTCAGAATGAAGTAAAGCCATTTAGTTTTGACATGTTTGAGGACTAATTCATTAATATTTACTTTTCCTTATATCAAGTTGTCGGGGAGGACTACAAGATAAAGATACTTGTTTATATGATGATGTTGGAAGCTGATATTTAGCACAAAGATGTCAACATGAGCTTTGATTATGTTGCTTTCATAGTTGAGGGGATCCACAAGTAGTTCACAGACTTGAAATATCCTAAGGTTGGTCTTCATTTCAAGTGGTATTCCCTGTTGATGCATGATTATATGTAGTGGGGCTAAGGTGTGGTGGAAGCCCATGAATTTGAAGATTCATGGTGCAAAAAGAAGAAGGCTACTAGTCCAAATGTGGATACACATCCACATCTGGGATCAACACTACAACACCTCCAATTATTTAACCTTTGAAAATAATTTTGTGTTAGATGTGTTGGATAATCTTGGTTGCAAGTGATACAAAAGAAAATTTGAGAATATCATTAAATTCTTGAGGCCACTGCAGTTTGATCCTGCATTAGAGATTGACCATAACTGAGGAGATAAATTTTGCATACCAACTGCACAATTTTTAGGGTGTATGGTACACCGGTGCAACCCAATTGCTTCCCAAAATATGTAATAGATAGGATGACATTCATGGAGATCATTTGGCAACTGAATGAATTTGACAAAGTTCATTCCAGGCTGGTTAAGAAAGGATCATTGATCCCATGATGCATGAGGTTCTCCAAATTCATTATCACTTCCAAAGAGGGATTGGAGGCTTTGTCTACAAATTTACAAAATTATGGAATGAAAGTAGACCCTGCTAGGAATCGTGATCTAAAATGAGGTTAGAGAGGGGCATATCCAAATTCTATCACCATTTCCATGCATATGATGATGCCATAAGAAATATTAGAACTCATGAAGAGGTTACAAAAAGAAAGCAACAATGGACATTCATGGTCCAAACAGAAGAAAAGAGGATAAAGATTAATCTTGCTTATGTTAGTCCATTTGAAAAATACACAAGCCCCATAGAGAGAATGGAAAAGATATTTTGCTGCCATGGCTGATGGGACTTTTTCCAACATGATGAAATTAGTTGAGCAAGAGGCGAAGAATATGGAAGTTGAACAACCTATTCAAAAAGCAGCTTTTCCAACATAATCATCAATAAAAGTTGTTCCTAGTCATTCCATGCCAGATCCTTCTCAAGCCTTGGTTGACTATTCAGAAAACCTTGAAGAAGGGTAGACCATGTAGGAGCGCTTAGCAAAAAATGTGCCCGAAGATGAGGAAGTAAACAAACACTTCCCTTATCCCCAAATAAATCAAGGTGATGAGCAGGTGCCTAAAGACAAGCTAGCAGTTGATTTTTAAGATGATAAATCTATTCATGATGATGTAAGACTTATGGCTTGCAACGAATTCATGGATGATGAATCCTTTGTTACTACAAAGGAATTTAAATACTTCGTGATTAGAATCAAGAAAAATGAGCTTAATATAAAATTGGAAAAACCAAAGGAGGGAGTTGACCCAACAAGACATGAAGAGGTGACACAACAAGGCATCCAAGCGATGGATTTTGATGCATCTAATATCACTCCAAAAGAATGGAGGAGATTGGTTAAGGAAAGTGAGATTCTTTTGTTACCTGGGTGGGATCTTACCTAATCCATTGCACTTGACAAAATAAGACATCAAGATGAAGTGGCCTTTACATTTGATGAGTACGAAGGGGAAGTGTACTTTGGATTTGGCTTTAGCCCCAACTCACAAACATTGGTGATATGGGAAATGACCCCTACTACAAAAAAGCCAAGGGTGCCCAGAACAATATATGAGATCACAAGAAATGTGATTATCAAAAGAACTTCAGATACCATAGTGCCACATGCAACACAATTGGTGGTGCACATTTCCATGTTTAGTATAGAGATTGCAAAAAGGCAAGAGGAGGCATATGATGAATTACATGCTAAGCATGTAAAATTTTAGGACAAGTACAATAAATTGGTTGCTAGGCTTCCACCACCTTAGAATGTAGCTCCACCACCTTCTCGATCTATATTAGGTGAGTTATTAGATCAAGATAGAGAGACTTTGTCTCGGAGGATCAAGGAATTGAAAGAGCAAGGGAAGTAAAGCAAATAAAATGAAAAGAAGATCAAGGAGGAGGCCAATTGATGATGTATTAGGTCACAAATTGTATTGTGTTTTGTGTAAGATTGAGGGAGCTTGGATTGCTTTCGATGGATTGCACAAGGCTAATGCTAGGCATACAAGCAAGTTCATACCAACTTCCAAGAGGTTCTAAGTAAGTGGAGTCTTAGACCCACTTCAATAAATGAGATGACGAAGATGACAAGTTTTGATGCGAGTGCCCCTAAGAACTTGACCCAGGTTCTTGAAAAAATTGAGTTATTGGGGAATATATTTGCTTTTCAAAAAAGTTAGATATGCAATTCAAATCAAAATTAAAAATGTTTGAAAGTATGGAACAAGGAATTTTTCTTGGAACTATGGATGATACTGGTACAATCAAGTCTTTGGATTTCTAGAAGGTTGAATTTGGAGGCATAACCCCTTCACTGTCCTCTTATATCTACAAAGATGGAAAGCCAAAATTAGCTCTCCTAAATAACTCAATTGATGACTTATTTAAGTTGGAGACTAATTTGGACAATTTTTCCAAGGAAACAAGAGCCATAATAGATGCAAGATATAATGCACACATAATAAAGTGCAAAAGCTCTTGGCTTTCAATTGGCCTTCAAAAGAAGAATACAGTTCATGGGTGGAGAAGTATGTTGAATAGATGTCTAACATCATTCTTCTTATTTTTTTGAAGAGGCGAGGCCTATTTTGCATTATATGGTGTAGTTGGTTTTGTCTGAAGGTTTGGAATGGATAGTACATGTAATTATACCCTTATTCTTCCATCATTTTAGGATAAAAACATCTTCCTCAAGGACAAATGCAACTAATTTGTATTGTAAAAGAATATTTGTCTTTCCCCCATGTAGGTAGTTGTAACTTGTTTTGTTTGATCTTTTAAGGACAAGATTGCCAAATGAAAATGCGACATCTATCCATGGACTAAAGCTTCTTTGCTCCCTTTTTATTATAAAAGGGAATTCAAGGCCATTATCTCAGGATCTTGATTTTTTTTTTAAGGAGAGCACTTTAGTAATTTCAGTCTGTATATGTTTGGTCTAGGTTGTAGTAAAAAGAGGATGTCAATGTAACTGGAAATATTGTATGATAGTACTAGCTCATAGTATCAAATACAAATGGAAATTTTGCAAGCATGTCTCCTAATTGTATCTATCTTTAACATTTATGAATACAAATTGATCAAGGATCATTTTCTATTCATCTTTGTATTTTTTCTTGTGAATGAATGTTTCTTTCATGGCTTTTACTCAAGGGGTAAATTAATTTTCCTTTTGAGAGATGTTGAATGTTTTAGGTGCATACAAGGATTGATAAGTAGAATTGATTGTAGAGTATTGATGGGGTGATAGTGTAAGGAATTGTCACTAAGCTTTAGAGTTAGAACAAATATTTGTATGTAAGTTTTCAATTGCATTTCCCTTGACTCTATGGCCTAGGTCTAAGGCAGTAGTCTGACAAAAAGTTCTAGTTATGTTCTTCATGATCAAAAAGTTTAAAAAATATATTTCCCTTCAAGCAATATTTATTGTATAATGTTGTAGTGTAGGAAATTGTATACTTTAAAATTTCACACTATGTTTGGGTCCCTCAATTTATTGGACTTAAGTAAGCTTCTAATTTTCTAAATTATGCATTTCAAAGCCTTATTCTTACCATTTTTTGAAAGGGGAACCAACATTAAATAAATGTATTTAATATTTAAATTGCCTTGGATCATGTGTGTCTTAGAGATATAGGCCGAGACCCATTCACCCACAGGTGAATGGGTCCCCTTTATGAGCCAGGACCTAAATTAAAATATGTTTTTGGAGGCAATTTAACATTCAAAACTCAAATTGTAAGTGTTGACTTTTGGAATCTAATTTTTGGGAAATTAGATAAACACCTATAAATTTACCTAGTTATTTTATCATTTGAAAGGTAACAAGCTAAAAGTAAAGATCAATTGAGAAAATATTATTGTCAAGAGCATTCAAGAGCACCATTATCAGTCATTTGTAGTAGCAATCAAGATCCTAACATCATGTCAAACTTTATGTGTGTTCATGTTGTCTTGTGAAGGCTAACAAGTGTTGTAGGTCTTCATGCATCCAAGCATTCAAGTAATCAAGATCCAATTCCCTTAAAGTGATGTGTATGTCTTCAGTCCTTCAAGGAAGAAATTGAAGGGTGGTGAGTTGTAGCAATTGTTCATTCATCATTTCCTTCCTTCCATTCAAGGTTTTTATCATTGACATTGCCATTATGAAAGTGGAAACACTATTCACGGGGTTTGAATGAGGCAAGCCCCTAAAATGGCCCAACATTTTCTCCTCCTTTAAATGTGTAGGTTATAGGTTGAAGAAGGATTGAAGAGATCTTGAAGAGAAATTTTGCATTGTTGCATTTGTTGTCATCAAATTTGTCAAGACATGAAAACTAAGTTGTAGAATTCATTTTTGACATTCTGACAAATTTGCAGGTATAAAACATCTCAAGTCCAACACCAAAGGACTGTAAAAAGTGTTTTTGGAAGCCCTAACAAGGACCCATTCACCTAGGGGAAAACCAGTCCTTCTGCACATGTATAAATGAGCTTTTGGTGACAAGTAAATACCATTTGATATCTCCTAGATCTGCTTGCAAAGTGCTGTTACAATTTGCTCATTTTTGGGAATTTTCATTTTACATATTAGGTCATATAGTTCAATTAACTTCATTATTTTAATCATTTTAAATCATTCTTAACCTTCTTAAGACCCTAAAGAATCAACCAACCCAATTCTAAGTAAGATTGAAGGTCAATTGGCCTTATTGGCTTGCATTCTAATGAAATTTGGGGAGAGGGCCCTTGAATCCTAGGTTCTTTGCATTAAGGACCTAAGATCACTCTTTCCCCATCATTTTCATTTTGGTGAACCTTAAATTTGACATCATAACTTTTTGATTTGGTAGTCTTTTAAACCCTAGATATAGGCTTTGCATCATTGTGTGTTACATTCTTAATTTAGGGTTGCATATTGCATGTTTGTATAATTAAAAACTCATAAAAATTCAAAAATATTGCATACATTTTATATCATAGTTTGCATTAGTGTGTGTTTCAGTCATTTAGATCATAATTTCATTTAAAATTGTACTCAAAATTGTCAATTTTGTTTATACATTGTCATACATTTGCACTTGCATTTCATCAGAAAATTCTAAAAAAAACAGTCACTATAGAATCACTTTGCAACCAGAAATAGTAATCATAAACAATAATTTAGACACTCATTTTTTTAATTTTTCAGAACCCTGTACAAAGACCCATTCACCTCTAGGTGTCCCTGTCCTTGTATAGGTGCTTCTGCAAATTTTTGCACACATTTTTATCTTTGTCTGCTTAGATTTCCTGTACTTGCAAATCTTTGTTACAATTTCCAAAATTACATATTTTGAGGCATTTTACATTTAGTTTATTTAGTAAAAGAAAGTGCATTATTTAGAATTAAAATTTGCATCATTTTTAAGTCCTTTGCATCTTACACTCAGTCAATTATCATATTTTAGATTTGAAAATTACATTTCAATAGCAATAACATTCTTGCATATTAGGAAATACTAAGCAAAAATTCATCATGGATATGTGTTTTGGAAAAGTGTGGATGTCCTTGAAATATTTGGTTGATGTTTCAAGTTGTGTATTTGGTGATGATCCTAATGCAATTGAGACTACTCATGATCCTTCACCTCTTGATGTCCCCAGTCCTTCTGCACGTCTAAATGAGCTTTTGGTGATAGGTACATACCATTTGATATCTCCCAGATTTGCTTGCAAAGTGCTGTTACAATCTGCTCATTTTTGGGAATTTGCATTTTATATATTAGGTCATATAGTTCAATTAGCTTCATTATTTTAATCATTTTAAATAATTCTTAACCTTCCTAAGACCCTAAAGAATCAACCAACCCAGTTCTAAGTAAGATTGAAGGTCAATTGGCCTTATTGGTTTGCATTCTAATGAAATTTGGGGAGAGAGCCCTTGAATCCTAGGTTCTTTGCATTAAGGACCTAAGATTACCCTTTCCCCATCATTTTCATTTTGGTGAACCTGAAATTTGACATCATAACTTTTTGATTTGGTAGTCTTTTAAACCCTCGATCTAGGCTTTGCATCATTGTGTGTTACATTCTTAATTTAGGGTTGCATATTGCATGATTTCATCATTAAAAACTCATAAAAATTCAAAAATATTGCATACATTTTATATTATAGTTTGTATTAGTGTGTGTTTTAGTCATTTAGATCATCATTTCATTTAAAATTGCACTCAAAATTGTCAATTTTGTTTATACATTGTCATACATTTGCACTTACATTTCATCAGAAAATTCTAAAAAAAACAGTCACTATAGAATCACTTTGCAACCAGAAATAGTAATCATAAACAATAACTTAGACACTCATTTTTAAAAAAATTTAGAACTTTGTACAAAGACCCATTCACCTCTAGGTGACCCTGTCCTTGTATAGGTGCTTCTGCAAATTTTTGCACACATTTTTATCTTTGTCTGCTCAGATTTCCTGCACTTGCAAATTTTTGTTACAATTTTGAAAATTGCATATTTTGAGGCATTTTACATTTAGTTTATTTAGTAAAAGAAAGTGCATTATCTAGAATCAAAATTTGCATCATTTTTAAGTCCTTTGCATCTTACACTCAGTCAATTATCATATTTTAGATTTGAAAATTATATTTCCATAGCAATAACATTCTTGCATATTAGGAAATACTAAGTAGAGATTCATCATGAATATGTGTTTTGGTAAAGTGTGGATGTCCTTGAAATATTTGGTTGATGTTTCAAGTTGTGTGTTTGGTGATGATCCTAATGCAATTGAGACTATTCATGATCCTTCACCTCCTGATGCATGTCCTTGTGAAGTAGACATCTTGGGTGAAGATGAAGAGATCATGCAAGCATTCATACACAACTCCTTTCATAACCTTAAGAAGAATGCATCCTTTTCCCCCTCAATGCAATGGGTTAAGAACCCATGTCAACAACCAACACCTCCCATAATTCCACCACTTAACATGCTCAATCTTATACATCTTGAAATTAAATCATAAAACAAGTATTAGTCACCAACCATGGAGGAAGCTATTCATAATGAATACATATCTATTGATACCTCTCCATCCTATGCGAACAAAGTCACCAACACACCCATTAACCTAGAGCAGTGTTATGGCCAAGGTTTTACAATTTTGACAAAGAAAGGATGTTACATAAGGAATGAGCATGAGTTCATAAATTTCTAGAACAAATATCATCAAAAGAAACTAAGGGATTAGGATATCAAGATCCTCCACCTCCACATAAAAGAGTTGCTCAATCAATTAAGAAACCCAAGCCATATAAACTTAAGAAGCTACCATTTTTACATACCATAACTGAGACTGAACGAACCTTAGATAAATTTCTCAACCTAGGATTGATTTCATTACTACCTATCTGAGAAAATAAGAAAGGAAAAAGTACAAACTTGTCTTACTATGCATATCATAGAACACTTGGGAATCTTACTAATGAATGTCATGCTTTAAAGAAGGTATTGAAAGAATTTATTCCTTTTACACGTCAACATGATTGTATAATCAAATAATAATTGTTTACTTTACTCTTTTCGATGTGATAGTTGTAGAATTATAGCATGCTCACTACCACATGTATTGAATTTTATGCACAATTATCTTTTGTATTGCAAGGAGTAGCATATCACACTATATTTTGGCTCATATTTTTCCTACACTTGGGGGGAAAGGGGTTAGGTAGCCTTGTCCTAGGTGTATTTCTTATTGAGATCCCTATATATCTCCTTTAAACATTAGTGTAGCAAGTACACTAAGATTTTAGGGGGGATATAGAGTCCCCCATTTATTGTTTGCATGTCCCCTTAGTGATGATGGCATACATCTCCTACGAAGTGTGACCTTGTTAATCAGAGTGTGGCTTTCTGGATCTATGTGAAGTATCACTTTTGTGGTAATGTTAGGCTTAATGTCCCATAAGAGTGTGACCTTTCTTGGCATATGACATTCCTCTTGGTGGTAATGCTATGAATTGCATTCCCTAAGAGGTGTGAATCTTTTATTCCTCAGCTAGCCCTCTCTTGGTGGTGATGTCAAGTGTGATGTTACCTAAGGTGTGACCTTCCATGCATTAAGTAAAAACTCCTTTCATTATTTTTATTTACCTTGTCATTTTATTCCATGAGTGTCTAACATAATACAACTTTCTAGCCTTGTGAAGCAATTTTATTCCATAAGTGTCTAGAATATTGCAGCTTGCTAGCTTTGTGAAGCAATTTTATTCCATAATTTTCTAGTATAACACAACTTGCTAGCCTTTTGAAGATTTTTTTTTTTAATATATTTAATTTTATTGCTCAGGGTATCCCCGCAACCCCCCACCCTATTGGCAAGAGGCACTGCACATGTTTTTTGGTGTTGTCATTGATGGCAACTCTTGTCAGCTAGTCAATCTGCATGCCGTAATTTACTCATATCGGAAGACATATTGAAGATCAATGGTTATCTGTTAAGTCAGAATAAAGCATCCAGTAATTTCGTGTTCTTCGATTCATATGCAAATTTTCTGTTATTATTTTGTGTCGTGGATCTCAGGGAGTATTGTTCAATGCATAATATGTGATGTAAATCTTGGCGCCTCATATCAATTTGGGTGAAAGTTAGGTACGGTGAACTAATTTTCTATTCATCAGTATATGAAGGCCAACTTGGTGAATATAGTGTGTGGCAGATATTTGAGGAGTTATTGTTTAAGTATTTTTGTGTTTGAACTTTTTGGTTTGGGTCCTCACTATGTTATGGCTGACTCTTGTGGATGTGCATTGAATATTATGAATGATTTGAGCCGACAGTTTGTGAATATTTCTTATTTTGTTGAGGCCGACTTATAGCAATTGAATTCTTGGTGGCGAATATATTTAAGTGGTTGATTATATCATTTTGGTGTGTGTTCGATGTGAGTTGATGTATGTTGCGAATGTCAGAAGGTCAGTAGAATGATTATGCACAGTTTCACTTGTGCATTAAGGATTTTTGGTGCAAATTGAAGTAGAACAAAGCAAAAGAGCAAAATCAGTCAAAAGGTCTAGAATTTGATTGTTGAGCCTAATCGGAATTGTAATAAGGCATTTGTAGATGCTACTTTATTAGTTCAAATCCTTGGAAGTATTCCAAACTTTTGTAAGGCAACAAGCCTTTTAGTTTTTGAGCACTGAGCTCTAGGCAGTGTGCCTGAATGCAAGTGCATTCTCATTTTGTAATCTCTTCTTTTGAGAATACTCAGAACAATATTGTGGATTGACCTCCACCATGGTTTTTCCCCTAACAGGGTTTCCACGTAAAAAATCCTTGTGTTATGGTGTTGTGGTTATTTGTCTTATGTGCATGCATTTTTATTTTGGTTGAATGTTATTAGTACTTTAAGAATCAGATTAATAAAGTTAAATTTTGCACAACACTAATTCACCCCCCCTCTCAGTGTTGTTTGATTCCAACAATTGGTATCAAAGCTTTGTTCCTCAGAAGAAGTTTAAAATCTTGGGGAAGATCTTGGAAAGTGTTTCAATGGATTCAAGCAATCTTCAACAACTTATGGTGGCCCTAGATGATCTTGATTAGGCAAAATCTGAAGTCCGGGAATTACAAGAAAATCTCATGAATGCTGATAGATTCATTAAGTCATTGAAAGAAAAAATCATCAAGTCCAGGAAGAAGAGAAGGGAACTCTGTGATCAGATCAAGCAGGAAGATAGTAAATGCATTGTAGATGAACAACTAAGTCAAGCATTGAAAGATAAGACAAAAGAATGTGAATTTTTTTACAGGGATAATGCAGTTCTGAAGCATGAGACAAAATCTATTATGATGAGGATGACTAAGGAAATTGAAGATATGAAGAAAAATGAAGAAAATATTTCCCAATCCTTGAAAGAGAAATCTGAAGAATGCAGTCGAATTAACGATGGATTCATTTAGTTGGAACTTGAGTTAGAACAATCCAAACATAATGAGGAAGAGCTTAAAAAGAACATTGTTGATCTTAGAGATGAACTTGCTACAACAAATGAAATCAAGGAGAAGTTCAAGATTAGCTCAGCCAAGCTTAATGAATTGATTAAAATTCAGAGGAATGATGGTGACAAGCGAGGTCTTGGATATGAAGGAGAAATTTTTAGATCCAGACAAAGGAAATTTGGACAAAGGAGATTCAGACAAGGAAATCAGATGAACAACGCTAGAAGGTATTTAGCAAGACAATATAATGCTCAAAGGTTTAATGGTAACTATTATGTTTGCAATAAATTTGGTCATATGGCGGCTCAATGCAGAAGTAGATTGAATTCAAGTGGTCCATCATTCTCTAGTCAGTGCTTTAATTGTAACAAGTATGGTCATAAGTCAAATGAATGTAGAAATGTGATGAACAACTTTTATAGAAATGTTAGATGTTATACATGTAATAGATTTGGTCATATTGCTAACCAGTGGAGATCAAGAGAAAGTTAGTGGAACAACTAGTCTGGACAAAGAAATGTGGTGTGCTACAATTGCAACAAAACTGGTCATATTGCTAGATTTTGTAGAAGAGGTCCAGTAAGTTAGAGAAGAAACATGCATAATGATGGAAAAGGAAAAGGGAAAGTCACTATAGATCAGATTAGGAGGCAAATGAAGAAGACATGGGTGAAGAAAAGTCCCTCTGTTGCAGGAAATGAGCCAACACCATAATCAACTTCTGGTAATTCCCTCAAGAATTAGGTTAAGGCCTTTGGCCTAGGGGGAACTGTAAAGAAAATATTTCAAACCCCCTACAGGTAAATGACACCAGGATGTGGATGAGTACAGTGTTTGCATTAATGATCTAAAGATGTTGAACAATTGGAGAGAGTATTTATGTAGAATTGTAGGTCCACAAAAGAGTTATCTTTTACAGAGTATGGAAACAAGGTATCTAGATGAGTTAGGGAAAAATCATTTATTATGTCAAAAAGGTTAGGTGTGCGAATCATAAAAGGTTATTTCTATCCTTCATTTGTCACTTTGCACTTTGAGAAGAAGAAGTTTGAAGAGCTCTGAAGTGAACTTTGGAAAAATTTGGGAGAATTCAAGTGTGAAGGCAATTCGAAGTTCAAACCCTAATTCAGAAAAAAAGGTATTTATCGGGAAAACTTGTAAACCTGTGAATTTGTAAACATGGCTACTCCATTGGTAGTAGAAGTCAAGGATAGACCCCATCTGAAGTTCAAGTGGCATCCTTTCAAGTCTGTTGAGACCAAGCCCTTAAGTGCATTTTCGTCTGTTTCGTACAATGTTTTGCACATTGAAGATATTAGGGCTTGTATTCATGCTAATATTGAGGAGTTAGAAAGCTCACAATTGCTAAATTTATATTCCAAACACATTGTTGGAGAGGATTTCTATGTTAAGCCCGAATTCAAAACCCTAGAGGAGAAGAAATTCATAGAAATTGTGAAATTCCCCGTGTTTGATGAAAACGAATGGGTTCGCTACATCTTGAGTCGAGTTCATGCTCAGTTCATGTGGTTGAATCAACCCTTCAAGATTACAAAAGAGGCTATAAGTGCTATTACAGGTTTAAATTCCTTCAGTGGATTGTCGATTTTGAAGTCCGTGAAGAATTAGACAGTCACTGATGTAACTGGTTCTATATTTCATAGAAGAGCGATGACAATTGATAACATCATTGATGTGGGTGTGAAGTTTGCCTTGATGGTCATTGGTTATAAGATATATCACTCCAGCTGAGAAATATCCGGTACAACCATATATGCAGCCTATCAAATGGTAAAAGAGAATGCAAAGTATGATTTATGTGAATTGCTTCGAAGTCAGCTTATGGAAAATCTTGGTAAGATTAAGAAAGACAAGAAGAATTCCTTTAAATACGGTAATTTGTTGCTATGTTTGTTCTTTTATTTCATGGATGAAGTTCCGAGAGTTGGGAAAGTGCATTGGTGAAGCGATAAGCCTGCTGTTGTTTAGATTAGAGATATGTTATTTAGCTTGGTGATTTGCAAGCCTGGAAAACTACAATCTACCTAGGATATCTCAAAAACTTTCAGAATGAAATGCAAGCAAGGGAAAGAATTCCCACTTCTATTGTGGAGAAGTATAAGGATACAATTTGCTTTATGGTGGACATAGATCAGTGCTTGATGGAAGCAGCATAACCTAGAACCGTCTGGATTATGCCAATGGGTTATGAAGTCGAGGAAAGAATTTTGGAGCTATACACACAAAATTTGTTGAGTAAGCCCTTGGATCTGTCTGAAGAAAGGTTTGGAACATATGCAGAGAAGAATATGGAATTACATATGTAATTGAAGAAACCAATGATAGTCCGGAGAGTGAGGAAAGAAGTGGAAGTCTTTGCAGAGAGTATGGGCATATCTAAAGAAGCTATAAGAGAAGCCAAAAGTAAAAGAGAACAAGCTGAAAGCAAAAAAGGAAAAGAGCCTGCTAAAACTAAATCTGCTAGTTCGACAACATCCTCTACTTGAACTAGATCAACAAGGAGCTCAACACCCCTATCCGGTCATGCAAAGATGTCAGCCCCTGCAAAAGCTCAAGTTAAGGCATCCGGTAAAAGGAAGAAGGATAAGAGCACAAGAGTGTATACAACTGTTTCAAAAGATGAAGAGACAAAATTTGATGAAGAGGTTAGAGAAATAAAGCATATGAGCACCCCTGCTACAACAACAATCAAGTCCTTCGATGAAGAGGAGAAAGCAAAGAAGAAGATGAAGCCTGACAAACCAGGTATGTTAGTAGAGGAAGTTGAAAGAGGTATAGTTAAAGATGGAAATCTTAAGCCCCTATGTGAAGTATATGGTACCTTTGATATTGTTGGTCAAAGAGTCCTTGAGGAGGCCACAATACAATATTTGAACAATTTTAATATGACTCTTGTTGAGATAATGATATAGTTGCCTAAGGAATTGTATGAAATTTTGGAGATAACGAGAGTTAATGCTAGAATTGAAGAGGAGCAGTTGAGAGAACGGGTTCTTGCAAATATATGTCTGATAATGTCTATAGAGGAGATGAAGTCAATCCTAAAAGAAGAAAAAAGAGAGTTCAAAAGCAAATCAAGAATAAACAAGCTTATGTTGGGTAAGACTAAAGAAGTAGAAAAGGAAACAAAAAGCATTCTGAAGAAAGTTCTATTAAAGAATATAATTTATGTTGTTTCTGAAGAAGAGTATGTGGAAGATATTACATTTGGTTCGGTAAATGAAGAGGTTACAGTTGAGGACACTCAGATTCCTCTTGAAGTACATGATACAAAAGAACCTATGGAGATAAAAGCTCCTAAAATTGTGTCTATTAAAGAAAAGGAGATATCAGTTGAAGAAGTTGAAGCTCCAAATGTCAAGCAAAAATCTATGGCTGTGGAAACAGTAGTTAAAGAAAAGAAGGTTGAAGTTAAAGAAGTTCCAGTAGAAGCATGAGACACTGCAGAGGCAGTGAAGAAGTTTCTAGAAGAGCAAAAGAAAGAATTTGATCTTGAGTTGGGAGATGCTCCTATTCATTTGTCTATTTTGTCCCCAATTTAGAAAATGAAAATTGCATCATTTGCACAAGCTAAGTCTAGGGAAGAAATTTTGAAGTCTCACATTGAGGACAGTGAGTTATTGAATCTTGCATTTGGTATTTTGGAGAAGATCATGCCTACTTATGTCAAGGATCCATCTGGTTCTTCCTCTGGTGAGCTGAAGAAGCTTATAAATTCGGTAAGTACTCATTTTGAGTCACTTGAGAAGTTAGCTTTGGTCAAAGTTCAAAAGGAATTTGATGCTAGGAAGATCAATAGGTTGAAAGGATTGATAGCTAATGACAAATATCTATTAGCTACCTATGTGAAAAATGTTCAAAGTGCATTTTTAGAAGGTGGAAGGATTTGTAAGTTGTGTTTGTCTTTGTCGAAACTTACTGAGGAAAATGAGAAGAAGGTTAAGGATCTTGAGAAAGAGCTAGCTACTATTTCTAATTCTTTTGATCCTTTCACTGTTTTTGTTGGAGAACAAGAAGGTAAATTTATATCCTTGACAAAATAAAGAGCTTGAAGCGTGATAATGGTAGAGTTGTGGAAAGAGTTGGTGAACTTAGAGGGCTAATTGGTCCAAAGATGGAAACCATGTTGAATGCTTTGAAGGAAGCACAAGATGCCATGGTGGTTAGTGATCCAGTGAACCTTGAATTTGCAGAAGTGCAATCTTATTTACTCTATGGTCACATAACTATTCTGGAAAGTCTCAAGAAGTGTTGGGACACAAGCTTGAACTTGTTAAAGACAAATTTTGCAGATATCTTCAAGTTTGTGTAAGTTGTTTGAAACAAAGTTTGTACATATGTAGTTTGAAGTTTTTTTTTGTTTATAGGAGTTTTGTATGTGGATTCCCCATCTTTTCCATTTATGTCAAAGAGGGAGAGTAGAACAGTGAAAAATGTATATTCATCTAAGGGGAAGTTGTAGTTTTGAGCTGTGGATGAAGATCTTTTTGGAGTTTTGGTTGAAATTGTATTTTTGTTGGTACTGATATGACACTTAGTCATTTTTCACTAAGTGTTGCCATCAATTCCAAAGGGGGAGATTGTTGGAAAGAGACATTGCACATGTTTTCTAGTGTTGTCATTGATGGCAACCCTTGTTAGCTAGTCGATCCACACATTGTAATTTACTCATACCGACAGACAGATTGAAGATCAGTGGTTATCTGTTAAGTCAGAACAGAGCATCCGATAATTTCCTGTTCTTCGACTCATGCATATTTTTTGTTATTATTTTGTGTTGTGGATCTCAGGGAGTATTGTTTGATGCATACTATGTGTTATTTGTAAATCTTGGTGCATCGTATCACTAATTTTCTATTCATTAGTGTATGAAGGCTGACTTGGTGAATATAGTGCGTCGCATATATTTGAGGAGTTATTGTTTAAGTATTTTTGTGTTCAAAATTTTTGGTTTGGGTCCTCACTATGTTATGGCCGACTCTTGTGGATGCGCATTGAATAATATGAATGATTTGAGCCAACAGTTTGTGCATATTTCTTATTTTGTTGAGGCCAACTTATAGCGATTGAATTCTTGGTGGAAAATATATATAAGTGGTCGATTATATCATTTTGGTGTGTGTTCGATGTGAGTTGATGTATGTTGTGAATGTCAGAAGGTCAGTAGAGCAATTATGCACAGTTTCACTTGTGCATTAAGGATTTTTGTGTGAATTGAAGCAAAACATAGTAGAATCAGTCAGAAGGTCCAGAATTTGATTGTTGAGCTTAACCGAAACTATAATCAGGCATTTGTAGATGCTACTTTATCAGTTCAAATCCTTGGAAGTATTCCAAACTTTTGTAAGGCAACAAGCCTTTCAGTTTTTGAGTAGTGAGCTCTAGGTAGTGTACCTGAATGCAAGTGCATTCTCATTTTGCAATCTTTTCTTTTGAGTATACTCAGAACAATATTGTGGATTGACCTCCACCATGGTTTTTCCCTAACATGGTTTCCATGTAAAAAATCCTTGTGTTATGGTGTTGTGGTTATTTGACTTATGTGCATGCAGTTTTATTTTGGTTGAATATTATCAGTCACTTAGAGGTGAGCAAGGAGGTGAGACTAGTCCTTGAGGGTGTACTATAGATCCCACAACCATGTAACACCTTGTAAACCCAAGAGCAGAGTCAAACCCAAGACCTTGGGGAGAAAACCCAAGACTCAAGCCAACTGAGCTACCCATGCAGGCTTCCTTGTAAAGCAATTTTATTCCATGAGTGTCTAGCATAATATAGCTTGTTAGCCTTGTGCAACAATTTTATTCCATAACTATCTAGCAGAATGCAACTTTCTAGCCTTGTGAAGTAATTTTATTCCATAAGTGTCTAGCATAACGTAGCTTTCTAGCCTTGTGAATCAATTTTTTTCCATGATTGTCTAGCATAATATAACTTGCTAGCCTTGTGAAGTGATTTTATTCCATAAGTGTCTAGCATAACACAACTTGATATCCTTGTGAAGCAATTTAATTTCATAAGTGTCTAGCATGACACAACTTGCTAGTCTTGTGAAGCAATTTTGTTCCATGAGTGTCTAGCATAATGCAACTTGCTAGCCTTGTGAAGCAATGATTATTTTTATGGGTACACGCCTAGTGAATATCATACTTCACTAGACCCTGTGTGTTTCTCATCTTGGCCTTGGAGCTCACATAGTGAATATCAAACTTCACTATCCCTTGCGAGTATATTTTAAGGACATATGGCATAACACAACTTGTTAGTCCATCCTTTTTTCTCTTTTTCCTTTTTGCATTAGCCTTGACATTGAATTTTTGTGTACCTTGAATCATTGCTACACATGTGTGTGTTATTTTGTGCCTATGTTGGTTTTTTATGAGATCATAGATCTTGGGGGCTTGATCACTCTCCTTGATCCTTTGTCATCTTATCTTTCCAACAGTTGTACAATTGGACCTCCCTTGACATATATTTCTCTAGTTTATTGTGAGTTTGAGCGTAAGTTCATACTCTCACTAAAGTGTGGGCTAAATGTAGTGTAGGAAATTATATACCTTTACAATTTACACTATGTTTGGGTCCCTTAATGACGTATTAGACTTAATTAAGCTCCTAATTTTTCAAATTATGCATTCCAAAACTTTATTTTTACTATTTTTTGAAAGAGGAACCGACATTAAATAAATGTATTTAATATTTAAATGGCCTTGGATCATGTGTGTCCTGGAGATATAGGTTGTTGATGATAGCAGCATCGAGCTGCTTCTTCCAGACCCACGAAATTAAAGGCAATTCAAATCATAGCCTAACAACTATTTGAATTGTGAGATTATATTTTATAAGGCTCGGTTTACATTGAAGGCCCGATCTCTTGTTGGCGCAATCTCTTTGGAAGCATTTAATAATTGTTATTATTTATTAATTATTGTGGATGCATGATTTTCTATGTAGTCGACTCTTCATTTGTTAGAGTCATGTCTCTTGAGAGAAGCCAATATGTTGTTATCAAGGGTTGTGTCCTCCTCCCTCCTTTGTGTATATATTACCATTCATTTCACCTCATTCGATCATCATATTCATTCCATTCTCATGCATGTCTAGTGCGAGTTCATCCATAAGTGCAGATCGACATTATTGAAGGTTGTAATTCATTATCAAAGATTAGCATCATTGTATTTCTATTTTGCATCATATTTTTGGTGCTTATATCTTGGCCTTCAAATTGGCCTTCATTGTAAAGAAGTTTCTATTGAAATTCAATAATATAAGAGATATTATTGCCTGGGTTTTTCTCCCTCAAGAGGAGGGTTTTCCCAGGGTATCTGTTGTGTCTAGTATTGAATTTTGAATTAATTTCTGTGCATCTAAATCTGATCATAAAATCTAACATAGGATAGGACCCATTCCTCCATGGGAAAATGGGTTCCCTTTATGAGCTAGGAGCTAAATTAAAATATGTTTTTGGAGGCAACTTAACATTTAAAATTTAAATTGTAAGTGTTGGCTTTTGGAATCTAATTTTTGGGAAATTAGATAAACACCTATATAAATAACTAGTTATTTATCATTTGAAAGGTAACAAGCTAAAGTGAAGATCAATTGAGTAAATATTATTCTCAAGAGAATTCAAGAGCAACATTATCAATAATTTGTAACAGTAATCAAGATCCTAACATCATGTCAAATTTTATGCATGTTCATGTTATCTTGTGAAGGATAACAAGTGTTGTATGTCTTCATGCATCCAAGCATTCAAGCAAATAAAACAATCAAGATCCAATTCCCTTGAAGTGATGTGTATGTATTCAATCCTTCAAGGAAGAAATTGAAGAGTGGTGAGTTGTAACAATTGTTCATTCATCATTTCCTTCCTTCCATTCAAGGTTTTTATCATTGACATTGCCATTGTGAAAGTGGAAACACTATTCATGGGGTTTGACTAAGGCAAGCCCCTAAAATGGCCCAAAATTTTCTCCTCCTTTGAATGTGTAGGTTATAGGTTAAAGAAGGATTGAAGATATCTTGAAGAGTAATTTTTCATTTTTGCATTTGTTGTCATCAAAGTTGTCAAGACACAGAAACTAAGTTGCAGAATTTATTTCCGACATTTCGACAAATTTGTAGGTGGAAAAAAGCATCTAAGATCTAGAAACAGAGGACTGTAACAAGTGTTTTTGGAAGCCCTAAAAAGGACACATTCACCTATGGGTGAACCAATCCTTCTGCACATGTCTAAATGAGCTTTTGGTGACAGGTACATACCCTATGATATCTCCTAGATCTACTTGCAAAGTGTTGTTACAGTTTGCTCATTTTCAAGAATTTACATTTTACATATTAGGTCATATAGTTTAATCATTTTAAATCATTCTTAACCTTCCTAATACCCTAAAGAATCAACCAACCTAGGTCTAGGTAAGATTGAAGGTCAATCTCTTGGCCTTGTTGGTTTGCAGTCTAATGAAATTTGGGGAGAGGCCCCTTGAATCCTAGGTTCTTTGCATTAAGTACCTATGATCACCTTTCCCCCATCTTTTCATATGTTATTTGCATGCTCTTACTCATAATTGCATTGAAGTCCAAGAATTTAGCCCTTTTTGTTGTTTAGTCATACATCTTGGTTATAAAGAAGAGAGTATATCTGTTTTGCAGCAATATTAGTGAACACATAGTATTATTTAAATAATATCAAATAATTATTAAATATATATATAATATTAAGTATAGTTTGAACATTTTAATCATTAATTAATAATCTTTAATAATAATTATATTATCTAAATTTTTATTTAAATATTCTATTTTTATATTTATGTCTAGTAGTTATTATATTGTAAGTTGCAAATGAGCATCAAATTTTTCATATTAAAATAAAAATATAAACATGAGTTATATAATATATTAGAATTCACTTATCATTTATATATTATATAATGCAATATAAATATAGTAAATAATAATTAATATAATATATATAATAATATAGGAATATATAAATAATATAATATAATAAATAGTAATAATATTATACCTCACATACCACATGCGATTTATGAGGGTGTGCGAAAGAATTAAAGACATCAAAACCAGGGATGGGTGACTATAGCATACAACTTGAATGCAACACAAGCTTGTCAAATGGAGAAGGCATGTGAAATATCGCCAGGTGGTTGATGAGGCCTAAGAATTATCTATTTCCGTTGCTCCATAATTATACAATATCCACAAAGAGAAGCAATATTTTGATATTTATCAATGCTCCAAGACTCATTAATAAATACTAAGCATCACATTTGAATTTCACATGCACAAAGAAAATGAACTTCTTCAGAAATAAGAAAAGTTAAAAAAATGATCCTTCTTTGATCGAGTCTCACTCTTACATCAAAGTGTAATGTGGATAAAAAATTCAGGCCCCTCAAAAGTCCTTGAATTACATAAGCATACTTTTAAAACATAACTATCATCAAGTTCTTGAAAATCAATTCTTTTAAAGAATCATAAAAATAAATTTCATTACAATATAAAATTTTAAAACATAAGTGTTGTCATGAAGGATTGCGCCCCAAATGCTAAGCTTTAATGCTTTACAATCTTGTGCAACATGGGGACATCATCAGGCTTGAGGATGTCCCCATGTTGCATAGGATTACTGAGCTTTAAAGCTTAGCATTCAGGGCGTAATCCTTCGTAACAACAATTTTTGGCATGCCAGGTGGGACATTGAAACTCATTTTAGTCAAGAATTACTAAGTTTGCACTATTTTCCTAGTGTATTCAACAATTTTTTTAACCTTTTTGAGATTATAAACATATACCTGGTGAATCTAAACTTTGATTTTGAAGCAGATCTAGTGCGAGCAACACATGAGAAGAGTGCAAACTAGAGGAATTTCTACTCCCTTTGACTATTTGCAACTGTCACCACCAAGAAGAAAAGGAAGGGCGGCGAGAAAGAGTCTTAGCCCACCAGATAGATCACATTCTACACCTCCAAATCATAGGCCTACGAGTCCTATTCTAAGAGTTCTAGTACCAAATATGAGTGTTGACAAATCCAATGGCAAGGAAGTTTTCTTTTGCACCATTTAATGGGGGCAACCCATTAAATATTTCTTAGCATGATGATATTCTTGTGGCATCCCTTAGAATATTACCTTCTTTCATAGGAGAAGATCAAATTATGCCTATTGAGCATATCAGAGATGTGGCTACATTATGCTCAGTGCACAATATCATAGTTGAGAATGTATTAATTAGGCTTTTGGCTACATTAGTGAAAGGAAAATCTTTACACTGGTTTAGTAGTTTGGAAATTAATTCAATCACAACATGTGATCGATTGGGAGATGGTTTGCACAAACAATTTGAAGACAAGTCAAATCATTTGTCTTTGGTGGAGCAACTAACTACCATCAAGAGAGCTCCACACGAGCATATGTTTGATTTTAACTATCGTTTCCAGAAAACTTGGGATATAATTCCAACAATGGTAAAGACCTTCAACCCAACATGCATTCTTATATTTCCTTAAAGCCCTCAATAGTGATATATATGTGATGGTTTAGTTAATGGTGGAAATACACTTCCTAATGCATATGACATCGCCATCAGAGCATAAAACAACCTTATACAAGCTAGAAAAATAGCTCCAAGGCCTCCAATTACTATATTTCCTAAGATACAACCACCTGTACCATTTCCATTACCTCCAATAACTGTTGTCCCTACTTTACTAGCACTAAATTATCCAAATATTGTCCAAGAAAAGGTTGTCCCAACTCTATCGCATAAATTTCAAGAGTTAAAAGGTATATTGCAAACTTTTGGTAATGAGTTAGTCAACATAAAGAAACATCAAAATTAGAATTTTGGACCTTATCATTCTAATCAGGCCAATAGGCGTCTTTACCAAGTTGATCCTCAAGGTAGAGAAAGAATTTTAATGCAAGGCCTTATCAACCTTACAATCAAAATGTTGCTAATAGTTCTAGAGAACTTGTACCAGTGTAAAACAACATGGCACAAGACTATGAGTGGTGTTTTCCATGTAACTAACCTCATAACCAAGCCACATGTTCAAATGGAGTGATCAATCAGGCCCTTATGGTGCAAAATAACACTATTGTACCACATGATATAATACAAGAAAACCATAAACAACAAGGTTCTAATACTGATCAAGGCCACCAGGATGTTACTTTGATGAATTGGTAGGGTGAAGAGTTTTGTCGGGTGAATCATCCAAATGCACAAAATCAATCATCACACTATTGTGACCAATACAAGGGAAAAAAAAGGGTTGTTGACATAGAACAATAAGCTGATAAGGGTCAAAATCAAGCTCCTACAAGTCATCAGAGCATTGTTGGTCATCACATACACAAAATGTGCAAATAATACCAAGAGGATAGCCTATAGTGAATAAGGAGTAGCCTAAAAGTCAACCACAACCATTAAAAAACAAGAAAAACTTGTTCCAAAAGTACAGCCAAAGGTTAGTACCATTCCATTTAATATTTTGAATCATATGAAGAAAGAAAATGTCAGTATGTCAATGTGGGAATCAATATCACTTCTTGGGAAAAAAGACTTGTTGCAAAAGGCCTTATCTAATGTCACTTTTTCAAGTGAGTCTTCTAGAGAGCAACCCAATAGAACTCCACCAATTAAACCCGAAGAAAAAACCAATGATACAAGACCACCTCCATTTTACGTATCTTTGATTATTGGCCAACACTTAGTTCACAGTTGCATGATTGAATTAGGAGCAAGTAGCTCTATAATACCAAAACAACTAGTATATAAGATGGGATTACCATATAAGCCTCTTTCAAAGGGAGTAGTTCAGTTGGATGGGAAAACCATAAATATAGTTGGAGTGATTAAAAATATAAGTCTTACCTTACATGCTTGCCCAATTTTTTTAAACCCACAGGATATCTATGTCATAGATCTACCACCATTCTTTGCCATATGCCTTTCTAGGGATTTCATTGCAAATTTGGGAGGATATCTATCATCTGATTGGTCACACATGTTTTTTAGAACAAGATATGGCACTAAGGTGACTATAAAATCATAGATTCTTGCTAAAGACCACATAGAGCCATATGTTCCTAATGTTACAACTGCAAATCTTACCATTCATGTATAAGAGGAACAATCCATTATCCAAGATCCCAACACTCCTATAGAAGGCATACTTGATCTAATCTTAGATGAGTGGGCAGATAAAAATCATGAAGTTGATCCTTTCAATCATATGGAAGAAATAGGACTAGGGATTTACATGATTCATGAGCAAGATGCATCTGACCCTAACCTGGTAAACAATGAAAGAAAATAGTGTGAATAGTAGTCTAATCAACTTTGGTAGCTATACTTTGATGGCTCAAGAAGCAGGGCTGGTGTTGGTGGAAGTGCTATGTTGATCTCTCCTAATGGTGAGAAATATTATTCAACTATGAGGTTTTCTTTCAGCTATACTAATAATACAACAGAGTATGAAGCACTCGTTCATGGCTTAGAGTGGGAAATAAATAAAAATATCAAGTGCTTGCAGGTATTTGGGGATAGTGAATTTGTAGAAAATTAGGTGAGAAATCTCAATGTAACTAGAAGTGATTTGCTCAAGTTTTATAAGCATAGAATTTGTGATCTTATTGAAGAATTTGATGCTTTTAACTTGTTTTCCATTCCAAGAAATTAGAATAAAGAAGTTGATAGATTGGTTGCCATGGGTTCAAAATTTGATATTCCAAATGAGGTGAAAAATGTTGAAGTACAACATTATGTAAAGGTGGTAGTAAGGCCATCAGTTCTAGATAACAACATCAATTGGCAAGTGTTTGAAAGTGATGAGAAAATTATAAAATTTATGATTGAAGAGGCTGAATTTACAACTGAGAATCAACAAAAACTGCAACAACAGTATGATAATCAGATTCTACAGCTGAAGTCAAATAAGTTGCCAAAAGGATTGGTAACTTTAGAATCTATTTTTAACACTGATGATCAAGTGAGGAAAGACAAAACCAACATGTCAGTAAAATAAGAAATTTATGAACCCATTGACATCTTCAGAGACAAGCTCCTAAAACTTGGCAAGGTATGTACCAAGGAAGAAAAACATGCTTTTATTTTACTTTGCCAAGAATTTGATAATTCATTTACTTGGGAATATGAAGATTTGAAGGTTTTTAACCCTAAATTGGCTCAACACACTATTGAATTGGAACTCAATGCAAAACCAGTGAGATAAAGGAAAATTCCTTTGCATCCAAAGTTGGAACACCTCATGAAAACAGAGCTAAACAAGCTAATCCAAGGTAATATCATCTTCCCTATTAAGCATACATCTTGGGTGTCTAATTTGGTACCTGTAACGAAAAAGAATGGTGAAATTAGGTTATATGTTTATTTTAGAGTTCTAAACAGAGCTTCCCTCAAAGATCATTATCCACTGCCCTCAATAAAACAAGTATTGTAAGTTGTATCAAGTCTAACAACTTTTCATTGTTAGATGGTTTTTTTGGGTACAATCAGATTTTGGTATAAGAATATCAGTTCAAAACTGCTTTTACCACCAAATGGGGAACCATGGCATATAGAAGATGCCCTTTAGATTGTTTAATGCAGGGGAAACTTTCCAAAGAGCTATGGACATGGCTTTCTAGGGCCTCATGAACAAGTTTGTACTCATTTATCTTGATGACATAACTATTTTTCAAAAGATGCTAATGAACATTTTGATCACTTAAGGAAAATATTTGAGAGGTGCAAATAATATAGTGTTTCTCTCAATCCTAAGAAGTGCATCTTTGTTTTCTACGAATTTAAATTGCTTGGTCACGAATTTATTTCAAACTTCAAGCCATTCCTTATGTCATTTTGGATGGAAAATTGTATAGGAAGAACTTTCATGGATTTTTATTGAGATGCATAGAATCTTATAAGATTAACAAAGTGCTTGAAGAATTCCATGATGGAGTAGTTGGTGGCCACTTTGTACCAAAAGATACAACTCTTAAAATCATGAGAACTGGTTACTATAGGCTTAATTTGTACAAGGATTCCTATGAATGGGTAAGAAAATGAAAACAATGTGCTATATTTATAGGAAAACAGAGGTTAGTAGCCTTACCATTGCATCCAATTCAAGTAGAGCAGCCATTCATGAAGTGGGTTCTTGATTTTATTGGACCCATAAACCTACCTTCCAGTTCAAGAAACAAGTGGATATTGACAACCATTGATTACTTCACCAAATGGACAGAGGTTGTAACATTGAAGGAGGCAAACAAAAGTGCAGTACTAAACTTCTATGAGGACATAGTAGCAAGGTTTGGTTCCCTTGAACCCATTATTTTAGATAATGCATTAGATTTTGTAGGCATGAGAATAACCGAATGGGATATTAAAAATAATATCTTTTTGAGCACTTCATCCAATTACTATTCACAAGGTAATGGACAAGCTAAGTCTACTAACAAAAAATTGATTAGGATCATCAAAATAATAATTTAAGACAATCAGAGAAGCTAGCACAAGAAGCTGAAACTAGCCTTATGGGCTAATAGAATCACTCCTAAGAGGGCTATAGGTGATTCTCCTTATGTTCTTGTTTATGGAAAGGAGGCTAGACTGCCTATTTTAGTAGAGTTACCAAATCTAAGTTTGATCAAAGAGCTGGAAATGATGGAGGAAGAACCAATAGAAGTAAGACTTGCTAAGTTGATGGATTTGGAAGAAACAAGAAGACAAACATTTCAAAATATAGAGATTCATCAAGCACAAATGAAGAAGACATTTGACAAGAAGACAATCCCAAGAGTTTTCAATGAAGGAGATCTTGTTCTCAAATGAGATGAATTGAAAAGTAGAATTAGAAAGCACACAAAATTTGATGCTATGTGGAGTGTCCCTTTCATGATCACAAAATGCAAGCTACACAATGCCTTTTAGTTGTCAAATCTTGAAGGAGAGGATCTGCCAATCTCAGTCAATGGGATTCATCTCAAGCTCTATTATGGAGGTGATATTTCAAAATTGTATCATAGTAGGATAGATTTTCCTTTCCCTCTAAGTGTTGATGCACCTGTTTTAATCAAGTTCTTCCCTTTTCCCTAAGTGTTGGTGCATAATTTTTAATTTAGTTGGTAGGTGTTTGCTACCTTTCAATGTTTCTAATAGCTGTGTCAAGGTATGATATGAGTCTTTTCAAGTCATATATTGACTCTATCACCCAATGAATACACAAGGCTACTAGTCAAAATTATTTTAGCAGGAAAAACACCCTTGAGGTCGCTAAGAATGTAGTCCATTTTTTATGTAAAATCATTAATATTGTTTAAATAACTCATTTAAATGATATTTTGGTTTTAAGTGAAAAACAAATTAAAAGTATTATTATTTTAATATTAAAAAAAAAGCTTGGTGGGGTTTTTGTTAAAAAAATATTCTTAAAAGTCTCTAGTTTCTCATAACAAACTTAGGGAAAAAAGAAAAGAGGCATAGTTTTGTATGTAAAAAGAAGGTGAAGACTCAAAGTTGATCACTAATTTATGGAAAAGTACATCTAAAGAGGAATATTCTTGGAGAGAACATCTGGTTAATCCAAAATTCTAGGGCTTCAAACTCTTTGAAAACTATTCTACACACCAGTTAGTAGATACACATGGCAGTTGGGATTGTTGAAGCACTATTTTTGAAGAAGAATGTGAAGTTTCACCTCTCAGACAAAGGCATGTCTATCATTCTTTAAAACCCTTATCCTATCATGACCATTGTAAATAGTAGTTAATAGAGGAATACATGCTTTGAATCTAGCCATTATTATATTCCTTTTCAATGCTTTGAAAGGTTTTTCTAGAGTTATATTTTAATTTGGAAAGAAGTATGCAAATATTGTTTCAAACCTAGCATATGCTACCAAGAAAAACATGAAAATTGAGAGACTTCTTAGAAGTCATTTGACATCCAAGAGAGAATTCATGGGGAGTTTTATTCCTTTCTAGAAAAAGCTCTTAGCATCCTTTAATGGAAGATACAACATCTATTTCATCTATATGCTTGGCCTAACGAAGAATGTTGATGGTTGTTATAAGAGATGGGATATCCATGGTTGAGATTTAGGTCTTGATGGTAAGATAAAAATGAGGAGCAACCAAATTCAAAGAGGACAATGTCTACATAGTTAGGAATGTTACTATAAAATATGGAATGAGGTTTAAAGACAATAATGCAAAGCTTTTTTTTGAGAAATAGGAACAATAGGTCTTTGATTTGCATAAGTGAAGATTCTTTGCAGGATGTGTAAGGGACTTGTTATGAGTTTATGGCAGTGACCTGGGCTACAATGAAGAACATCATGAACTTATTTATCAATGCATATTGAAGAGGCACATATCTATGGTTAAGAGATGATGCCAATCCTTTGTGCCTCTATACAAAGAATGTAGCAAGAAAAATATAGTTCAAGATAGTCTTTTCTATTAAGGATAGTCTAAAACCATGAAGGAAATCCATCAATCTTTGATTTCCACCAATACATTGATGGAAATAGTCTTAATAAAGAAATGATAGATTGTTTCACAGTCCTAGCACAAAGGAAGCAAGCATATTGACCATAAAATAAGACAACAATGATAGTTGGAAAGATTTACCAATGGATATAAATCAGTCTTCCAAAATCACTAATGATAAATTATTTTATTCAGAACATGCTTTCAACATAAGAAAGAACAGACAACCATCTTCAGGGGACAATAGTTGCATCTTCAAATCTCTACATTGAATATCAAATGGAATCCACAACGCCAAGATATAGTAAGATAAATCTAATATGAGTCTAGGTTATCATGAAGTGATCTGTTCTAATTTAGAACTAATGATGAACAATGCAAAACAAAGAAAGCTATGAAAATCCTATGCCTAGAAGGCTAAGTTGAGCTCAAGTTTAAATATAAGTCCTTATATCATGCAATCATCTAAGGGATCATACAAGCAGTTGAGTTGATCCATACAAACAATCAAAAGCAATTAGAGGCCTAAAAAGAAGGAATTTTGAAGCAAATACAATAGTTCTATTTGACTTCAAGACCCCACATGGATGCAATATCAGTCAAGGCAAGTTTTCAGCCTACAAAGAATCTATTAAGAGCAGTTCTAAGGCTTCTTTTACAAGATTTTATCTCATGTACGACCCAAAGGAGATTCATCATGTGCAAATTGGAGAATATTTTAGGGAAGAAGACAATTAGTTCAAGCATAGTCGAAGTTTATCATGAGTTCAAGAGATGGATTTCATCATCAGTATTTTCTTTCAATCAGAAAAGAAGCTTCTTTTCTATAAAACTTCTTTTATTCTTCCTTTCTCAGCGAGTTCTTTCTTTTTGCTTGCATACAAAACAAAGCTCAAAGCATTGTAACTTAGATTTCTCAAAGTATTTTCAGTATTTTAGAAGCATTTTTAGTTTGTAACAGTGAGGATTCCTTTCAGTTGAATAAAGAGCAACAGTTCTTTCTCAAGCATCTTTTATTTTTCAGTATGGAAAATAAATGATTTGATGCATTTATTGTGTTTTCTTTATAAAACCTTTAAATATGTCTTGTTTATACACTGTTGAAGCAAAATAATTCATGTTAAATGTAGGTTATGATTTGTGTTAGAATGTTCTAGTAGTTGGGGTTGTGAAACTTTTTTTCCTTCATACAAAGATTGAATACAGACCTCATAAAACATTTATATATTTCATGATTATTTTTGATTTATGAACAAACAAGCCTCTTTGTTTGAATTTGATTATGAGTTTAGAGCAGCCAATAGATTTTAAAAATTGGTGTATCACCTCCTATTAGCAGTAGAGTTTTATTTCCAAAGCAATCTCTTCCCTTTTTCCAAATCAATTTTAGTAGTTTGTAGGAGCTTTTCGAAGGGAACCAACCCATAATCTGGAGGTGCACCCTCATCTTAGGCAACCCATAGGCCTAAGGATGTCCCCATGTTTCAAAGGATTACTGAGCTTTAAAGATTAGCATTCAGGGCACAATCCTTCGTGACAACAATAAGCTTTAAAAAAGTAAAACATGATAATTGTTTAAGCGACTAAGTATTCAAGTCCATGGGTGCATTATTTGATGTTGAAACTTGCTGAATAGACACCACATGTGCTTTATAATCTTTTAGTGCTTGTGTGACATCCGAGATATTTTCATGTTGGGGAATTGTAACATTTTTTGTTCTAAGCTTCTATAGGGCCTTGTTGTTATGTTGGTTTCCATCTTAGTAATCACATTGGCGGGGGAATTCTCATGAAAAGATAACAAGGAGTCAATTCTAGCTAATTTCTTTATGGATTCCTTTTCAAAAAATCTCACTAGATAGTGTATGGACCACTTTTAGGAATCCCTCCTTTAGCTACTCTAGCATGGCCACACCATTATTATAACCTTTCATTAATTGAAAACCAAAATAAGATCATTCCTTAATAAAATCATTGTGGATGTAAGTACATTCTTTCATCAACTTATTTTATTTGTGAAGGTTTGTCTTTAGGAAAGTGAGTTTCCATTTGATGCTCTTCTTTGACATGATGATCCTTGAATCCTCATTGGATGGGATGATTTTCTCTTTCGTAAATTTTTCTAAACTCATCTCCACAATTTCACCAAGGTCTCTATCATCTTATGACCAAAGTGACTCCTCTTGTTTACAATTTGTTATCTTTGTTTTGATGGAATTTCTCAACAATATAAG
Organism: Sequoia sempervirens; assembly: GCA_007258455.2. NCBI lineage: Eukaryota > Viridiplantae > Streptophyta > Pinopsida > Cupressales > Cupressaceae > Sequoia > Sequoia sempervirens. The sequence goes on along the minus strand of VDFB02105785.1, from coordinate 91,690,004 downwards.
ATAATCATAAACCTTCTTAGTTTCTCAATTAGAGGAGGACCTTTATTTTTGACATCACCTATTTAATCTTGAGCAATTCTGCTATAGTAGCTATCCTTTTGTACTTTATTCATCATTTCTTTTTTGACTGTATAATTTGGATCAAAAGAGGTGCCTACTTGATTGAGGTTTTGAGGACAAGGATCTAAGTCTAGCAGCTTAAGATGTTGGATAGTATCTCCATTGCTTTCTTCAGTTTAGGTTTATCTTGTTTGTATTTCTCTATCCCCTCTACCAACCTTGTGATAGTCACCTGGAAATTGTTCACATCACCATCCCTACTAGGCAAACCCAAATCTACTTTAGTTATATTATAGTAAGCTATAGTAGCCTAATTGAGATCCTTTTGCATAGACACATGAGTGACTTCTATACCACTATCTTCCATCAACCTTGATGTTGTTTTAAACTTTTTGAACTTAGGGGACTTTTGTAGAAGCCAACCTACTATATCATCATCTGATAAATCAACATGTATTTTTCTCCTCTTTATGGATAATATATTTTTCTAGCCAAGAAGGGGAAGAAGTAGCAGCATTGAGAGTTTGAGGAGCCTCAAGTCTAGAGAACTAAAGGGCTCTCTTCAAAGGAGGGGTCTTTATTACACTTTGCAAATTGAAAGGAAAATGAGTTAGGGATTTACCTTTTTGAGCACTCCTCTTGGCCATTTCTTGAGATAAGCTTGGTTGTTCTTCAGGAGAATCAAACCTCATCATCTCAATTTATTATTCTTGTTCATTTTTCTTTTCCTCTTGCTTCTTTTTCCTTCTTTATTTGATCTCTTGTATTGATATCTTGTAGAGAACCTTCACCACATGTCCTTTCAGGACTTCTCCTTTTAGGAGGCTCTTCCCCACTACCACTCAGGGTTATTGTATGTTGTGTTGGAGGTGGTGCAACTACTAAAGAAGATGTTCCCACTTGAATTGGATCGGTTTTTTCCCTCTATTCCTTGTCTTCCCTTAGGTGGAGCTTTAGTAGCCTCAACTTTCCTCTTAGCAAGCAATATTTGAGTCATTTTCATGACTACTGTAGTTTTGGTTTCCAAATCCTTAGGCTCTTTGAGACTCCAATAAATGGGCACCATGAGATGCATTTGTACATTGCTGGTGTAGATGAGATCACTTAAATTAGTCTCATCATCTTCTACTCCTTCAATATCCTAGCCTACTTTGAAGGTGATGGTTTGCCTTAAGTTCATCCTCATCCAATTTCTCCTCCTTACCTCATAATCATCAACATAATCAGCCCAATAGTCTTCTAGGTGTGGTACATGATGTTCAAACTTGGACTAAGATGAAGGTTATTCTTCACAAAATTCTTACTATCAAAAGGAAATCTTCTCTCATACATGGAGACATTATATTTTACAATATCTCTTTCAATATTGAGGGTGTTAGATTGAGACTTACATTGGTAAAACCCCAAACCAATGGGAAAGGGAATCCATACTTTCTTCCTTTCCATGCACTTCTTGCTGACTTCTATAATCTATCTACAAACCTCTATTGAGATGAATTTATCTTTGCACACTTGGGAAATTTGTGGGGCAACTCGTCATATCCTCCAACCCTCAAATATGTAAACCTCTGAAACTGAATAAAGAGAATACCATATTTGTTAACCAATTGGAAAGCTTTTGGAGAAACTCTTTGTCCCAAGTTGCCTTACAATTCCCAGACTAATCTCATAGTGAACACATCATTCACCTTCTTGAAGTTCTTATAACTTCTCTCAAGCTACAATTCGAGATAATAATCATAAATTTGGATTTGATCATCGTATTCTTCAATAGGGTTCAATCCAAGCTAGGGTCTCATACATGTCAATGAATAAAAGGGATATGAAGACATGCATAAAGATTTATTAACAACAAAATTACATATCATTTCTATAACCTGTCATTGATCAAAGTTTCCCAATCTAGATATTGCAACACAAATAATTTGGATTTGATCATTGTATTCTTCAATAGGGTTCAATCCAAGCTAGGGTCTCATACATGTCAATGCATAAAAGGGATATGAAGACATGCATAAAGATTTATTAACAACAAAATTACATATCATTTCTATAACCTGTCATTGATCAAAGTTTCCCAATCCAAATATTGCAACACAAATAATTTGGACAAAGAAAAACATCCATTCTTCAAAATGTTGGGAATTCACACTCCCTTTCAATCTATGGAGAAGGATAATAATATTTGAAATTTCATCTCGAAAGTGTGACCTATGCAAGTTCTTGGGTAATTGGCATTCCCCTTCTTTGGGTTTACAAACCATTCTTTTGCAATGACATTTCTAAAATATCCTTTCTTCTCAAAGAATCAACACTATGACAATGTAAAATTAAAATTTGTAAAAACTCCCTTTTAGGCAATCTGAAACAACCGCTAATGATAGCTTTGTCAAGGGTTATAAGAAAATTGTTATCATTGGTTCTAATTTCCCTAGTTTTGAGATTATAGCGGCTTATACTTTCTAAAACCAGTTCTATGCATTGCACAAATATTGGGAAAGTGGTCACTTCTAGTAAACCACTCTCCACCAAACTTTAAGTAATAGGGGATTTACTCGGTCTATTTATTCTCTCCAGGAATTCTCCCTAATTAACATGACCCATCTTGGTGTCACCTATTTTTGGTAATGTGCTTTCCAAGCCAGATACATGTTCATACCCAAGATATTTATATTTCTTTGTTGCTTAGATCCCAACTACCAGATTCTAGAAAAAAATTGTCAGTGGTTCCCGTATAAATATTGACTTCACTTAGGGGAAATTCTTTAAGTATGAGTAAATTTTAGCTTCTGGGAGAATGTTCAAGAGTACCACTTACTCTTTTTATGATGTGCAAGCAATTCAGGTTAGATACTCTTTTGTAATCCTTTTCACCATAATTTCGCTCCTTTGTGCTCCGAACCTCAATTTCCTCCACAAATGTGGAGAATAACTATGCTTTAAAGCACTTTAATACCATGCAATTAGGCATATATTTCACCCTACTCAAATCTGATGACATTTAATCATCGGTAGGTAGCCAACTAGGTTCCAATTTTGAGCTTCATGTTGTGTTGGAGAGAGTCGGTTTTTAAAAGGCTTTTGAAATCATGTTAGAGTCCAACAAAGGTTTCAAAACCTTAATCAACTTTCACTTTAATCATTTCCTTCTCTTCTTTTGTGACCGTTTTACTAAGTGAGAAAAAATCTTAAGTTACAAGTTGGGTTTTCTTCAATATTGGGAACCATGTCGGGGCCCAACACAATCAACACAACTTATATTGATGCCAATGAAGACTAAAGAATAACTTAATATTTTCTCCTTTGTTTGTAGAGAGAAAATTTCATAGTTTGATGTCGGATCCTAAAATGGTTATGAAAACCTCATTGGGTCCCGATGATATTTTTTAAATTGAGTCGAAATCATGCATTCCTTCTTTTTTAACTCTTTTTGCTTCCAAGAGAAGTTTCTTCAGGGGAATGATATTTTTTGAAAACTATTGCGGTTTTCAAAAGGGTTTTGACAACTTTATGAGAGGCTAAATTATTTGAGACTTGACTTTGAGTGACTTTTGAAGATGGAGAAGACTTAGACTTAACCAAAACAAAAAATAAACCTTGAACATGTCAGGAATTATTGTTCACATGGGTTAGATTGTGTGAGGTAAAGTGACAACTCATGTATTTGTTATGAGTGTTGGGAATATTATTCCCGTAGTTGTTAGTATTGTTTGTGTGTTTATATTGAGTTGTTAAACAACTCAATATATTTAGGAAAGTTGTTTGGGGAGTTTCCTATAAAATAAGATATGTGAATCCTATATATATGTAATCTGTATTGAATGAAAAAAGAAGGTAGATACACGTAATGATTTGTTTTTAATTTTTGTTGCTTCTCTTTATCATTGCCCATATTTTCAATATGGTATCAGAGCTATATAGATATAGATTTTGTGCCTAATTTTTATTGTGTTGCAGATTGTAGTCATAGTTTTGGTTGCGGTTGCATATTTGACATCGCTTCTTCTGATGTAATTCAATGGCAATGACAAGGGTGGCCATGCGTGAAATCTTTGTGTCTGCGATCTGATTTTGGGTGCATCCCAATTTGACAATGTTGAAGGAGGTGACAATATTCTGACAGTATTTCATTCGTATGATTGTCAGATATTTTGGCTGGAAAGAGATACTGTCCTATCAATGTTTGGTGCCATTTTTTTATAACATAAGGAAACATTTTCCACACAGCAGAGGCTTTATCTTTGGACTTTGCTCGTGGAGGGATATCACCAGTTCCCGCGGATATATTGTATCGGCAGCGATATTGCTCGATCATCGAGTAGCATCGTTTTTCTTCACAATGGGTTGTTTGAGGAGCAAGTGATAGGTTGCATGCAACATTGTTTAGCAGGGATCTCTTATCCATCAGTGGTTTTTCAATTTGAAATCGGTCTGTGTTTGGAGGCGTTTTCTGAACCTGTGAAGGAAGGCGTCATCTGTTCTATTCCAATTCGCACTTGGCTGGCGGTGGATGCTATGATTTCTTTGTTGGGTGGATTGTTGCTTCAAATCTACTCACCATGCATTGATTTTTGCCCACGTATTCCGAGTTGGCGGCTTCAATAGTGTTGGCGGCAATTGATATATTCATTGTCCCTATACATTGATCGAGGTCCTTAATCGGGTGCAGCAATTTGCGGGCTGATATTTTGTTATCGGCCCATGTTGAAACTGGCATATTTGCTGAGACTGCATAGACACCTGGCACAGGTTGATGATATTTAGTGCATGTGTTCAAGAAGATGTTACAATGCGATATGCATCTGAGGGCTACATCTGAGTGTCTTTACTGCATGATAGATTGAGGGACCGACAATTGTGGAGGATAGACGGTTGGATAGAGATAGAACAATAAACTTTTGCATCCGGATCATCATTTTCCTAGGTATCGAAGTATCTATGAAATCATTCGATATTTGCTGGAGGAGTCTATGTAGGTAGTCATTTTATGTTTTAATAATTTCTAATAATAGATTGTAACTATATTAGAAATTAAATTTTATATCTGCATTTTTTTGAAGTCTTGTGAGTTAGTAATTTAGTTTTAATGATTTAAGTCTATAGATTGGAAGTTATATTGTTTAGAATAGGGTTCATTTTTATGAGTCGTTAATATTGTGTCATTCAAAGTATGTTTATCTATATTCAAAAGAGTCCAAAATAAAAATAATAGTTATTGTAATTGGATGCACTCTCACTTGTACGCGACATCTATTTTTGTGGGTGGATAGGTAGTAGTCTTAAGGAAATATTTTGTTTGTGTCAGTTAGGGTCAAATAGTATTTCTTTAAATGGAGAAAAATAGTTTATTGATTGAAAAATTTGAGGGTTCAGAATTCCACACATGGAAAATCAAGTTGCAGTTGATCCTTATTGAAAGGGATTTGTGGGGTGTGGTAAGTGGGGCAACAACAAAACCAATTGATACTGACGAACTCTCAAAGTGGACTGCAAAGGATAGAAGGGCAATAGCTCTGATTGGTCTTGGATTGTCAGATGCATACCTCCATCATATCAACTTAACAAAGACTTCAAAGGAAGTGTGGGATGGCTTGAATGCTTTGTTTGGATCACAAGCAATGAGCGCAAAGACAAGTTTAAAGCAAAAATTGTTCGGGTTAAAAATGGTGGAAGGTGATAATATTGTTCAACATATCAGTAAGTTGCGCTCTCTATTGAATCAACTAGTTGGGATAAATGCTAAATTAGATGATGATGATGCGAAAGCTATTTTTCTAAATAGCATGTCTCTTAGTTATAGTAATATTGTATTCACATTGAACAAAGTAAATGCTAGCCTAGAAGATACAATATCTACTTTGATTGATGAAGGAGCTAAGAAAATGGATCCAGCTTTAGATGATGATGAAGAATTCCTTCATGGGGAAGCTACTAAAGACCCTCCACACAAAGACAGTTAGGAGGAATATGTTCTCTAAATAAAATCCATTGGAGGTTGGAGGCATCGAAGGTTGGAGGACATTTAGCGGCCTCTCGTTAGTCACTAGCGACGGGGTCGTGAAACTGCATTAGTGACAAAACTATTTGTACCAAAATGACTAAAGCCAAGATAGGTTTCCAGGTGGCAGCGACAACCGTCTCATATCATTTGTGATCAAAGTGGCAATGATCTCCAATGGTGGCTGCATACGCGACAACAAAGACTTGGTTCTCAAGCTTTGTAAATTGTGGTTGGATGTGTTTGTCCCCAACCACTATTGTTGGTTGATTGTGAATGAATGTGTTTGTCCCCATTCACAAGATGACTGGATGTGTTTGTCCCTAGTCACAAAAGTTGGTAATTATGATTGGATGTGTGTGTCCCCAATTATAATTGTTGTGAGTAGAAGTGTATGTCCTTGTTCATGACCTTGTTTTTTGGATAGATGTGTTTGTCCCTATCCAAAATTGATGTAAGACCTTGGATAGATGTGTTAGTCCCTATCCTTGGATCCATGGGTAGACGTGTTTGTCCCTATCCTTGGATGAAACCACTAAGCGTAGTGAGGCTAGTTCCACTATTGCTTGACATGAGTAGATGTGTATGTCCCTACTCTTATCTTATAGTGTTTGGTGAGCTACTGTGTGTGGTCATCAACTATTGTGATGTACTTTCACCCCATGTTCACACTAAGGGGGGGTGTTGGGAATTATTGTTCGCATGGGTTAGATTGTGTGAGGTAAAGTGACAACTCACATATTTGTTATGAGTGTTGGGAATATTAATATATTTAGGAAAGTTGTTTTGGGAGTTTCCTATAAAATAGGATATGTGAATCATATATATATGTAATCTGTATTGAATGAAAAAAGAAGGCAAATACGCGTAATGATTTTTTTTAAAATTTTTGTAGCTTCTCTTTATCATTGCCCATATTTTCAATAGAACAATGATACGAACTATGACGAGCCAGAATCAAGGAAACAGTTGGCTCTAACTGTTAATGCAGATCAACAAGGATGTAGGACCTAGAACTTCTTGCTGGCTTCAATTGGGTGACAAAGACGAGAAGATATGACTCAAAGACATCAACCGAAGGACTAAGATACACAAAAAATGGGACACACCAAAATTTCTAAGCTACTAATATACATGAATAGGGGATATGTTTCCCACTATATGGCAATGGCAAGACGATACCATCTAGATAAGCTAATTTGAATTAATTGCTTCCACATGTTTGATGGATTCAAAAAGGACCTTTCGATAAAGAATCAAACTTTCCATGAGCACTTTTGGGTTCTCTTCTTTTATTCCATAATAGCACCAGATCTCCTTTCATGAGATTCCTAGGCCTAGCCCTTCTATCAAAAATCTTCTTTACTTGATCTTGGAAAAGAGTGATTTTATCTACCATGTCTTCCCTTTGTTCCTCCAACTTGCTAAGGTACATGATTCTTTTCTCTAGGGAATTCTTAAACTGTTGATCTTCTAGAATAGCCTACAACTTTATAGTTGATATTTCTAATGGTAGAGGTAAGGCTAAACCAATACCATAAACTAACTCAAAAGGAGACATCCCAATCGCCCTCTTGGCATAATTCTATCTGCCCATAAAGCTTCATATAAATTTTTGTGCCAATTCTTTTGATTCTCATCCATAAGATGCTTTATGATTGCCACTAAATTTTTATTACTAGATTCAGATTGACCATTACTTTGGGTGTAATAATCAGATGAATGAGCCAAAAAAATCCCATGTTCATAATAGAACATAATAACCTTTGAAGATGAGAAATTGGTTGCATTATCTATCACCAACTTTTGAGGAACTCCAAAACTCACCAAAATATTTTCTTTAATAAAATTATAGACTACTTTTGAGGTGGTATGCTTTACAGGAATAGCCTCAACCCATTTAGTAAATAGTCTATAGCCATTAGGATATGGGTGTGGCCAACACTTGAAATGAGATTAATTAGCCCTACAAAATCTAACCCACACTGCTAAAAAGGTTCCTCGATCACTATTGGTCTCAAATGGTGAGCAACAAACTAAGGTTTACTAACAAACTGCTTACACTTGTCACACTTAGATACCCAATAATAAGTGTCTTTAAGCATACTTGGCTAGTAATAATACTATGTGAGGATTTTGAAGGTGGTTACTAAAGATGAAAAGCGACCTCCTCGAGCCTCATTATGGAAAGATTCCAATATTTTATGTTGTTGATCCTTATCCACACATATTAAGAAAGTCTCATCTAAAGCTCTCTTGTATAATGCATCATTTTGAACAACATACTTGGATGTTTTCAATTTGGGATTTGTTTTCTCCCCTGGGGATAAATGCATGGGACATCCCCCATAAGTAAGGTAATATGACACATTAAAAAACCATGGATCTTGTAGGATCACAAGTAAAACCATTAGATATTCCTCTTCAACTCTTGGTTTTTTCTCAACGATAAGTTTGTGTAAGCCTCTTCCTCAAACCAATTTAGTTGGCTTCATATCCAAATAATACTCATGTACCTTAGCTACCCAAGATACTCTTCTATTGCAACCAATCTCTTTTTGCATGAGAATACTTTTGATTGTTGGATTAGGAACAAACACTACAAAATGAGAGTGAAGGATATACAACCTAAATTGTTTGGCTGCTTTGACCATGGTAAACACATATTTTCAATTTGTGAGTAATTTAACTCATGCTTTTTGAGTGGTACACTCATGAAAGAAATAGGGGCTTCAATCTTCTGTTCATTTTCTTGCAAAAGAATAGAAAACACGATATGTTCAAAGGCGTAACAATATATGATGAAATCCTTGTTGAAATCTAGATGCACTAGCACGGATGCCTGAGTGATTACTTCTTTTATATCTCTAAATGTCTGATTACCAGAATCATTCCACTTGAATCTTTGTTTCTCCTTCATCATCTCAACTATGTGTTTAGTGATCTCTGAGAATTTAGGAAAAAATTTCCTTAGAAAATTTACTTTTTTGAAGGACTTTACACCTATCTTATTTGATGGTAGACTCATTTTCTGAATAGCTTTAATCCTTTCTAGGTTAATTTTAATCCCTTCTTTAGACACAATATGTCCTAGTAATTTATCTTCAATGACACAAAAAATATATTTCTTTGGTTTGAGAGAGATACCTTTTTCTCCGCACCTCTATAAGATTGTGTCTAGATCTTTCAAGTGATTTTCTCTCTTCTTTGAAAACATAGTCAAATTTTCCAAGTATATTACTATAAATTTATTCCTTAAATCACCAAATTAAAAATCCATGGCTCTTTGAAATGTAGCCCCAATATTTATTAACCCAAAAGGCATTCGATTATAGGAAAATGTACCCCAAGGTATTATGAAAGTATTCTTGTGTTGATCCGCTTTATCCACACTAATCTAGTTATATCTTGAAAATCCATCCAACATGGATATCATCTCTGCACCTGCCATTTTCTGCAACACATGATCCATCATAGGCAAGGGGTGATTATCTTTTAGAGAGGACTGATTCAAATTTCTCAAATCAACACAAATCCTTATTTCTCCATTCTTTTTACAGACTGGGACTATGTTTTCCACCCATTTGGAGTGATGAATGGGGTAAATGATTCTTTCCTTTAGCATTTTATCAATCTCTTGAAAGATGGCATCAATGATTTTAGGATTGTAGTTTCTTTGCTTTTGATTGAATGGTGATGTCCCAGGTTTGAGGGGTATATGATGTTGTAACTATCCACCAATGAAATTCTTTAGGTCATCATAGCACCAAGAAAAAAATCCTTATATTTCACCAATAATTGAATCAATCTATCCCTCTCATCTTGAGTGCAACACTTACCTATGCACACCAATTTTGGATCATCTAGACTTCCAATATTAATAGTTTCATATTCAACTGAACTATTAACAGACTTGGTCATCTTTTTCCTAACATATCTATCATGCCTATCAAATAGTTGTTCAAGAGAAACTAAACCTTTAGGGATTTTATTACCTTTCAACTAAACTATGCCTTCTTCTAACTCTTTCTCTTTATTTTGACAAAACTCTTCACACATAGCTTCACTTCCTTCAAAATACATTTCCATGAATAATTCAAAATTTTCCAAAAAGGTTTGGATTTTCCTATTGTCTTCAAAAAAATTCTAGAGCTCCACATTTTCTGGGACATTAGGCTGATAAATCATTTCAATTTTATAAGAGAAATCTTTGAAGTCATGGTGAGAAAGAAGCAAAGATGAGATATTTCCAATGAATCAACCCTGACATTTTGATCTCTAGGGACTACCTTAATTGAGAAAGTATCAAAATGCTATATTTCATCCCAAACTTTGTTCCTATAATGTTTCAGTCTCTCATTCTTAGTTGCAAACATTTTCCTTACCTTCTTGATAATCATTTGACATCACTTACTACCCTTAATTTTTTTATTCCCTTCTCTTTAGCTATTGCTATCCCTAACAAGGCTTCATATTCAACAGTGTTATTAGTATTTTTAAATTCCAACTTGTACAAGGAGGGAAACTTATCTTTGTTTGGTGATATCAACACAACCCCAACACCAAAACCTGAACTAGAGCAACTGCCATTGAATTCACAAGTCCACAATTTTGATGTTATATCTGGGCCAAGGAAACCTTAATTCTTGGTCTCTTATGAGAACAAAATATAAATGTTGAACTCTATCTCCTCATATAAAATTTGAGAACTAGGGCCATCAAATTTCAAGATAGTGAACTTAGCCTTTGATTCTGGCTCTAGGAAAACTTTCTTGTTAGTAAGTGGAATTAAAGCATGGGACCAATCCATCTAGATTTCTCCTCCTAGGTCCTTGTAGAAGCTTTAACTCAACAACATACCATAGATCATAGGAATGTCAACAACCAAGATAGTTAATTTAAGCCTTTTGCTAGGTTAGGCAACTAATGACACCCAAGCATCTTTAAGTTGACCAATTAGAGGAATTTGTTTAGAATCCATTGAATAACGCTTTCTGAAGGTCTTAGTCAATGAAAAATCCTAGAGCCTTAACTATTGAGGTAGGCATTACATTATTCGAGGCTCTAGAATCAATGATACAATTGCTTAACTCATGGCCATTTATGTACACAAAAACATAGAAAGGGTCAAGCTTCAAATCATATATAGTAGGAGTATGGTCATTGGTACTAGATGATAAGCTAGAAGATAAGGCTTCATGGTTCATTAGATGTTCATCCATTAGATTAACCTTAACACGTTCATACTTGACAAACTAACCTATCAAGTTCACTTGGATTCAACTTTAAATATTCAATAGGTGAGATTTGGACTTTAGAATTCATACAATAATCTACTATGTTGGATTGAATAGGTGAACTTCTATGAACAACATCTAAAGTCTTATGAGGATTAGGTGTAGAAGAAGCATTCTTAAAGGGGGTACTATACTTTTGAAAGCTAGGAATACCTTTTTGGTTGGTATTTTTTTGTCTTCAGGTAAGTACTATGTAAGAAGCATCAAGCAATGTGGTGTATATATCACCTCCCCTTTCAAAATTAGATTCATATTCTATAAAATTTACTACAAAGTTTCCATACCCTTCCAATATAGCTTCTTCTACACTGACTTCTTCAATCATCTCCTATGTTGTTTCCATTGACATGTATATGTTCATATCTAGGCATTTGGTTCCATCATGATATGTTATCAGATGGAAATTACACATGTTACCTTTGTTCGCACTAGGTAGTGCCTCTATAGCCAATACTTGTTGCATAGGGAGCAATTACATCTGTCTATTATTTACCCTAAATTGTTGATTAGAACCTCTCCTAGGAATTTTTTTGTACAATTGTTGGAAGGATTGAGCGCTTTTGGGCATCTACCTTTTCAAGGTGATTATATCATTACCAAGCCTTTGAATTATAGGATCAGTAGATGTTGAAGGTTGAGTGTTGCCTATCTGTAATTCTCTCTTCTTTCCCGCTGTGATAAAATCATCGTCCAACTCAACTGCTAAGGTTTGGGTTGCTTCCAAATCAACCACACTCGCCCTCCTCAAATGGAAACTAACATTCAGAGGAATTGCATTAATAAAGAAGCATTTCAAATTCTCAATGGTAGGCCTCTTAGTCACAGTAATTTTATTGACTATCTTGTTGAATTGGGCCACAAAATCTCCCATTGTCTTGTGAATTTCTTGCTTCAACTAGGTTAACTTAGCTAAGAGAGAGTGCTCATCCTCTACGCTTTTGAATCTATCTTCAAATTTAGTCTTCATACCATTCCAAGAATCGATAGAACCATTGGGAAAATGATAAAAACACTCTACAATGATGTCTATCAAGGATCCAACAAATAATATTATAGCCACATCCTCATGTTGTACCCCCAAAACTCCATAGACAATGAAGAAAGTGTTTAGATGCTCATTAATAGTCACATTTCCATCGCCTTTAAATTTTAGTATATTATTTCTAGAAACTTTGGTAAGCTCATGAGTTGAACACCAAGATACAAAGGTCATATGGTTTCTCCCCATGGTCCTGGAGGAGGAGGATTAGCCATATTTTGAGTAAAAATAACTGTTACAGGAACAACTGTACCGTGTAAAACAAGCTCACGGAAAGTGGAAGAACATGGTACCATCATTTTTGGTGAAGATGGTCTACTTCTAGATATGATCCTTCTATTAGGTTGTGCACACATTAAATTCCCCCCTTTGCAAAGCCTAAAAATGGGATCAATGATACCTCTTCTTCACTCACCTCTAGTATACCATCTAAAATCTTGTGTAACTAGAGAAACTCAAGACTTATCTCCTGATATGAATCAATGGGATAGCAATGATCTTATAAAATATTATAGAAAATAAAGAAATGAACTATAATTATCTTCTTTCTAACATCCCCAGTAGAGTCGCCAAAAATCTATTTACTTTTTACTAAATGAGAAACAATCTTAAGTTACAAGTCAGGTTCCGCTAAAGTTGTGGGAACCATGTCGGGGCCCAACGCAATCACCACAACTTAGATTGATGCCAATGAAGACTAAATAATAACTTAATATTCTCCTTCGTTCAGAGAGAAAAGCTCATAGTTCAACGTTGGAGCTCAACACGGTTATGAAAAACTTATCAGCTCCCAATGATAGTTGTTAAATTGAGTCAAAATCCCTCCTTCCTTATTTTTGAACTCTTTTTGCTTCCAAGAGAAGTTTCTTTAGAGGAATGATAAGTTTTGAAAACCATTGCAGTTTTTGAAAGGATTGTAACAACTTTATGAGAGGCTGACTCTTTTGAGACTTGACTTTGAGTGAATTTTGAAGATGGAGAAGACTCAGACTTAACCAAAACCAAAAATAAACCTTGAAAAATATATGAAGTATGATGGGCCAAAATCAGGACAATACTAGTATGAGTGGAATCATGGATGATATGAATGTAACAACATTATAGAACTATTACAAGTAATATAATAATTTCTTTCATATTTCACATGGATGTATGTAGCTTTATTTTGGACGAATAAGTATACTCAATCATTTTGATTTCACAATCTTAGGTGTATGAAAATTTACAACCCACTACTCTTCTTGTTTTTGTTTTTGTTTTCTATTTAATGAATTGTGGCTTTTTTGGTATTTGTCTAGAAACATGTACTAATCTCACACAAACAAATAAAAACTTTAATCAATAGTTTAATAATAAATAAGTCATTCTTGTACACCCATGACTATTGATATAACTAGGGAATTATTCTTAAGTGGTAATTTAGTAGATACATTTCATGCAAGCCATGCTTGCACAATTGTATCAGCTATATATAGGTTTTATACAATAATTTTTTCTTAATCTAGTGATAGTATTTAGGGTGAAGATTGAAATCATGTTTAGTTGTAGTTGTTTTTGGTTGTCAATTTTGTTTGATTTAAATACCTATTAAGGTATACCCCTAGGAACACCCTCTTGAGTCTAAGTTGAGCTCAAAGTGTAGGAAAGTTAACCCACTCTTGTAGTGTTTACCTTTAACCCTCCATGTTATGTTGATGAATAGATTTCACTTGCATGATGACAACCCTATCTTTGTGAGTGAAGTTTTTCTCTAGGAAGTGGAGCAACGGTTTTGGGATCCAACAAATTTTGCATGATACAAATGTCTATGGGAGTAAATATTGCTATAAAAACCAACCAAGGATTCAATTTGATTTTTCTACACAATCCTTATCATGATTGATTTGTGTTGTGTGATTACTAGGCCCTATAATTTAACCACATCAATAGAAGCTTTCGATTCTAGATCAAAAAACTTTATTAGTACATAAGCCAAAGCACAATAGTGTCAACAATTTGAATACCATTATTGCAACTTTTGATACTTTCTTATATACTATAAGCTATAAAAAACACACTACCTAAAACATTAGTTAAAGCCCTCATGGAAACTCTTGCAAGGCTTGGGAAATTATCCATGCAAAGACCCATTTGTAGGTGTTGCAATTGCACCAATAAAAAATAGAATGCTAGTTGCATCCTCTAGATGTTTTCTTGCACTCTTTAACTTGGAGGAAAGAGCTTGCAATGCACAAACTGCCTCAACATGTACATAGGTCTCATTCTTGGAACCTAAAAGCTTAAGTGGAGATTTAAAATAATTCAAAAAACTTTTATTTTTTGAAACAACCACAATTGCTAATATATGACAAGATGTCACACTTGCACAACACCATGCACACAAGTGTTGTGTGAAACATGACACAAGGACACTAACCAAATGAACAAATTAGCCATTACTACACACAAGGTGGCACAAGTGGAAGGATTAACTTACCAATTATGGGATAAAACCACCACAATGAACTTCGAGAGGGGTGAACCACACCCAAACAATGATCAAGTACTAACCCATGATTGTGTTCTCTTGTAACACAAAGGAAGGATTATGGAATCATCAAACTCAAATCCACGCTAAGATACTCTTGCAAACTCAACAACATCATGAAAACCCACAAAAAATGTAAATGTCTAGGATCTAAAACCCTTCGACTAGATGATTCAACTACCAATTTTGGAACAAGGAGTAGGATGAGGGTAACAACCATTTCTAATATAGCCAAAAACCAACTTAACAACACCTAAACACAAGGACAAGCCCTCACAAGAGGTTTTCTTACTAGGATGTACGATCCCTCCACCAACTTGAAGGATGACAAGTCACTTCCAAGTAATTACATGCTTCCCATTACAAATGAGTGCCACAAAGATTAAGGTATGACACATATCGACAAATTGAAAAAATGGGAAGACTCACTATGCCAAGGGGAAAAACTTTCATAAACAAAGATTCCCTGAGAAATGATTGGAAGACCCAAATGATGGAAAAAAAATAAAAAACGGGACACTAGAGAACACTAGCACCCAATAAATACGCTAGTGTGAGTGCATAGGTATCAAAGTCTAGCATTGTAGTCTTGATTTGACTCCAAACTCCTAGGGTGTGTTGTATTATTTCCCAATGTCGTATTCTTAATTATAGTGCTAGTGTCTTGATCAATGAGAAAACAAAAGCCTATTTTTAGTCTCTAGGACAAGAATGACACTCAAGAACCACAAGGGAAGAACCATGACAAAATGAACTCAAATATGATGAAAGTGATTAGGGAACTGAAGTGGTCCTTGACACCTAATTACACAAGACACACTATCCCATGAAGGAGATGACTCCTAAGAGCTAAGAGACTTCCAAGTAGTTCAACACAAGGGATCTGAAGGGGAACACGTCCTCCACCTCCCAACCCCACCAAGACCACTCAAAGAACCCCAAACAAACCCTCAACAAGGTGGGTCCTCAAGGCCAAACACATTAAGGAGCATAAGAGAATGAAATGTTGGCAATAAGTGTTGTCATTGATGTCAACCCAAGATGAATTGCCATTGATGCCAAAAGTGTAAGCTAAAGAATGTATAATACTCTAGAGATAATGGAAGTGTAGAGATATCTGTTGATATTGTTAGCAGTGCAATATGAGGTTGAAATGGTATTCAGTATGATGACTAAGTATGTTGTGGAGGCTAAAAAACACAAGTTTTAATATGTTTATAGTGTGCCTACTTTGATATCATTCCTAGTTTGTGTACTCCATATTGAGATAAGTTGAAAAAGATCGGCTAAGGAATTTACAGTGTATACTCTGAGCTAGAGTCATAATATTCTAGTTTGCATTCCTCTATAGTCCAAGTTTTTGTCTTGCAGTTCTGTTAGCAAACAAATTGTCCCCTTCAAATAATTAGATAAATGACTCAAATATACCCAACAATGAAGACAAATTAGTTACCAACAACTCTAGAGATCGCTATGGATTAACGATTGTCCTCTAAATTTTAGAGGTAAAAATCCCTCTTATAATCTTCAAGGAATTAGAAAATTTGAAAATAAAACTAAGGTATGCTTTTAACCAAAATGTAGAAAAGACCAAACCCAATATTAGGACAAATCCTGATATCAGATGCAAGATATAGATAATAAAATATTGGCACAAAGACTAGTTTAATCTTGAAAATCACAGAGAATAAAATGATACACTCAATATTATTTGGAAAATGAAATTTATCATGAAGAAACCGTGTAATTCACACAAAGGTAAAGCATAGCATTAAGATACTCCTAAACACAAAGATTTAAGAACATCAAATTTCCCTCACAATTTGAATGC
Source organism: Sequoia sempervirens (assembly GCA_007258455.2). NCBI lineage: Eukaryota > Viridiplantae > Streptophyta > Pinopsida > Cupressales > Cupressaceae > Sequoia > Sequoia sempervirens. The sequence goes on along the minus strand of VDFB02105785.1, from coordinate 91,673,252 downwards.
ACAAAGACAAGTTGTGATTTCATTCTTAGAAAAATAGCAGCAAAGTCTATACAATATTGAGCTTTCAAAAATGATCTCCCCCCCCATACTAAGAAAAATATACAATATATATAGCCTTTATTTCCCCCCATAATTTTTAGTTTCGTAATTGTTCATCTTTAAGGAATTAGTTATAATATGACCTTTCACATTTTGGTAATTGTCTCTTCAAAAAAATTCTGAAAAAGAGCTTCAGACATCGCAGGCGGGATTCCATGTACTTCTGCTAACTCAGGTGGGGTTTTGTGAACTTTTGTTAACTTTCCACTTGGTGGGATTTTGAACAATTTTGCTAACTCTCCACCAGGTGGGGTTTTGTGAACTTTTTCTAACTTTCCACCTAGGCAAGACTTTGTAAAATTTTCAACTTTGTAATCACCTCTTTGAGCCTGAAGATGAAAAATTTCATAACTTTCAACTAAAAGGTCCATTTTCCATGAAATTTGAACAACAAGAAGCAAGAACTCTCTAGAATAAAACCCAAGAATCATTTTTTCTCCGGATGCACGGATTCCAAGATCTAACATCATTTATATATTGCTAGCGAAAAACTTAAAATTTAAAATATCACCAATAGTAAGGCATGTCGGCATGAAAATTGGCCACATTGGACAAAAAGAGGTTAGGATTAGATATGCAAAAATATTTTGCACCAGCTTCATCAGATTTTTAAAATTAATTGTTTCTATGATTTGGTAGGTTGAAGGGCATTAGAAGTTTTAAATGGGCCAAGTCAAAACTTGGCCAACAATTGGCTTTTTCTGGGGAAGAGGACTATAAAGGATGAAGCAAGGAATCCAGAATCTCAAGCATGGACTAGTGCTTAAATTCTATTGGGCTACAAAGTCAAAGAGCATGGAGGAGAAGGGGCAAGAGCAAGCCAAAAACGGACAAAGCAAGAAAGGAAACTAAGCTACCGACACAACAAAAACTCATCCTATGTACATGGTAGGAAGACCCTACCTCAAATGATCTCCAAGATAATCATGCAAATCCATTAACGAGCTGGGAGAAATAGCAACCTGTGTGGAACAATGCTTGGTGACTGATAATCATATGCACAGTTAATTGCCAACTCGTGATTGTTGCCATCAAATAAATAAAGCCAACACCTTGTAAAGACTTTCTAGATAAAGTCTTATGCTCAAAAATTCATTCCTCATTGTATACTTCAACAATCAAATGATTATACTAGCATTGCCTTGCATAAAATAATTAAAATATGCCTGTGCAATGTCAGCTGTAATATCATGTTGCACTTGATTTTTTGGACAAAAAGAAACTAGCCCCCGAATTGGACATCCCATATGAGATAAAGAAATTTCTTGGTCACTACAAGTGGAAGTAATTGCATTGTTTAAAAGTTTTGGACCCCAATTTTAGTATGTGCATCAAAAAACTCATTAGATTCGACTGTTGATTCATCTATCTCAATCTCTTCTTCACTTTTATCGATCCCATGTATTGACTCAAATAATAGATCTGAAAAATTTGAATCTTGTATAATATTCTCTTCAAGATGAAAATATTTTGAAATGGGATGATTAATTACTTCATTTTATGTTGCCTTCCTTCAAGAATTTCATCAACAAACTTAGACACTTCATAATCAGGTTGTAAACAAGAAGAGGTGTCCGGAGATTCAGTTACCTCTTGGAGTTGATTTTTATTTTCACCTCCATTTGCACAATGCATACTAACATCTTCAAAAGTGAATACCTCTTTTTCCGATAACTTGTTGGCATATTCTTTTTCTAAAAAATGACCTTCCATGTTCACGTTAACCAAATCATTTGATAAATGTATATCAATACTTTTAGATCTAAAAGTTTCAATTTTTGGAGCATAAGGAGGCATCAACAATTTTTCACTTTTGTTTAATTTTGGATTATCTATAACAACAGATGAATCTTTAGTATTTGTTGCAACCAAAGTAGAAGATGTCATACCTACCAATTTCCTACAAGGAAAGTAATCTTCCTCATCACTCGAAGAGTCAGAATCACCTTCATCCATCCCATAGTTAAGATTATAAATTTCAGCAACAAAATATTTGGTCCTCACATCACTTACTTCACTTTTCTAAAAATGACTTTGATCAAAAATTGTGAGATTGGAACATTCAGCTGTAGGGAAAAAGAAATTTGATGAATTCATTTTTTAAAACTTTGGATTTTTATGCCTTTGAACCATACTATTTTGTGCAAACCTTTCAACTTTATCTTTCTTCCACACCCCATATAAAATAAAATCATCTTCAATATTAACATCTTCTTGTTTTGCAATCTCAAGATCACTTACCTTACTTCGCTTCAAGAGGAATCCAACATTAGGATGTAATGCTCCAATGAAAATGGGAAGTTTTAGCTCTTTACTTGGTTGAAGATTATGAGGAGTCTTTTGTAGACATTTATCAAACCGTTCTACAAACTCCCTTCTAGATTCACCCTCCTTCTTTTTGATGTAGAGGAATTGAGATGAAAGTGCACATGCATCAACTGCTGGTTTAAATCTTCCAAGAAACTTCTTCTTCATGTTGTCCCACTTAGTAATACATCCATCTTCTAAAGATTGAAACCAAACAACAACAACTCTAATGAGAGATTCAACAAATAGTCTAACAAAAACATTTTCTTCTCTTACCCCCAAAATTCCACAAGCTACGGTGAAAGCTTGAAGATGATCATCTACAACCTGTGAATCTTCTCCATTAAACCTTGGAAAATGTTTTCTTGAACCTGCAAGCAAGTCTGAATATTGTGGCATTGTTAAAGGTCCAAATTGGGCACACCATGGTTGGGCTGAAACCAACACCATAATGCAAATTTATGAAAAGAATGGGTGGGTCTTTTACCAAAAATAATTTTTGGGTCGATCCCAAACAACAGAGTCACCAACCTCCATTTTAAAGGAGGTATCTTCAGATTTTTGAGAAAACAAAAACACTTGAAAACACAGGAGCTTTGATTCTTTCCCCAGCGGAGTTTCCAAAAATCTATTAGCAAACAGATTGTCCCCTTCAAATAATTAGATAAATGACTCAAATATTCCCAACAATGAAGACAAATCAGTTACCAACAACTCCAGATATTTCTATTGGATTAGCGATCATCCTCTAAATTTTAGAGGTACAACTCCCTCTTATGATCTTCAAGGAATTAGAAAAATTGAAAATAAAACTAAGGTATGCTTTTAACCAGAAAGTAGAAAAGGCCAAACCCAATATCAGGAAGAATCCTGATATCAGATGCAAGATATAGATAATAAAATATTGGCACAAAGACCAATTTAATCTTGAAAATCACAAAGAATAAAATGATACACTCAATATTATCTAGAAAATGAAATCTATCATGAGTAAACTACGTAACTCACACAAAGGTAAAGCATAGCATTAAGATACTTCTAAACACAAAGATTTAAGAACATCAAATTGTCCTCACAATCTGAATGCACAAAGACAAGTAGTGATTTTATTCTCAGGAAAATAGCAACTCAAAGTCTATACAATATTGAGCTTTAAAAAATGATCTCCCCCCCCATACTAAGAAAAAGATACAATATATAGCCCTTTATTTCCCCAAGACTTTTTAGTTTCGTAACTATTCATCTTTAAAGAATCAGTTATAATATGACCTTTCACAATCTAGTAATTATCTCTTCAAAAAAATTCTGAAAAAAGAGCTTCGGACGTCACAGGTGGGATTTCGTCTACTTTTGCTAACTCAGGCAAGGTTTTGTGAACTTTTGCTAACTTTCCACTTGGTGAGATTTTGAACAATTCTGCTAACTCTCCATCGGGTGGGGTTTTGTGAACTTTTTCTAGAATAAAACCCAGGAATCATTTTTGCTCCAAATGCACGGATTCAAAGATCTAACATCATTTATATATTGCTATCCAAAAACTTAAAAGTTTAAAATATCACCAACAGTAAGGCATCTTGGCATGAAAATTGGCCACATTGGACAAAAAGAGGTTAGGATTAGATCTGTAAAAGGATTTTGCATCAGCTTCATCAGATTTTTAAAATTAATTGTTTTTTGTAATTTGGCGGGATGAAGAGCATTAGAAGTTTAAAATGGGCCAAGTCAAAACTTGGCCAACAAGTTCAAAAGATAAGAAGGATGAGATGTGAAGGTGTTATATCCAAGAGTTCATGTTATCAAACCTTCTAGAGTGAAAAAAGAGTTCATGTTATCAAACCTTTTACAATGAAATTTATAAATAACAATGTTTTGGTTGGTGCTTTGGAAGTATAAAGTGTTGATAAGGGACTATTGGAATGCTCCACATTTGTTTGGTGAGACGGATATGACTGTGTAGACTTGGGGATATGTTCATAGAGTTATATGGATTCTTCCTTGTAAGTCAGGTATTTTGGTGGTCCGCAAGATTAGTTTTCACATGACAATTGTATAGTCATGGTTCTAGGATGCTTTGTTTCATTGAAGTCCAATATAATTCTCCTCTTGTGCCAACATATGATGATCAGTTTCTTTAGGAGAATATTGAGGAGTTATTATGCATGGATTTCATTGCTCACATCTTGTTCCACGTGATGTTTTTGGTATCTCCCTGATGGTATCAAGATGAATAGTTGGAAATTTTGGTGGTGTTGATGTTGTTTGGGTGAATTGGTTTACTACCTTCATCTGTAGTTGATCTTGATTAATTAATTTTTCCTTGAAGGATATGTTGAGATGGTTTTTGGTTTTGGTATGTCATGTTGTGATCCATAACTCCTTTTTTCATATTGTATATGTTTGGATCCAACCAATGTGATATCATATGGTTCTTCTAAAGGTTATCTTGAAGCCGACTTAATTAAGGTTTTGAGTTGTTGCGAAGGATATATATAGAAGATCAAATTCATTTGTAAAGGTGTTGAAGGTGAAATAATTGTGACTGAGCAGCATGTTGAAGATGAAGTGTGTGAAGTCAATGTGAAGGGTTAATTGTGCAAAAAATGGACTACAACATCAACATATGTTGGATGCTTCTTCATAGCAGTTCATATTCACATTTCTCATTATAATTTTCATGTATCCTGCTTTGAAACAATGAGTCTCATCAGGTCCTTTGTATCTTTCCCTAAGCTTGTACACCTTAATCTAGAAGTCCATTAGTAGTGAGCCTAAAGCAATATTGTAATCCTTATAAGCAGTGAGCTTTGTTGTGAGCTAACTCTCACAGTGGTTTTTCCCTCATTGGGTTTTCCACAAAAAATCTCGGTGTCCTTGTGTGGTGCATGATTTCTTTTCTACTCTTCTTTCAATTTATGTGATGTGATGTTTTTATTCTACAAATGGGAATGATTAAGTTTTAATATATGTTGATTCACGCCCCCTCTCAACACTTTATTGTGTTCAACATGAAATATTTCAATCATCAAATTACATGTTTCTAACTTGAATTCATTTTAAAAACCAAGCATGTTCAACTCCAACATCGAAAAACATAAAAGTATAAGTAGAATTGAGACCACTTTTGTGGATATTTTACAATCACTCCATTTAAGACGTTCCAATAACATAATTATAGCATGAGAAGAGGACTCAAATGTCCTTCAATTACATATTACAAGATATTACAATAATAAATGAGAAACCTTTATCAACTTGATCATGATCCTGGAGCTCTTTCCAAGATCCTTGAATCCCCAATGGTGGTTTCATGCCACCCAACCATGTGGTACCCTTAGGTACACTCCCATCATGCTAAGAGATGGTCACACATGCCATAAGCACACTCACACCAAACACATGGGAAAAGGCTTACACACATGCCATACGTGGAGCATACACACTACATAATGCAATAATCACTCAATCCAAATTACAAGATGGATAAGAGTACAAATACTCATTAGGCACAAACACCAATGGCATAAGAGGATAAGATGCTAGAGTGGAGGTAGAGTGTGTCTTCACAAAGATCGAAGGAATGGATAAGCAGAGTTGGGTATAAATCAACTCATCCATATGAGGAACCCAACTAGCAAGAACGAACACTCCCTGAGTGGGAATGTCATCTATGCTCATATCAAGCATGTATTAGCTATCTGACTATACTATAGACATCATTATCTTGGTTATTTTTAAATACCCAATTTCATTAGTTATCACTTATTAAGGAAACTCTTTGCCCATCATATCCTCAAACCCCTTTATGACTTGGTCGACATCAAAAGCCACTCCCCTACAATTCTCTAGTGCCTTCATTGTAGGTTCATCATGACTCATCACAATTGAATGTGGCACAAAATACAAGGTACAAAACTTGGTATACAAAATTTTTAGTATGATTTAAAAATGATCCTCATGAAAATTTATGGAGACATGAAGTCCCCCACAAAAAACATCTAATTTAAATTACAAACTCCAAATTTTACAAATTATTTTTTAATGCAAAAACCAACAAATTCATGCAAACTCCATAAATGGAGCTTAAATCTTCTCATTTTTCAAAAACTTAAAATTTCAAAAAATTTCAAAAACGCCCTTTTAGTTCAAATGTGAACAACACCTAATTCATTCAATAAAATTTGAATTCCTGACATTTAAAAAAATTGACATGGTGAGGGCACAAAATGGTATTTTTACAAATTTTTAATTAACTTCAAATCTATACTAATTGTTTCAAATTTTAATCTAAAAAGGAAGTCCAATATTACCGTATGGGTGAGCATGGCATCTAATAAGCAAAAGAGCTCAAGAAACAGAGGAAACTTTTTTTTACCTCAATTACAAACACACCAAAATGATGAAATCATGCAAATTCTAAATCGATGGAGTTGAGCCCACACACACCAAGCAATTTTTTTTTCCATTCCAATCCAAGCATTCACAATTCAAAGATGTGAAAAATCCCCCAAAATTCATATTTCCAAAAGGAGGGTTTTGGAGAGCCATTTTCTTCAAAAAACTTTAATAATAAAAAAGACTCGGTTGCTTTTCTTTTTTCCCTTTTGGTCTATTTTTTCTATTTTCTAATTTTATCTTTTCTTTATTTTCCTTTATTCATATTTTTCCATTATTTTCCAAATGCATTTGAGCAAAATGAGACATTCAATAATTAGTTCATTTGCACTCGGTTTTGACAAAACAAAAATTAAATTGAGTATAACCATTCCCCACCCAAAATAATTTTTCAAACTTGGTTAATTTAACATTATTTTTTCTTTTCCCCAAAACATAAATATTTCCATGGACAATATGTACTCATTTAATTCCTAAAACTCCATTAACAATCGACAAGGAATTTAAACTATTAAATTTACTGATGCAATTATTGGTCACTTATAACATGGATGGACTCAAAAATCGTCTTTGATTTGCATCCAGGTTAACACGGGGTCAAACATGACACATCTAGTACTCGATTAGAATACAATCGAGGAATATAAAAGGAAGGTCTATTGTGATACCGCTAAAATAACTATTGTCAAGGAATACCTTAGACGTACATAATCAAGTGGAGAAATAACCCTATATGTATAACTAATCAACACACATGTCAACTGTACATACTCAATATATAATAGCTGAAAAATAACATAATCACCCAACAGGGTATAACATATAAACATATATATCATTGCATCCAAATGTCATATAATCATGATACATTTATTCACAACAAGAATAATGATACACATATCCATGAACTAAAGCATTATGATAAACCAAACATATAAGTATCATTCATGCATCTCAAGAAATACCACAACAATGACATACATTAAGTCCTCATAAGGAACTTGGCACACTGCCACACACACACAACTCAGCGCATACAAAACACTAATAATTGACATTTCAAGGAACTTCATCTCAAAACATGCAAGTGGTCCAAACACACCATGCAAATCAAGAACATAAGCCACAACCAAAATTAGAAAGAAAAGGTGAAGTTGAAACACTGATAAACATGTAATGCAACAAGCACACACACGACTTATGCATCCCTTGATACATAGTCAAAAATCAATGTCAAGATCAAGACATCTCAAGGCCACAAATGAGAGAGCATTAGATTTAACAACACCAACCTCATCTACTAGAACACTACTAGTTTCAGAAGCCAAAATCATATTAGCCTAGGGAAAAGACACATTGGTTTGAGCAACTAGATTTCCAAGAAAGAGTAATCTCATGAGGATTTATACTCCACCAACCTCAATAGTTACTTTATAGAATCCTCTAATGTTGTTACATAAATTCTTTAGTGCACTATTTAGAAGATTATTGACAAAACTGTAACCTACAATTTGTACCAAGTTGACCCCAAAGATAGGTCACTACACTCTTAGTCACAAATATCTTGCTTCCAACATGATGTCTCATAATATCATATGCTACAACATATATGGCCTCTCTAGCTATTTTTTGTGATTCTACTAACCCAAGTTTTAATAGTCCAAGCAATAGAGGAATGCAACCTCCAAGCAGAATTTTGATTGTTAACTCTTCTTCTTGACATTGCACCCCTAAAGTTGAAGCTATGATGACCTTTGCAATGGACATTCTAAATTTAAGGAGTGCAACAAGCAAAGGAATTGCATGTGAATGTGTTGGGTGAATATTTTGTAATCCCTTTACAAATTACAAAAAGGTAATCTCTGCCACAATTGTTATGATATAAATCTCTCCTCTCAAAAAGGGGAGGCTCCCTTACTGCTTATTGGAACAAAAAGCAAACTATACTATACTTTACAATATATACACTATTTTAACCATGAAGGGGGTGTGTAACATTCATCATTTTCTCTTATTTCAGAAAATTTGCTGATAATGTTCCACGGTGTTACTTTGCAATGGTTTACAATTCTAAGTATAAACCTAAGCAGTAATTCCCAATATTCTCAATTAAACATAATCACAATTCAAGAATACCAGTATAACCAAAAGATATGTAACTAGAAAACACATGAAAGCAAAAAGTCTTTTTGTTGTTCCCAAAGAGAGTTCTTCAATAACCGGTGATGTAAATTGGAGCACAAAGTATTTCAATCCACGCTATGGAAAGATCCACAAACCAAATGAATAATTTCAAGCTCAAAGTCTTGACAATTCTTCACGAAAAAGATATTAATAGCACACACACAGTCTTCAAGTAAATCATATAATATAAAGTCTATAAAAATTAGCTTGAATGTCCTCCAATCACATGTATAGAAACACCACTTATCTAATCAATTAATAAGATAAATCAGTGAGAAATACATAAGAACATTCTCACTCATTTGTATTCAATCCAAAACAAAGGTTGGTATGCAAATTTTCCTCCTTTATTGATTGAAATTGATATGCAAGTTGAAATCAAAGTTTCAAAGTTGGAATACAATTTTGATAGTACTTCATTCCAAAATATTAAAGGTGAAAAATACAAATAAGCTCTCTCATATTTATAGGTGAGAGTTGAGAGCTAATCTAGGAAAAAGTCTAACTACTTTGAATTATTCAACGATGGAGTCCAAAATTATTAGAGGACTTCAAAGTTGTTACATGTATTTACAATTTGACAAATGACAAGTAAATTGTCTTTGGCTAACTACAAAACATTTAAATAACTAAAACTTGAAAATTAATATAATGCATGGTCAACCTTCTTCAACATTCTGCATCAAGAAATCATCATGTTTTTTCAAGATTGTTTGTACTTCATTATCTGGCATTGAAGTATGCTTGATGATTCCTCGGGCTCTTGATACTGAATCTCTAATAGTGTTGTAGGATTTTTCATGTCGCCCAATATACTGTTTCATATTTCTCAAGGATAATTGAAGATCAAAAATTTGATCTATTAGTGATATTGAAAATGCCTGGTCTTCAAACTCCTTCTGGATCATGTCAATAAACCACTAAACCAAATTGTTTGGGGCAAGTAGCTTTTGATCATCATCTCACAACTTACATGAAAGTTCTTCAATTTTATTTATTAGCTACAAGTCATGTTCTTCACCAAGCTCTCGTGCAAATTATAGATCATTAAGCAAGTTGGTGAGAACAGTGTCTTTGTGAATCAAAGACTCTTCAATTTCCATGTACATGTCTCGATTGGGAATGATCCCAAACTCCTCCAATTTTTCTATCTTGAGTTCCCTCATCTTAATTTCCAAGAATGTACTTTATTTTCCATGACTTCTTTCTCTTGAGAGAAAGCATTCATGGTGTCATCCAATTTTTCTCTTATGTTTTCCATCTTTTCCAATTTTCCCATGGCCGACCTTAGCATTTTGTGCCCAATGCGATCAAGTAGTCAAGATATTCCCCAACTACTCTACCTCTAGCTTGTACCCTTTCCACCTTCTGAATGATGGGATCCTAACACCAATTGCAATATCCTTAGGTTTGATGGATTCATAAGATTGAGTGATCTTCTGCAGCATGGGCGTGAGTTACTTTTTTTTAGCTTTGTAATGATCTTTCATCTTCTTCTCGTTGTCATATTTCTCAATGAGACAATCTAAGGCTGGTTGAACATCTGCCTTCGCACTATCACGAGTCACTTTACCCAAGTCAACCCTTGTGATAGAATATTCTACAAGATCTACTTCTTCATAAGTTTTATCAGGAGGAGGCTAAGTTATCTCTGCATATTTGTTTCCATCCTTATCAAAAAGGATCCTTGAAAGAGTCTTTGCTTTCTTTTTGGTTCTAGTCTTGGCAGTAGAAAGTTGTGCAAAGTCGAATTCATCAAGAGAAATGACCTCTTTCCTTCTCTTGGGTGCTTGTGAAGACAACCACAGTGGCAATGGTGAACTCTCCTCAGGTTGTGAAGCCATCATATGGTATGTATTAGCTATATCCACAAAGGTGTTGGTCACAATGGGAGATGTGATATTCAAAATAACCTTAGGAATTTCAGCTCTAGAGACTTGCACAAAATCATTCAAAAATTGCTCCAAATCAAAGTGTGATGTGAGGTTAAAAGACGGTGAGGACAGACTTGGAAATGACATAGGAAAACTAGTCACATTGTCTAAACCTTGTCTTAAGCTTTCAAAAGGCAACCTTGAGATGGGAGAAGAATGTACATAATGGACCAAAACAACAAGTGCCACAACACTTGTCACTGTGAGAGGAGGATTAACAAGGACATATGGTGTAGATGTGGTCATAGGAGGAGGAATGGACGTAGACACAACATTTTCAATGGGGGATGAGGTGATAGGTGGTTCCTTAAGAATATTTCCATGAGGAGACATCTCTGCTTCTTCATGATCCTCTTCATCAATTTGTCCCTCCTCTTGCACATGCTCCTCTTGGGCCTCTATGGATGGTCATGTTGATGTGTTTTTTATGCACTTCTCAACATAGGTAATGCATAGGCGCACTACCTCTCTTGAAAGAAAATCTTCCACAATCAGATTGCAAAACACTATCCCAAGGTCTCTAATGTTGGGTCTTGACAGTGCTTGGAATATCTCAATTGTTTCATGTGATTTGTTGGAATCACAAGGCAAACTTACATATGAGTTACAAAGCGGGGAAGTTGGATCTGCAAATGGAGTTCTTAGGATGGGAGATTTGCTATGCGTTTGCTACAAGTTCAAACAACAGTCTTGAACTCCATTTTATCATTGGATTTAGCTTTACAATATGCAATGAACCTTAGCATAGGCTACTTATTAAAAAAAGGAAAAAAGGGCAGGGAAGAGAGGAAGTTCCTAGACCTGAAACTACAAATGAACAGTGATCGTGGAGGCTGCTACAGTAGACAAACTCCCTAAACTGGGTTTTGCTTGGCCAAGAGGAACCTACAGTTACACAAAACCAGTGCAATCTTCTAAGGATTGTAGATTTTTAGATTACACACACACATCATGCACATACAATCGAACTAAGTTGCAACAATAAAGGAAGGAAGCTCAGACTAGCTTTGCAAAGTGATTCACTATCAATGAACCACAAAAAGCGTGAGCTAGAAATTCATCAAATACTGAAACATTAATCACCATCACCACTTCCATTCAAGAAACTAACAACTAAACTAAAAGGGAAGTAAAACCATGCACACATAATGAGAAAACTCAAAAGGAACACCCATAAATCATGCAATGTTGCTTTCTATTACTACAGAATGTATTTTACACCAGTTTTCCAGCCATTTACAAATGAGGGGGGGACCCCTATTTATAGTTTTCCAAAGCCCAAATGAATGGCTAGGATTGAATTACATTGTGTGGCTCATATTTGATTGCACTAGGGCTTCACCTACCCCTCATTATATAGTAATTAAAAATACATTCCTTGTCTTTTCCCTATTTTGTCTTCTAATGGCAGCACTGTAGCAATTTTGTCTTCTAGTTGATTGCTCTTTTACTATAGTTGAAACTATTTAAAGGTTGCCCTTGGTCGATGCGCTCACAACATTTCTTCAGTTGATCAAACGAGCGCTATTTGAAAATTTGCATCACGGTGGAATAGATTAGTTGCTCCCTATCTGACGAGACAACCCTTGACGGATCACGATCGCTTAATGAAAAGCAAAACAACTCTCCTAATGGGCCTCCCCGATGGACCTGCAGCAGGCTCCATAAATCCTGCATACACAAAACATTAAAAGGTCATAATACTCATATTTGGAGCTTATTTGGACCATGAACATAAATGCGGTTTCGAGAGTGTTGGCTTCCCCTAAGGCAGAAGGATAGCGGACAACAGACGGCAGAAGGCGGACAACAGACGGCGGAAGGCGGACAACGGAAAATGGACAACCTTCTAGAGGGGTGGACCTAGAAGCGTGTAAGGATGGAAGACAGAAGGGAATTTCCCAAACGGCCATAAAGGGACGAGTCCCAAAAATGGCCACAAAGGGACGGAGTCCCAAAAACAGCCATGGAATCCCATAAAACGACCACGAAGGGATGGAGTCCTGGAAACAGCCACAGAGGGATAGAGTCCCGAAAAACGGCCACAGAGGGACAACAGCTTGGAAGGGAAGTTCTGAAACTTCACAAAACTTAGCAAATTTGATATTTTTCATTTTTAGTACATGGGAAAAGGGGGAGAAAGAGTGCCAAGACATACTTCCTTAAGATTTGACTCATTTTGAAAAATGCGGAAGTTTGGAAGGGGGAAGTCGGAGGGTCGCAGCCCTTTTGAAATGACAATGAGCACATAGCGGCCCAGAAGGGAAGTTCCCGGATGGCCACAGAGGGACGGAGTCCCAGAAACGGCCACAGAGGGATGATGGCCCGGAAGGAAAATTTCAAAACTCCCAAAATTTAACGAAACCTTGGCAGTTCACTTAGGCACCACAAAAACATCCCAAATCCATAGGAAACTTGTCCCCGAAGTCAAAAATGAAGGAAAAAGCGAATCGAGCGAGTAGGGACCAAGTCAGCAGGAACAAGGAAAAGAGCGGAAAACAGAAGGGGGGACTTTGCAAGGTAAAATGAAGGGCATGAAGCAACATTTATGGGCCAATTTCCACTAATGGCGTGCATTGATTTCTTTGTATGGCAGACCCAGGTTAGGTGAGATGTGGAATCTCTCACTCGTTTGGATGCTTAGTCAAGGCTCAAATGGAGAAACTAAGCGTGGGTCCCACCATGCGGGCGAAAGTTGGGTGTTAGTCACTACTCAACAGCGAAACATGAGCGGCGACCCGTATGAAGCAACCCACAGCTGTGGGTCCATGAGACCTAGAGGACATTGGGGCAACGGGCGAAGGGAAACCTGCAGGGGCACTTCCGCGAAAGCAAAAGACTTGGAAAAACTCAGGTAGGTGAATTTGGTTAGGGGAATTTGATCGTTTGAAGGCACATGACCAATTTAGGCTCTAGGAAAGGGGCACACAAAACGAGACGAGAGCAAAGTAGCCCGTCGAGAGCGAAAAGAGGGGGTCCTTGCCCACGGTAGGTCTTGTGTGCAAAACATGCACAACAATTGGTGACTCGCTAGGGAAATGCTCCAGAGCATTTTGATGACAAACTAGAATCACGAACCCAAAATCTCTGGTTCCGACCTTCATGCTAGGGAAAACAAACTAGATGCTCAACCAAAGGATCAAAACCTCTAGTTAACCCAACCTTTAGTATGCTGAAAAATCCAAGTGTGTGTAAATGCGTTAATTCCCATCCTTCAGTTGCTATAGGAACCCAAGCTCTGTCAAGTTAAGCTACATAGTTTATTCTAACTCCAAAAGCATCTGAGACATTGCCTTGCTACTAGTCAGGCGTCCATAGCCTCGACAAGGTTGTCGCTATGATTCTCCCGAACATTACTCTACTGCCAGCTAGGCATCCATAGCCCTGGTAGAGTTGCTCGGATTCTCCTGAAAGATTGAATTTTCTTTCTTTTGATTTTCAATTTTTTTCTTTTCTTTTCTTTTCTTTTGATTTTCTCTTTTCAATTCCTTTCATTTCAACCTGCAAGCAATGAAGCTCACGTTCAGGGCTGAGAATCACAGTGGCGCTGAAGTAGAATTTATGATTTTCACTTAACTAGACTTCATAAAGGACCTACAATGACCTCATGATTCTTAAGATGTGTAAAAGATATAAGATTTCATAATACGTCAGGAATGAGATCAACCAAGGACTTATCCTCTTTAAATCAAACACCCAAATTCACTTGACACTAACAGAAGATCTTCACCATCCACTCTAAAAACTTGATTAGAGTTTAACAAAGAAATATGTAGAACAACCCCAGGTGATAAGTATGGTTGTTGTGCGCACAGATGTGCCCAGCCAAAAGTAGAGGGACCCCGAGCAAAGCAACAGCAAAACGGAAGCAAAGCGAACACCAAAACTAACCAAAGCGGGACAACGAAAGAAAATAGCAAAGAAACTACTCTAAAGCAAGCAACTTACAACAAACCAACTAACCTAAGGAAAGCAGGAAAGCGGAGTATTTACAAGATACCTACACTACTAAAAAATGAGCTATGTACAAAGATATTTACAAAGCACTATGTTTAGGCAAGGCGAGATGACATCAATGCTCATTGGATTTCACAGTGCATGCACAAGCAAACGGGTGATTGTTATCATTCTTAACCATGCAAATTTATCTTTATATTCCAAAAAAAGAAATTCAACATTGCAACACTCAAGTTTAGTCACATGGTCAGGGAAAATCATTAATTGAGGAGGCTCGCTAAACCCATGGTTAATCTATAAACACATTCGTCTCCCCTCATTCTCATAATCAAAATGATAAGTGCAATTATAAGTATTCATAGGAGAAAGGAAAGATAGAACCTGGATGTCGTCTTGTGAAGGTGGCAGCGCCTGGCAGTCGAGAGCAAGCACTACATCGTTGATTGTTGCATCGATAGCTTTGAGTGGGCGTGGTGGAGGGTGCAGCATTTCTGGCCTTGGGCATGGGTAGGGCTAGGAGGATGGGGCAACAATCAACTCTTCCAAGCTACCAATGGGACCTGCAGCCCCGGTCGACAGTTCTTCAAAAAGAAATACTTCATCCCGTTGATCTTCTACAAACCTGGTGTCCACTTGATTGCTATCTTCAAGGGGCAGCACATTGTCCCATCTTCTTTCCCTGGTGTTGACCTCAATTTTATGATGTCCAATGTCTTGGGATGATGACATGCACGAATCTATCCTATTACAGCTCCCTGAATATGAAGGAGGATTAGCAATGGTCATGGCGGAAGGACTTCTAGTTATGTCTTGTAGTTGGTCAATTCTGTCATACTTGTTGGCAGCCATTAGAACACCCCCGCCTTTGTCTTCTTCTCTTTACTGGTCATGCATCTCATCATGACGTTCACTCATTTCCTCTTGCTCATTGTCGTTGTAGATGGAGGAGCTCCTCTCCCAATCTGGAAACTCTAATGCTTCGCTATATGGAGGTTCAAGTAGTATGTCTTCATCACTGCTAACATTTGGGATGTACTCCTCTACTACATTGATATACCCTTGTGGCATGGTTCCAAGCGGGAGGAAAACATGAAGAGACATTGGTCCATCAAGGGGATCAATGTATGTTGAGCGATCCACCCCTGAAATTCTTCTACAAATCCTATTATCCATTGTGTACAAGTGTTCTACAAGGGGGAAGGACCTTGGGTGATTGTTGGGAAACATTCCTATCTGCTCCACTTCGTCATTCGGAAGCTCGGGACCATTTTGTTGTCCTTCTTCTATTGATGTCCCAACATCCTCTTGAGGCCTGCCTTCAGTCAAGTCATCACTTGATTTAGGCTTTTGGTCTTCTACTTTGATTTGGGCAGCAACTAGAGGAGGTTGGGCACTTGGCTGCTCCACATGTCCTTTAACTTGTTTGACAACCTCTTGGCATAACTCGCATTCAAACTCAGAGTGTGATGAATCATGGATTCTTCACCAATCGGGAGTAACAACACCTCCAAATCCACTTGGTGTCTGAGTTCTGACCAGTCTCTTGAGAGTCTTGAGGCGAGCTCATTATATCTTTCCACTATTGGGTCCTCATCATCACTTGAGAAGGAGTTGCATAGTGGACAACCATGGCATATGATTGTTCCCACTCCAAATCTTCATTTTCAGATACTTGATTGTTGTCATTCATGAAGGAGAGCTCTTCTAATCTGATTTCACTTATGTTTTTGTCATCATTTTCTGTTGTCCCAGGGCTGTCAACCTTTTCTCCTTTCTGATTTTCAATATCTTCATTGGCTGCCCCAACATACATTGTTGCAAACTTTGTTGATCCATCCTCAACTGCCAATGGCTCCACTTCTAGAGTGGAGGACTGCATTTTGTCGATGGAGGACGAGACTTTTGATTCCTTCCAAGTGAATCTTCATTAAAGCTCTTTGTTGTCCCAAAGAAGTCAACTTCTTCTTCTTGACTGCAAGCCTGAGTGTTTGTTGTCCCAGCATGAGCGTGTATCCAACCTCTTAGTCCAACGTGAATATGTTGTCCTCCAAATGTTGACAGCTCTGCTACCTTGGCGGATGACCCCTCTTTATGGAGAGACGACTGCTCCAATTTGTTCAAACAACCCTTAGCTTGAGTAATAATGTTTGCACACGATGGACAATTCAACTCTGAGTGAGGTGCATTGTGAAATCTGCACCAACTTGACATCAATACTTCCTCCAATCTTAATCCGTCCTTGCTGCTCAAATGTTCCTAGATTAGCTCCTTGAATGCTTTGGCTGCCATGGTTGTCAAATCTTCCTCTAGGTCTGCAAGGGCTAAAGGTTAAAAGATTTCCCAAAAGGGAATTTCTCCCTGCAAGACTCTTTTGATTCTGCTCAAGAATGTGAGACATCCTAGCTCGTTGTGCCTATGAGTGCAATGAATCTTGCACTTGTCCACTGATGCGAATTGTTGCAATGGTTTCCTTAGTCTCTTGTTTAAGTCTGCATGTAGTTGAGTGATGTCAATTTGTACATGTTGCTCCATTTTGACTCAGCTTCTTTTTGCCTTCGAAATTTTCTAATTTTAAGTTTCAACGTGTGATGAGATCTCCCTATCTCAGA
The DNA here is from genome assembly GCA_007258455.2 of Sequoia sempervirens. NCBI lineage: Eukaryota > Viridiplantae > Streptophyta > Pinopsida > Cupressales > Cupressaceae > Sequoia > Sequoia sempervirens. The sequence goes on along the minus strand of VDFB02105785.1, from coordinate 91,655,770 downwards.
TTTCTTCTTGAAAGTGTTCTTTTCAACTTCCAACTTTCAACTTTGCAGCCTCAACATGCCAACCCTCTTTCTAGTGTCAGTTATGTTGATGTGTTTTTTATACACTTCTCAACATAGGTAATGCATAGGCGCACTACCTCTCTTGAAAGACAATCTTCCACAATTAGATTGCAAAACACTATCCCAAGGTCTCTAATGTTAGGTCTTGATAGTGCTTGGAATATCTCAATTGTTTCATGTGATTTGTTGGAATCACAAGGCAGACTTACGGATGAGTTACAAAGCGGGGAAGTTGGATATGCAAATGGAGTTCTTAGGATGGGAGAGTTGTGTGTTTGTTGTAGGTTCAAACAACAGTCTTGAACTCCATTTATCATTGGATTTAGCTTTACAATGTGCAATGAACCTTAGCATAGGCTACTTATAAAAAATAAAAAAAAGGGCAGGGAAGAGAGGAAGTTCCTAGACCTGAAACTACAAATGAACAGTGATCATGGAGGCTGCTACAGTAGACAAACTCCCTAAACTAGGGTTTGTTTGGCCAAGAGGAACCTACAATTACACAAAACCAATGCAATCTTCTAAGGACTGTAGATTTTCATATTACACACACACATCATGCACATGCAATTGAACTAAGTTGCAACAATAAAGGAAGGAAGCTCATACTAGCTTTGCAAAGTGATTCAACATCAATGAACCACAAAAAGCATGAGCTGAAAATTTATCAAATACTGAAACAACAATCACCATCACCACTTCTATTCAAGAAACTAACAACCAAACTAAAAGGAAAGTAAAACCATGCACACATAATGAGCAAACTCAAAAGGAACACCCATAAATCATGCAATGATGCTTTCTATTGTTGTGGAATGTATTTTACACCAATTTTCCAGCCATTTACAAATGAGAGGGAGACCCCTATTCATAGTTTTCCAAAGCCCAAATGAATGGCTAGGATTGAATTACATTGTGTGGCTCATATTTGATTGCACTAGGGCTTCACCTACCCCTCATTATATAGCAATTAAAAATACATTCCTTGTCTTTTCCCTATTTTGTCTTCTAGTGGCAGCACTATAGCAATTTTTTCTTTTAGCTAATTGCTCTTTTACTATAGCTGAAATTGTTTAAAGACTACCCTCGGTTGATGCGCTCGCAACATTTCTTCAGTTGCTCAAATGAGCCTTGTTTGCATATTTGCATCACGGTGGAATAGATCAATTGCTCTTGATCTGACGAGACAACCCTTGATGGATCATGATTGCTTAATGAAAAGCAAAACTCTCCTAATGGGCCTCCTTGACAGACCCACAGTAGGCTCCATAAATCTTGCATACACGAAACATTAAAAGGTCATAATATTCATATTTGGAGCTCATTTGGACCATGAACATAAATGTGGGTTCGAGAGTGTTGGCTTCCCCTAGGGCGGAAGGACGGTGAACAACAGATGGCAGACAGAAGGCGAAAGGCAAATGAAAGGTGGGCGAAAGGCAGATGGCAGACAACGGATAGCCTTCCAGAGGGGCAGACTTGGACGCGCAAAAGGACGACAAATGGAAGGGAATTTCCCAAATGGCCACAAAGGGACGAAGTCCTGGAAAACGGCCATGGAGGGATGGTGGCTCAAAAGGAAAGTTCTGAAACTTCACAAAACTTAGCAAATTTGAGATTTTTCAATTTCAGCGCATGGGAAAAAGGGGAGAAAGAGTGCCAAGACATACTTTCTTAAGATTTGACTCATTTTGAAAAATGTGAAAGTTTGGAAGGGGGGAAGTCGGAGGGTCACCGCCCTTTTGAAACGACAATGAGCACATGGCAGACCGGAAGGGAAGTTCCCAAACAGACATGGAGGGACGGTGGCCTGAAAATGACCACGGAGGGACGGAGTCCCAGAAACGACCACAGAGGGATTGCGTCCTGGAAGAAAATTTTCAAAACTCCCAAAACTTAATGAAACCTTGGCAGTTCACTTAGGCATAGGAAAAAGTCAAAAATGAAGGAAAAAGAGAATTAGGCACAAGGCACCAAAACATCCCAAATCCATAGGAAACTTGAAAGTCAAAAATGAAAATTTAGTTACCAACCACGCATGTGTCCACTAACATCCCTTACATTGAAACTATGTTTGATTATGTATTTCAAATGCAATGTTAGCGGCAAGTAACTGTTTTCACGTGATTATGACTTTGGGAATGAAAAGTTGTTCTTTTATCATAACTGTTATGTTAACGAACTTTTTATTTTGCCAGTGAATTTATTGCTCATGAGAAGTTGAATGAGATCATGAAATCAAATTTAAAAGCATATTGTAAAGCCGTCGAGAACAATCTAACCATAATCTCTGTCAGTGGATGCAGGATTGCCAGCGCCACGAGAGGAAGGGAAATATCGTCAGGGAGAGGACATGATTAACATGGATCAATTTCATTGTCTACCTTGAGCCGGTGAATGACAATATCTAAATCATAACTTGGCCATAAATAATATAAAGTAATTAATTACTCCATAAGCTAATTTATATACATATATAAACCTTTAATTATATTTTCGAAAGATAGCAAATTGATTTATAATTTTATAATTAAATAATAATAAATGGGAAGAGGATATTTCATAACTTTTGGAATATAATTGCAAATAATTTTAATTGAGGATGTTAAGTAATAATTTTATAATAGAAAATGAGGAATTATTATCCCTTGAAGTGGCGAAGCAGGGTTTAGTTTAAAGGAAAGAATAATTTTCCAAACTCGCGCCTTCCTCAAGGGAGAAACGCCCAAGATGGGGCAGACGAAAGGTTTCTTGAGCGGCTGAAGGGGGGATTTTATAATCATTGGGTTCTGCCGTAAGAAAGGCTCTCAGCGAATGGATTCTAATTTTGGGGGAATATGGCAATCACAATTCTCTGTTGCTCTTCATTCAGCTCATCTATCGTAAATAACCTACTCCTGAATCACTTTCGTTTTTAAGTCTGAAATGATTCTCTTCCATTCATTCGGGGGGTAACTCGAGTTTCCTGCCTCTGCTTCATCTTTTATCCTAACCTCTGGCGAAGTCTCAAGTCTATTGTAGAAGATCAATCCGCCCTGTTCTTGATCACGGCTGGGAGTAACGGCGCACTTGGAGAGAGCTTAATCTTTTTCAACGATAGCCATCACTGTAAATGATCCTTAAATTCTTGTCATCGACGGGCAATATTTTGTCATGTGCTGGTGGCGACAAACCCTGGCCATTTATTTCCGGGTATCAGAGGGAAACGAGTTCAGGAGCAGAGACTTCAGCGTTAGATGCTTGGAGAATTTCAGTGCGGGATACTTCAGGATTGAGCATTCTCAGTCAGGCACGTATTTGTGATTTGCAATTGATTAATCTAGCTACCCTAGTAATAAACTATTCTGATGTTACTCATGAATTATTGGATTATCAAAGAATCCTCGACCAGTTGTAAGTGTAGAAGACTCGACCCTTAGAATAATCTATCATCAAAGGTTATGTCAAATAAACTGCATGAGTCGAACTCTAAGCCATCTCTTCTTAGTAGAAAATGAATGCTTGCTAAGTAGTCGTCGGACTGTCTTGAATCTAGCCTTCTCCTTGACCGAAACGGAACTCATTTCTTTCTCTTAAAAAGGTTTATCTGAGATGAGACAATCATATTCAAAGTTATGAACTTCGGTACCTATTCTTTTGCTTAGAGTACCTTGATTAATTCGATCTGAACTGAGAACAAACTTAAAAGAATTCAGGCAAGCGATCTTTATACTTTGTTTGAGTATCAGAGCTGATACTAGTCTCTCTCCAATACAAATTATTTAATCTGGAGAATCCTTTCAGATGTCGAGTCTTGGACTTCCTCTATTATTATGTATGAAGCCAACAAATCCTAAGTAATCTATCTAACTTTAAATCAAGAGGTATGATCTGGAAACATAATATGTAAATAAACCTCAGCGAGGTATCAATCTCTCTCTTTTCTTTGTATATTAACCGGAAACTAAAAGAAAATGACTTTCAGACCAGTCAATGAAATATACACTTGGGTCCAAATAAGAAAGTTGAATGGCAAGATCTGAATGACCACTTATCTGAATATGTCGTTCAGTACATAAGAGCTCAATGATAACAACCTTTGTTTAGAGAAGACAGTTAGTCTTAAAGAAGTGTTAGTTGTGGAGTCGGGTCTCTCTCTCTCTCCTTATAAATAAATGCTTAATGATATTAACTTACCCTTAAATAAGAGAGAAGATTATGAATTTTGGTTCAATTGAACCATTGTAAAATTATCTAAGGAACTTGATCTATCTGGTTAAACCGAATTTCCTCCTCTTTAACTAGAAGTTGGCCAATGCATAATATTACTCACCGAGTCTTTTATGAGATTAATGAGAGACCTGAATATCCTTATGCCAATGAATCTCCAGTTTATGTACGAAAATTGATGGTTAAATTATGACTTCGAAATAAGAAGAAATGGTAATTAAATTGTTATTATTAAATTATAACTCGAACAGAGAGTTGTCATGTCGAGCAAGGGTGAGAATGCTGACGGCACAGGTGTGCCAGAGTTATCGGCACAGGAGTGCCAGAGATATCGGCACAGTGATGCCACAAATAATTAATAGAAAAATCCTTGGCCAAGGTAGATGCCCGTTTGGCAATGTCAGCTTCCATGGCCAGATATACCCTGATCAGGATGATTCTTCTGATAGGAGGTACCTATAGAGGGAGGATCGATCAGTGGTATAGGTACGTGGACACCAGGCTCAGAGGCATGATGATAAATTGATCCATGTTGATTACCCTCGTGAAGGGCGGGTTCTTCAGTTGAAGAAACTCGGGAGACCAGTAGGTCTTGGTTGGGCGGTAAAGCCCCTGATGATAAATCTCTTTCCCTCGATAAAGATTTTCAAGTAAGACAGTATGAAGATGATGTCAAACGGATTTCTTCCTCTCTCGTAAATCCAGGTACATGCAATGGTAATTGAATTTCGAATCCATCTATGCCATGAATGCTATTCTTTATGTTAATGAACATTGTAAGATTCTCATATGCTTAGTGAGATAGTTACTTGAATTTATTCAGCGGTTATATTGATTCATAGCTGTAGTAATTATTCGTTACCTTCTGGAAGCAAAGAAAAGTAATTATTATTCTTCTACAATTTCCTGTTAGACGTTTATAGTTAATAGTTTCTTTTCAGCTGAAAATGAAATTAAAAGTTAGTTGAGGAAGTGTATAATGTAACGACATCTGAATTGAATTCTCTTTTCCGTCTAGCTGCAAATGAAATCCCAGTTTGGCAGTTATTTAGTTATTGTTGTGCCATGAACAGTTGGCGGAAAACTGTTGAACGATTCATGTGTGTTGAAACTGAAAATTAAAAAAAAAGTTAATTGCATGTCTGAGTTAGTTGGATCAATTTGGAAACCCTAGTTTCGAAAACAAGTTAGTTGTAGATCAGCTGAAAGTTAGTTAATAGTTGAATTTTCAAACTATAGTCCAGTTAGGTTGTTACGTGCATTGATTTCTTTGTATGGCAGACCCAGTTTAGGTGAGGTGTGGAATCTCTCGCTCGTTTGGATGCTTAGTCAAGGCCCAGATGGAGAAACTAAGCGTAGGTCCCGCCATGCGGGCAAAAATTGGGCGTTAGTTGCTACTCAACAGTGAAACATGAGTGGCAACCCGTATGAGGCAACCCGCAATTGCGGGTCCATGAGGCCTGGAGGACGCCAGGGCAATGGGCGAAGGGAAACCCACAAGGGCACTTCCACGAAAGCAAAAGACTTGGCAAAACTCAGGTAGGTGAATTTGGTCAGGGGAATTTGATCGTTTGAAGGCACATGACCAATTTAGGCTCTAGGAAAGGGGCACAAAAAACGAGATGAGAGCAAAGCATCCCATTAGGAGCGAAAAGAGGGGGTCCCTACCCATGGTGGGGCGTATGTGCAAAACATGCACAACAAGTCCCTCTACATATTTCCCATCCTTTTTGCTACCCTTGACTACAAATTTGATCCTAGGATTTGAGGCTCTGCTTGAGCTTGGAGCATCACTTTTATTTTTAGTCCTTAGCTTTGATTTCTTACCTGCTTGTATTTCAGCCTCATCTTTTGATCCAGTGAGGAAAGGTTTTAATTGAAGATCCCTTTCGTCCAACCGAAAATTTGTGTTGGCCAAGATTGCTTGAAACCTTTCTCAAATTGATATCACTTCTTTTCGAGACCACTAGATTAAAGGAAGAGGAGATGTTGCAATATTCTTTCTTTCATATTTGACATCCAGAATAGTATCTTCATCTTCCATGTCCTTTAGGACATTAGCAAGATCCAATTCTCTTATTTGATCCAAAGTCAATCTGCAATAATTCATCCTTTTGATCTCTCTTTTTGTCCTAATGTTAGCCCAAATGTCTTCAACCGGATGTACATGAGAGAAGGCCATTTTGATCTGAGACTTCATGCCTCTGTAGTCAAATTCAGATCTTTCCTTGTATAATTTGATTGTCACTTGTTGCATTTTTTATTCAACTGCCTTTGCCTTAAGCGAGGTTAGAATGGAGTACCTTCCAATTGCCAATGGAAATTTGAATCTCGGCTTATGACCTTCCATTTTCTTATTATGAACCACCATAATCTACCTGCATAACTCCACTAGGACAATTTCATCACTAGGATAAAGTGGAAGCATGTATTTATAGTTGGCAAAGCATCCTACTCTCAAATAAGTGAAAGTTGGAAACTGTAGAAACATGCATCCATATTTGTTTACAGTTTTACATGCTTCATCTGACACCCTTTTGTTCTCTAGTTCAAGATCAAAGGCACACAAGAGTGGTCCAAAGAAGGCATCATTCACCCTACTAAAGTGCTTGATACTTCCTTTGAGGGTGATCTATGGAAAGTATTTGAAAATTGGTGTAACCTACCTATCACCTTCAGAAGTGAGACTTGGAAATATTCTCATGTAGGCCGCAACATAGACCAAGTACGAGGTCATGTAAAACATATGTATTGTATGCACCTAAATCAATTGCTCATGGAGAGCATTGTTGATCTCCTCTCCCCAAAAGATGTGTTGCTTTATTTTTAGAACGATCCTAATGTATGAGTACATCCAGTCCTTAAAATAAAATGGTTGGAAAACCATGCACTCTGCTAAGGAGAATGATGAGGTCATTTACCTCTTCAATAAAATCACTATGAGGAGAGTTTTGTGGCCATCTAGTAACACTTGGCCTAGGAGCCTTAAACCAATTACTATTGATTATTCTCTTTGTAAAATCAGGGTCCTTATCATATTTTGATTGTGCGAATTCCTTAGAAATTTCCACATATGAATCAACATCTGGGCACTTGGAAACTTTATGAAATAAATCTCCATCTAATTCCATTACCACATTTCCATTGGAATCCCTAACCTTCCTATCATCCTTGTTATAATGAGCAGCAACCTGTAGCACGAACTCTGGATTTTGAGTAGCCACCAGGAATGAAGCCACAAGGTGTATGTTGCTGTAAAAAACCACAAACATGATCTCATTTAAATACAATGAATCATAATCTAAAACAAAAAAACCTATATTGTTAACAACAATATAAAAAGAAAAAGAAAAGTGGAAAATGATGAACATACATGAGGACAACAATGAAACCCTAAGCTTGAATCCTAATTGAAATCTGCAATGAATCACATCCACAAATAGAGTCAAAGATCCCAATCGAACTCTCAGCGAAGGTAGGAGGAAGAATGAAGATAATAAATGAATTAAAAAGCATTTAAAAATGGTTTAAAAATACATCAAAACAACAATAAATGCACTCGGTGAGAAAATACATCATGGAGATTATGAACTTCCCATTTGTAATTTCAGTAAATTTTACCTACTTTAAATAATTTGCGTAAAAAAACACAAACATGATCTCCTTTAAATACAATGAATCATAATCTAAAACAACAAACCCTAGATTATTAACGGTATAAAAAGCAAAAGAAAAGTGGAAAATGATGAACATACATGAGGACAACGATGAAACCCTAGGCTTGAATCCTAATTGAAATCCGCAATGAATCACATCCACAAACGGAGTCAAAGATCCCAATTGAACTCTCAGCGAAGGTAGGAGGAAGAATGAAGATAATAAACAAATTAAAAGGCATTTAAAAATGGTTTAAAAATACATCAAAATGACAATAAATGCACTCAGTACGAAAATTGAGATTGCAGGAGTGGTAAAAATTGGCACGCTTACAAGCATTATTGCAGTTTCGGGAAAATTCAATGATTTTACAAGTGACTTGCAATTTTGGAAAATATCTTCGATTTGACAAGAAAACTGCCTTTTGCAAACTTGACTTGCAGGGTCGAGGAAAAACCTTAACCTTGCAAGTATAATTTTTTTTCTAACACTTGACAACTGAATCTTCACAATTCACGCAAAAAGAGAATTTAACAAATTGACGAAGGTTATTGCCCAAAAGACACTCCAAGACTTAGGACCACGCACTAGGGCAGATTGAGATTCACCTTGTTTTACGTGCTTAGAGTGTGTGGGACTACGAAACAAACAAGTTTCATAGGGGTTATCCCGTGAATCAAGCACAACTAGATTCAAGGATAACATAATGAGAGAAAATAGCTATCCTTGCATCCTTCCCTATCTTTGCTATATTTAGAAGGTGTTGGGTGATCAATTCCTTCTCATGAGTTGTGGAAGAACTTGTGGATAGTTGTTCAATGAATTGTGCAATATTTTCCCATATACCATCAAGGTCTTCCATGGAAGTGAACAAATTGGGCTCTCAAAATTATTCCTATCACTATCTTACCTCCTATCAACCTCCCATATCAAGACCTAATAGTCAACCACAAATGTCATAATCCTTCTCTGTTGTATCTTTGCAATACATTGAAACCACATTTTTCCTCCCTAGAACTACCTACATTTCCTCATCAAGGTGCCAACTGATCTAATTCAAACTAGTTGAACTAGAATTTGTTTTGGGTGCCACCTTTTTTTTAGGGTATGCATAGGTTTCCTTGTTGAGAACTGCCAATAGATAACAGTGCCATCATGATTTGCAGATGCTAAGAACTCATTGTTTGGGTCAAAGGAAAGGCTTGTGACTGGAAAATCATGGGCATTGAGCACCTTGGAAATGGAGCTATCTATGGTGTTAATTATCTTAATACTTTTACCATCTCCTATAGTAACTAGCAACTTCCCTTTTGGACATGAGCAAGGAGGATATTGGCAAAGGTTGTGGAATTTTTCTTTACACTTGTGAAGCACATTTATTTGAAAGCTTCTAAAACTTTCCAACACATCCATTTCGTGTGTGCCTTACAATCTTAGCATTCAATAAGGTGTATATCTTCGTAGTATTATGTTGAACAATCCACATGCCTCATCTATGCTTCTACATTTTGTATCTTTCCTACTAGCATATCATGCTTTGATGGATGCCATACATTGTTCCAAGGCTTCCATCTTGGCACAAACCGAATGGATTTTGATAAAGATTGTGGAATTTGGTTGTACACCTGCCAAAAGCATTTGCTTGAAAGTCTTGAAAGCCTTTTTAATAGATTCATTTTGTGCATATCTGCACTCATTGCATTCCATGAAATGACATCTTTATGAGGAGTTTTTGTCAAATAGTTATTTTGCCTTGTCAATGCTTCCACATTTTGCATGCATGTCAACAATAGTAGATCACACTATTATCACTCTCCCTACAACTTATGTTTCAATCTATTCATAATAAATGAAAAGTAGAACTAAAAATATTGACATTTTAGAACTGCTTGATTCTTGAGCTTAAAACAAGATTTTTGCAACCTTTTAAATGAAAGAAAGCAAGTTAAACTTTGTTTTAGGCATGGCGTGAAATGTTTCAACTGCCATGGAGTCATTTTTCTCAAAGCGAGGCACCTTTCCAAATGAAAAATGCTGCAAAATGAAGATTATCAACATTTAATAGAAATGCCATTCAGGACACCATACTTTGAAATGCATTTGGTTGGAAGTTTCAAAAACTTTTCAATAAACTATTTAATGTATATCTTGCAATCACTAGAATAGTGCGGCTTTTGTATATTTGTTGGTATGACATGCATTTTTAATGGTGCTTGTGTGATTTGAAGTCTTTCTTTATCTTTCCATTGTCTCTTAAATGGTTATAATGGTTTAGCCTTATCTTGCAAGAGTTTTGACTTCTTTCATTGGTGTTCCACATGCAATCCACAACTTATGGTTAAGAAAAATAGTTAATGTGTATCAATTTCCTCTGTCGACACGTGTAATGCATTTCATAATTGTACAATTTCTAACTCATGGTTTAAGAAAATAATTATGCACTTTTACTCATCAACATTTGAATAGTTGTCAACAACTTTTTCGATTTTTGATAGTTACGATTTATGCTTTCAAAAACAATTACCACATGCTCAAACTCCTTCATAGGTGTTTGAGATGCTCTTTATAACTTTAAAAGTTTAAAACATGTGTCTTTTAGAGCATCATTGGCTAGTGAAAATTCTCATTGACCTTTAGAAAGCCCTTCACAAGTTAGAACTTATCAAAAATCATAACTTCAAATCACAACTTCACCTTGCGAAAATTTTCATAAAACTTGTTTGAAAAACTACAAACGCGATGCAAGAGAACAATGTAATAACTTTGGATTGGCTTAATAATTTCTCTTGAAAACTTTCCATATTGTAGATCTAATGACTCCACAAACTTCCTCGTCAAACCATTTTGCTTCAATTCCTATTAAAAATAATGAAAACTTAATATCTCCCAACTAGAAAGGGATGCCGCCTTGAAACTTTACCACAATGTGTGCAATGGAGACATAATCATCTATGTAAAACAATTTCATTCTAGCTCTTATGGATTGTGATATTTAATTGTTCCCATAAATTGCCTACACTATGCAATTGCTTCTAGGGGTTTCAATTGAAATGATGGAGATCCTCCTTCAAATTGACAAGCAACTTGACACTTGATATTAATTGGAGCATTTTTACTAGGAGCAACTCAACATAAGAATTTTGATGCATTTTCTTTGAAAATTGGCGAATTAAAAACAAAGGTCAACACAATACCATTACCACTCAATAAAAGTGTGTGTGCTTTCAAACTCCTCATGTGCAATATGTTGAGAAGTGAAAACATCCAAGTCAATATGCTCTGATTCTATATCCCACAACTTTGTGTCCCCTTCCTTGTAGCTATGTTTGTGTGAAAGGAGACACATGTTGGAATGCACATAAACTAAGTTCACTCTTTTTTAATGCAATATATTACATTTTACTAAGTGGATTAAAGAATCCATACTCCAATTCTTCTCATATGTAGATAAACTAGTAACCTATGAAAATAAAATAGAGAGATGGAGTTATAGAATATAAAAATAGTAAAAGAAAACTATAAATGAAACTTTAAAGATTAAAATATAAAAATGTATTAAACATGCGATAAAACTTTGATTGTGGAGGGTTGTAGGTGTTGGAATTGTTGGCCATGGAAGTACCACTAATTGTGAGCATCTTTCTTGAAACTATCATGAAGAGCCTCAATATTTTGACCATTTAAGTATACAAAATTGATAAACTCACTCATGACTACATCTTGCAAAGCAAAATCAAGGTTGAGTCTATGAAATGTTACCTTGTACCTTTTAACAACTTCAAAATCTCTATATGGGGCAATCCTAGTTGGCACAAAAAGAGTCTCAACACTATAGTATTTTGGACTATATGCAAAGGAGAGATGTAGGGTGGTCATTGTATTCCATCTTTCTTTAATAATTGTGTGCACTTATTTGAAAAAAAATTGTTTAGGGTCTTGTTCTTTCACATTTATGATGAAATTTTCTTCAAGGTTTTGCTCTTTCACATTTATGATGCTCTTCATCTTCTCAATCATTGAGTCAATGTCATCATATATCTCTCCCAAGCAAAGCTTGTCCATGCCAATATAACATTTCATACTCAAAATGGGCTCAATGAAACAAAGGAGATACTCCACATGATCCCACCAAGAGTCATCTAAAATCATTTGCTTAATATTTGTCATCCTCTCAATGTTGCTTTGCCTCCATATGGACCAAGTTTGGCTAATCACCATACTAGAAAGTGTCTCTCGAACTTTCACAAGTCATCTCAAAACAATTGTGTTAAGAGACAAAATAGGTCTCAACAACCTATTCAAAAATAAAAAATAGAATATAACCTAAATAGCTTAAGTTTAAAAAATAAATCAAGTAACTAAAGTGAAACTAAAATATAAATTTTATACTATTGTACTTAACTTCAATAGCTCCAATTTTGAAAACAATTTAAAACTACCTAGTGATATGTGGTGGTTGGTGATAACATTTGGATTTCTCAACTTCTGCATACAACTCTTTGATCCAATCAATTTTATTCCCAATATTTTGTAGTATAAAATTGAGAGAATGGACCACACAAAGTGTCCAAAAGATGTGTGAATAACATTCCTCAACCAACAACCCAACAACTGGACCCAAATCAGGTCGGTCTATAGGTGAATTCGATAATGTAGCCATTTTCATTTGTGCTGAGGATGTCTCTTCTTGAATCTTTTGATTGTTTTGCATTTTAAGTTGCTCATTCTTGGAAATTTTGATGTACAGACCTTGATAATCTCTCCCTTCAATATGCCTCACATCAAAGACCTTCCAATGGGGCAAAGCCTTTGATGTACTTCACTACCACCCTTGATTTGTCAAGGAGCATATTCAACAAAATGGTTTGCTTTTGGAATTCAAGGCATGATCTAAACACTTGGTCCTCCATTTTAAAGTTTTTTTTCTACATTACATTGTGTTTCTTGCTGCTCATCCTTTTGTCCAATAGGGTGGGATTTTGATGTAATTAACTCCTGAAATAGCTCTCTTCTAGTCAACTGTGGCATATTTGTTCAATAGCAATGCATCTACATAACATGACTATCTCATCACATAAGGCATGGTTGAACATTTTCAAACAGCCATATTGGTTGCTCGTATAGTTTTATTTCTCACTTAGTTTATGTTACCCCATCCAAAGTAGCAACTTCTTTAGATATCTCAGTGCCATCCCCCCTTCATCTTGGTAATTGACCACCGTTTTTTTGTGGGACCTGCAATAATATCAGGAGGATTGGAAACCATTACTTTCTACAAGTAGGTATTTGGAATTAGATCCGTGATGGTAAATTGTCTATCAAAATATACAAGGGAAGTACATATCATTACTTAAAAGAGATGCAAGACAGGGTTTACAAGAATACATCATTTAGGGAATAATTGTATGATGTTTGAAATCGCTACCATTAACAAGATGTATACAGCTTTGCCCATATATATATGAGCTAAAATTAAAAACTAGAATATGAAACAAGATTAGACAAATTTAGGTGTAAAAACACATACTTAATTGTCCTCAGTTAAAGATATTTAGATAGTAAGAAGATGTGTATGCAATGATGCATACATGTGCAACAAATGCAGCATGTGGAAAAATTCCAGTATCCATACTTGGCCTTGGATGACACACACCTTGCAAAAATAAAGACACATGGTAAGAAAATCAATAGTTTTCTATCTTTGAAATGGTTCAAAAAATCCAGTACATTTCTCATATTTCCCTCAATTGCCCCTTAATGAATCACACGCTACAACTAAAGTGGATATATATTAATATTTTATTACTATTGGAAATGGTTGTTATTTACAAGATGGAAAAATGTCCAAATGTGGAGAAAAACTTGGTTATCACTATTATTGCACAATATGATAATGGGGCCATAATACAACACAAGCAACATAATGTATTCAATTTATATAAACACCAAAAAGATTTGAACCAAAAACAGTTCTTGGAAGAAAACTGTGTTATAATTTTTTTGTCATCAGACATTCTGGGTCACACTTCATATCCCAAGAGATTTTCCTTCTTATTTTCTTTTATGCCATTCAAATCATCCACAATCCTGCTCAGTATTGAACTTGATCTTATATTTATGGAGGCCTAGAAATACAAAAAATAAGTAGTTATTCTTCAATCTCAATGCCATTATACATTGGAGAGATAACAAACTTGTTCTGATTCAATCCAATGAATATGAGCATGGTAAAGACAATACTAACACTGTCCACTCATGGATTCAATTCTCACTCTCTGATTGCATCCATGTTTATTCACATGAATTTGCCTCAACCCAGTCAAATGCAATTGGACTGAGATATGGCTGAGGAATTCCAAAGGAATCGACAAGGGCTAGTGCATATGGTCGTAACTCCTTACACAATTCTCCCACTTCCTTGACAACCACTTGTGACTGTTGTGGTGTTAAATATCCATATCTGTATTAAACTAACATCAGCATCACCTTCATTCTTTTATGACCTAGGAATATTATATAATGGAAATAACTATGCAGAAAACCATTTTGATAAAAATAACCATTTTTTCTTCATAACTGGTTTACATAATTTTTTCTAGCATATGCATACCTGAGGAATGAAATATCTTCTTCAAGATTGACTAAGACATACAAGGTCCTCAACAGTCCTAGAACATCCTACAATGCCAAAATCCTCATAAGAATGCAAGCAGGATAATAGCTGCCATCAGATTATTACTAGGTGTAAGACCAGAAGGACATAACATCAGTCACCTTCATAGAATCAGAAGAACTGAGCTTTGCCTCTGTGGAAAGGAGGGAATCTAGCACTGCTCGTTGAGAGAAAGCCCTCCCCAAGTCCTCTGCCAACTTGTAGCTCTAATAATCATCAAATCAAAGCAATTTGAAAGTTTCAGAGATTGACAGATAAGATTTAAGTATAGTTAATAATCCAGGGAGAGAACATTCTCCAAGTATATCAAATACATGCATACCATGGTTAAAGCAATTCTTGTACTTTTGCCTAGTGAAACAAATTGAGATATTTCCATTGCAAAACGTTCCAACAAGTCACGCTCCCGTAAACGGAAAATATCAACCTGCCCTACATTACACTTCTTAGTTACAAGTACAACTACACTTACAAATCACCCTTACATTGATGTACAGGGCATAGCATAGCAGCACTGCAACCAAAACAAACAATAGAGTAAACCAGAAAGGACTCACTTGAAATATAATGCTTCGCAATATAGACGTGTCCAGCACTGCTGGAATTACAGGATGGGCATTATTCATGTGCTCTAGGCCCAAGCCCTTAAAGGGTCTTTGCTTCTTACTAGCAGCATAATATTCTCCAAATAGGGCTTTACTAATCTGAAGCATAAGAATGAGATGTTAGGGCAGAGGCAGAGATATATTTCTTTCAGTTTAGACAAAACAGAGCATAGAATGAGAGAATTAAGATGCATTGGAGCCATCAAACTCCTTGTGATGATAAAAGTACAGAAGAAATCTGCTAAATTGTATCTAATCGTCAATTGTATTGGATTATTAATTATTCCCAAAAGTTAACTTTTTATTCCATAGACAGCAACTGATAAAATTATCAGGATATTTATAGCTAGAAATATGTTGTAGATTATAGTTAAACTGCAATAAATACAAACATAACATATTACACTTTCTAAAATATTCAAGTTCAATTCCCCTTGGTTGATATGTCCACTAGCATGCTCTGGGCCTAGGTCACTGTTTGTGTCCCTTGGTTGTGGGATTTGCTAAAAATCACTTTGGTTAGTATGTCCGCTAGCATGCTCCAGGACTAGGCCACTGTTTGTGTCCCTTTTGGTTGTGGGATTGCTAAAATCACTCATTTACAAAGATTTTCTTTTAAATATGATTTCTATTCAGACCATACCTGTTGCATAAGAACATTATTGTCTCCTTCAAATGTGGATTGAACATTATATTCACGCAGGAGATGACCCACACGGTTTTCAGTTTTTAGGCCTTGACCACCACATGCTTCACGACACTTCTGCATCTCAAATATTTTTTACCGTTAATTACTTGCAGCTTTTAACAAAAGCTAAAGACTACAATCGAGCACATGCCACAGACAAAAAAAAAATGAAATCGAAAAATTATGACCGGAAATATAAGCACTGACAAGATTATAGCTCATACATATAATAATAAATAAAATGATCAAAACTAAAGCTGGCCAACATCCTTATTGAATTTGAAGACAACCTGTAATATCTGCAAGTTGTGCCATGTGAACATAGCCTTATATCCACTAGAAAGAACATGAATAGTCTTGCTATCAGAAAGGGTCTGTTTCCAATGTATCCTCTTGAGATCATTAGCCGCACAACTCATTGCATATCTGCACAAACAAAATACTCAACTATTGCTTAAGCAGTTCTTTCTTCCCATTGTATCTGCCAACCCTTCAAATTATTTCAAATATTTTTCAGCTTGGGTTCACATTATCAATTTTATACCTTGTTCATGTGACATGCTGATTTATCTATTTATTTTCATATTTTACATTAGGATAAACATGTACTTTCAAATTAAATGAGGATAATAATTTAAGAAATATTTTCATATCAGCTCCCTCTTTCCACCTAAAAGAGATGTACACAAATTAGAGATAAATCTATTGTGTGTGGAAAACATCTTAAAGGAATGTCGTCTCCATTGTATTAAGGTCTCGACTCTTCAAGAACTGCAAGCAAAATAGAGAAAGCATTGTGTCTGTCATCAAACTTCTGATGCAAGTACAATCCCTACAATGTGACTCCATGCATTTCATCATAATAGATGGGAACATAATGCCTATCCTTAGAGACTCTAGGTCTCTTCTATCAAATGTGATGCTGATTGCAATTACCCTTTAACAGCCATTCCCAAGGACACAAGTGTTCTGCCCTTCCCTTTAAGTGAATTTTCCTAATGAACAACATGCATCACATTAAAAAAAAATTATCTTATTATTATTGTGTGGTGTGGAAGCAATAAACATGCATGAAACTATGCATTATATCATACACACGTATGCCAAATGGACCAGACAAAAATAAACAGATCCCTCAGATAATTGGATGTTGGTTCCAGAATAGCAATTATGAGGACCTCACATGAAAATGTGACATGACAAACTCACAACATTACAAGGATACTCCATATCCCCTGTTATAATTGTATGCCCATTTCCCAGAACAACCTATACCCACAATTCATAAATCACAATAATTTCCCGAAATGCACCAAGTAGGTTTTATCAAATGCATACCTTAGATCAAATTACACAGTAAACTATCACAATAAATGACCATAAGAAAACTTATCATGAAACAGGCATTTCCAACATATATTCCATGGGTTTGATCATGTGGCAAGGTGGAGCGATTGCCATAATGAAGAACCTGCTAGGTAAGCTACCCAAGTTGAAGTGGACCACCCATGCATGTCCTGTTGTGGTAAGGTAGGCATGTCACAAAACAGAACTGAGGCCTGTCAGTCTCCAGGTGTTTTAGCAAGGAAGAGATCGAGGCATTTCCGATGTGATGCAGAATTCAATCATAATATAATAAAACCAATATTACACAGTTCTGGATAGAAATGGACTGTTGTAGAGGAAAAGATGCATATTCAGCACAAGGCATAACTCAATCATATGAAAAGATATAGTAATATTACACATGATTCCTAGGAAAGCAAAGCTGTGGCGAGAAATGCTACCTATGGTTTTACTTTCTCTGGAATAGACAAATAGGAAGCCTAGTGCATTGATACCTCTTTATGGGCCTCAAAAGGCTGTTAATTATTATGCAAGTTTCTTCCTATAATAATTAATAATTACAATCTCTCTACAACCCTAAAACCCTACTTTCTGCACTTATAGTTAGATTCATGCTCCACAAATTAAAAAAATTACTGTATGAAATAATTCTCCAATTTCTATTTAAGTAGATATTGCCTGTGCTTTTTGTATTAATCTATGTAATCATTTATTTCTCCTTTATTTAATTTCCTTGCTTCATCCCTTGCATTAAGTTTGAGTGTGATTCCCCACTGGGACTACACCTTACTAAAACTTGTTGTGGCAGGTTGGTTTCTTCTACGCCACTTGATAGTCAGTTCAACAATTTTGGGGAACGCAAGGCCCTGTTGTAGTATTGTGTTGTGTAATACTCTGATTATGCTTTGAATCACTCCTGTGTAGAGTTGTGGTTGCATTCCTGTGATACATGTATGTAATCTCTTTGTGAGCTGTGTAGTGCAAACCCTGTGATAACACCTCTTGACTTCCATGAAACAATTAGAATGAGAGCACTAAAAGAATCAAAATGAAGGCACTGGGAGGAAGAATAGCAGTTAGAAGCATTGTTTATTGAGTCAGATTGGCGATGGGCAGTGTGGTTTAGTGCAATGTTGATACATTCGGGTGCAACCATTACAGCAGTAATTCTTCCAGCTCCTCTCAGACTTCATAGATTCTGATATGCAGAAGGTTGGACTTGAAAGGTAGGAGAGATTCAGGGTTTCCTTGGGTTTCAAATCCATCAGGTCTCAATTGTGTAACCTTTTCAATAAAACAACATTTAAAATAGGATGAGTCACGAAACTTTCCTGTCTTTTATTTTCTGAATTTTATTTCCTGTAAAGACATTGAGGAATCAGTTTGGTAATGTTGGAATTGTTAGTTCAACATGTGTGTTTGATTAACCCTTGAAGACTAATAGGGGTCTGCAAGGAAAAACAGTGCAGCGGGAAAACAATGTATGATAAACAAATGATGTGCAGTCCAAAGCTGGTGAAAACGCCTTCAGGTTGAAGAGATTATCGCTGGATGTCCCTCCCCCTTTTGTGTACTCAAATTCGATTTGTAAATTGCTTGCAAATTGAGATGAACTGAGAGCCTTAGAAAAATATATGACCTTATGAAAAATCTTAAGTTTCACACATGCACTAATCTCGGTATGGAAGAAAGGACTGTAACAGTCATATGCTCTCAATTAAATAATCAGTCAAGAGATTCTGTATAGAGCTAAGAATGAAGTAGCCATGTGCATACAAGGTATACATTGCTGCATGCACCATAGCATGAGTATGTTGTGAAAATCAAATTAAGGATAACAAAAGTAATTATTGTTATTGTTTGGCAGTATGGCTAATTCCTAATAGGAGTGGTTACATGAAAAATGTATTTTTCCAATAACAAACATAGATAGCTCCATTGCAAAGACAATGGTGAACTATCCTCCATATTCTTACCTCCATTATTGTCCTGATTGAGTTCTTCCTGCCAATATTATTCGCATGCATGCATACTATACCAATAAGTACTGCTTAGTATTGTCAAATGGGATGAACTCAATTGGTGAAAGCATTGGTACATCCAGAGCAGATGTTCATATCCCCACAGAGATGTTATAAAGTAGTTGCATCCATAGTGAATTTGACCAATAAGATAATCCTCATTCATGACATCTAAGCCCAAGGTTATCTTATAAGGTAATTCACCAAATCAAAAAAAGCAAGTACCACTAAAAATCTTGCACACACACCTACGTTTTAGCTAGCAAAGGAAGCAAGCGCCGCTGATGTGAAGGGTAGTCAAGCAACAGTACTTCTGGCTCATCAGGATGTAGATTAAATGCTCGTCTTGTTAGTGCATATCGAATGGCAATTGCTAATCCAATCTGTCATAACAGCAGAAGTAAACCAAAATAAGAAGGTTAAGATTTTTTTCAAATTTTATGACATTTTTAAAATGTAAAATCTGCACATTGTAACTCCTTGTATCTTACCTTGGATTGATACACAGCACCGACAGCAATTGTCACACGACCAGAAGTTAGAGGTGCCATCAAAGCTCCAAACCTCTAAATGGATGATTGAAAAAATTAATATCCATATAAAATAGGACAAATATAGAACAACAGAACATAAGAGACTCTACAGATCTGACCATTTATATGCACTCATGTAATCAAACCTAGCCTCTGCATATTAGCATGATACTCATATAATATATTTGAGATATACAAAGGGTTTGAAATATTAAGGTGGTCCTAAAATTAAAACATTATATAATATATACCCACATACCTAATAATCAGTTTTTAGTTTATTCTAACTTGGCATGTATTTTGGCAGGACTTACCTGATCAGAATCACTTATTGGACTTTGGTAATTGCCATCTGGAGATACATCAGCAACAGAGTTCAACATATTTTCCCATGGAATACGCAAACTGTCAAACCTGCAAGAAGTTCCATAAAATAATTATGTCTGCCTACAAATATAGCCATTAAAAAGTTCAATTCCTAGACTCGATTATTTTATTGTCAATTTTATACCAAATTCGTCCATTATCAACTCCATTTGCACCAATTTTGTGACCGCAGTCAGCAATTCGAATCCCTGGGCAGACATTCCCCTCTTTATCTCTTATTTGTGCAATGAATGCATGCACACCTTCATTCCTTCCATTGATAAGAAGTTGGGAGAAGACTACGGCATGAGTACCAGTCTAAAAAGGAAAACAGAAAACAAATGAACCAGCTCATTAAAAAATATTAAAACCACTAAACCAAAAATTATTTGTCAGTTACATTTGTAGCTCCTCCAATCCAGTACTTCTGAGCAGACTCACAAGGTGTAGTGATTATAAATTCTTTAGTTGAAGGATCATAGGTGGTGATTGTTTCAATTCCACGGACCTGTATGATGCAGAATGGCAATGTTCATGAAGATTTCTGAAAGATGAAACCAATAAATCACAAATGAGAGTTCTTAACAAGAAAAATGTTTAGAATTTCCACATACATTACTACCATGTCCAAGTTCAGTCATAGCAAAGCATCCTCTAACAACATAGTCTTCTGTATCCTGCAGCCACTTTTGATGGTGTCTCTTTGTACCAAGGAATCTAATTGCACTACCCCTGCCACAAGATGATAGACAAGATATAACCTTGACATAAGGGTTGCAATGAAATGCTATTTTCATTTGAAAATATTTTATATATGAAATTGAGATAATTTATTCACACAGCCTATTGTAGTACAAATAGGTTTTTCTCTTCATTTTTATGTCAGAAAGACAAGTCCTTACATTCATTGACACAAGAACTAGAGCTCTGAGAAATTTCTAGTTTCATTAGACACTATTGGAGACCAAAAGCTTAGCAACTGATATACATAGAATATGATATGATGATAAAACTAACCACCAACCTTTGGAATAGGAAAGATAAACATAATGATAGATAATTCAACAACTGAAACCAAAACTGATGATAACACCAACTATTCAGCGACAATATTACAGCACATTTTCTTAATCACAAGAAATATTCAGCCACAATGAGGACAAGTTGTCATTTTTACCAATAAGCTAACATAGAAAGATATAGCAAATATATTCTTATTATGAAAATTAAATTGGCTACAAAAGGAGCAATGTAAGATTATAATGACAAGCACATAAAAGCATAGTTACCAGACTTCCTGGCGAATCCCTATAAGTCCCAGGTTAAGCAGACCTAAATGAGGCCTGCAGACCTGTTTCAGAGACTCAGAAAGTCTGGATGAGTCTAGCCAAGTCCGGCAACTCTCACTGAGTCTAGGCCAGATTTTTAAAAAATCACATTTTCTAAATTTTTATTCCACACTTCTCTAAAAATGTTAAGTATGCACTAATTTTTTCTACTGAGTTCAAGTCCAAATAACAAATCAACTTGTCAAGTCTGAACCTAATAACTATGCATAAAAGGCATTTTTTTAATTTTCATAGAAGACCTGTTTGTATTGAGCTTATTGAAATCTACTCAATTGTGTACAATGTACATCATACAGCTACTGAAACATTCAAAGGTGATCTATGAAGATATCAAAGACTTTTTACAAAAAACACATGCTAACAAGTACATTTTTTTAATTTTGTATATACTCCCTAGGAGGTTACATCCATCTTAGATCCTTTGTGACCTTTTTCACACGCCCCATTGCAAATGGGGACCCTCGCTGGTTTGCTCTTAGGGTTTAGCGTTGAGTGGCAATTTCATAAGTCTCTGATATCTGGGAATTTCATGTCAAGGTCTGGGGTCATCATCCGAGCCAAGTTGGGAGTTTGAGCCCGAAACTGAACGTAAACGTCATGGAAGTGTCAGGAAGTGCCGAGGGAGGACGAGGAGGTGGATCGCTATTTTTTAAGTTGCTTTTTGCTTTTTTCTATTTTTAGTAAGTTTCTATTCTTTAGAAAGTACAGGGTGTCATTAGCATTTGAGTCAAAAGTTTCCATTTTTGGAACTAAAAAGCGAGCAAAAATAAAGCAAAAAATCGAAAAATCATGAGAAAAGCAGAGAAAAAGCGCATGCAAAGCAGAGAAAGGCGCATGCAAGGGAGAAAAGCGAGGAAATGGCGCATGCAAAGTCAAAAAATCAACTGGATAAAATCGCGCCATCATGGGAAAATCACTGAAAAATCAACTAAAAAGCAAGTAGATCATGGCAAAATTCGCCTAAGTCTGGAAGAGGTACGCCCTTGAGAAGTTAAAAAATCTAGTTGAAACTTTAGAAAATCCAGTTCGAAAATCCATTGATCAAAGGGAAAATCCAAGTAAAATTCATCATTTGAGGAAATTCGCATTCTTCAAGAAAATCCAGTTGGACAAAGTGAAAATTCCAGTTGGACAAAGTAAAAATCGACTAAGGCATAAAAAATTATTGAACTGGACTTTAGGAAATTGAGTGAAGTGAAAATTCCAGTTGGGAAGTGAAAAATCCAGTTGGAAGTCGAATTTTCTCAAGGTGGAATCGAATTTTTTCTAAGGCAAAGTCACTTTGAGAAGTCAAAATTCCAGTTGAAAAGTCAAGGAGTCCAGTTGAAGGTCGAATTTTGCTAAAGGCAAAAATAAAAGAAAAACTTAAGTTTTATTTTAAAACTTAATCACCAAGCCAAAAGGGACGCCTTGTTTGAAAAGTCAAAGATCAGGATAAGATTGCTTTTTCGTTTTTAAAGCAAAATGCAACCAATGAGAGAAAGAAATCGACCTAAAACAATTTGGGAAGGTTTTTATTATAAAAGACAATCTAGTGAGCTCATTATTTTATTATTTACAAGTCGACTTTCTTCACAGGCAGAGCTCTCCCAAGAAAAGACGTCTTTTTTCAACTGCAAGTGGATTTTCTTGAGTTCCAGAACATTGAATTGGATTTTTTCTCTTCATTTCCAGATTTCCTTCAAACAACTGCAGGTTATCTTTGGCGATTTTGAGAAGGGAATTGGATTTTTTCATTAAAGATTGGAGAAAACTTCAGTATAAACCTTTAAAACTCCAAAAGATTATTTAAAATTCCATGAATGCTTTTGAAAATAATAAAGGCAAATCGATTTTATTTAAGAATTTATTCTTCATGCAGCCTTTAATCTAGTTCTGGATTTTTAATTAATTTTTTAAAATTTCTCCAGCCAAGAAATCGCCTTTTGCAAATTTATTTAAAAATTCTCTAACTTCGAGTTTCTTACAGGCGTAATGTCTTCTCCAAAGAATGTGGGAGGTGGAGTCAGAAAAGCTCAAGTCAAGGAAGTCCTGAGGGAATTTTATCCAGAATCCCAGTTGTCCTCGAAGTGGAGAAAAGTGACAGATACAAACTTTGAACAATTTAATGCGATTCAGCACAAGAGAAGGATGTTTGGCACAGAAAACGAAATGCCTACACCTATCGCCTCAAATATTGTTAAGTCTGGACTCCATCAAGCAGCAGGATTTCCGCCTGCGGTTCAGTGCAATGAGTTAATGGTTGAATGCGCCAGAAGGTACAATCCTCAAACAAGATCAATTAAAACTCCGAATGGAATCACCTTGGCCTATTTCACAGAGGATTCAATCAGGGAAGTATTTGGTATTCCCCATCGCCGGAAAATGTTGAACAGGACTCAGCAAGAATCACAGGCCATGTTCGATCAAGCCAAGGAATCCTGTTTGGACATCATCAATTCCAACTGGATTAAAGAACCCAAAAGGCATCGCTCCAAGTTGCCAAAGAGACTAATTTGCACAGATTTTAAGATAGAATACAGTGATATGATTCACATGCTGAACAGAGTTATGGGAACTTCTCAGGGAGCCTTCTTTGAGGTATGGATGTTTTCATACGTGGAGGAAATCGTATTGGGAATGGAGGCTGTAAATTGGGCCAAGTTAATAAGTGATAATATCGATTCCCAGTTGAGAAACCTTGAAAAAACTAAAACCTTTTACATGAGTTCTTATGTGGTTTATATTCTGGCAAGATTCACTAAGTACAGAGGACTGATTTGTAAAGGCGAAGTGGGACTTCGGAAAGATCAACTCAAATCATATGATTGTTACCCGCAGCTCCAACTACATTACAGGGACAACTTCAAAATAACAAATGACGCCTTCCTCATGTACATCACACGAGTTCTTCAAGGAACAGTGCAGAGAAGGCTATCTAAAGAAGCTATGGCAATGCTTGACAAGTTCGGGTCTTGGTTTATCCAGTTTCCGACATTTACTTATATAAGAATTCATGGATTCTCTGATGCTCCGTACAGACTTCCTCGATACCCAACAGACAAAATTGTTATGCTTGAGGTAGCAAGGCAACTAGCATGTGTAGACTCCATTCAGGCGAAGAAGAACAAACAAGGAGTGGATTTTCCGGTTGCAATTGGAAAAATGCTAGAAGTCTGTCCTTCGTTACAATCAGCCAAAACAGCAGGGGTAGAGTTGCAATTTTACAAATTCAGCACCTATAATCCAAGGTCCGATTATGACCCATACCTGAGAATGCGTGGGAAGAAGTCCCTTCATGTTATGCAGATCGAAGATTACTGGTCTAACCTGATGGACGAGTATGGAGTAAGGAAGAAGGCTTGGTCAAGAATTCCAGTTGAACTTGTGAAAAGGTGCGATTTGTTTCCTATACCTGACCAAGTGAAAGACAACGGGGACTACATTCACCCTCAGTTTGAACAAGAAAAAGATAAGCCTATTTTATTGCCTAACTGGACACAACCTGAGATGGCTAATTTGAACACATTGATGAAGGACATTTTTGCTTACTCAAGGGAATGGGTCGATGGTCAGATCAGCAAGTTGAGGAAGGAAGGAGTTTCTCTTACTTACGCCACATTGAACAATAAGGATGGCCAGGAGGAAGCAATTGGCGAAAATCCTGATGAATCTGCATATCCCAGCAAGAGGAAGGTAGTAAGTGGAAACCTTCAACTAGAGGAAAAGGAGTCAGCTAATGAGGAATTGGAAGTAAGAAGCAAAAGGTGACTGAAAATCCCTCATCTTCAAGGACTTTGTCAATTGGAGTAGTCGAAAATGTATCCATTGTTGATATCGAGCCAAGCTATGAGCAAGAAATTCAGTTTCAAGAGTTAGAACAGGTAGATTCTTTCCAAAATCAAGCCTCCACGGAGTGTTTGGAAGGAAATGATACTTTGATGATTGAAGGTGCAGGAGATACTGAGATTCTTGAGGACAATGAAGAACTAGGAGATGAGGTAATTTCTGCTCTTAAGGGAATTAATGATGATGTTCAGTTAGAAGATGGTATGGAATTATCCACAATCCCGGATTGGCTAACTGAAAGTTTGAAGAAGAAGTCCAGACCACTGGATGAAGTTCAACCAGTTGAGAGCATACAAGACTTCCTAGAAAGAATTGGCAAGGCTAAAACGCCTAAAAAGCCTAAAAAGTATTCTCAGATTACCAGGAATGATACAGGATCCAGGATCTTGCAGGTGGCAGTCCCGAAAGTTGACAAGCTAAGAGATCAGATTGCTCCTATGGATTATGAAGTTACAACATTGGACATTGGGCCAACGACAATAGATCAGGATTTCCATGAGTTGGCGGACACTTCCAAAGCCATTAGGGAAAAGTTTGATAAAACAGAAGAGAAGAAGGAAAGGTTGGAATTAGAAAATCTAAGGCTGATAGAGTTCATTCAGCAGCTAACAGCCCCTTTGCGTCAGGAAAATGCAGCCTTTATTCCACCGTCATCTCTTACTCCGGAGTCCGTTGATGTCCTTGAGGCTATGAGGGCTACGAGTCAAGCAACCAGGAGTTGGGTTACCAATATTTCAAAACAAATGGAGCAATTCTTGGAGAAGTGCGCCCAAACTTATGACAGATCTGCACTGCTGATAACTGAAGTGAGTCAAGTTGAGGACCATTGGGAAGATTTCCAGTATGTACAGGACAAAGTGATACCTCGTTTGAGGGTTCTAAAAGAAGTTTCCTTGCAAATTTTGATCCAGGAAGGTGTTGTCGAAGAAGGAGCCTCGTATGATTTCAGCAGGTGGTATTATTCCTTGTTGGCCAAAAAGAAGACATATGATGGAATAAAAGAAGAATGTGCTGCTATACGGAGCACGATTGAGAAAATTCAGTTCAAAATCCTCACTTCTCTTGAAGGATTAACAGGACAAGAACATCATGATACGAATGGCATAGACTTAGAAGGATTGAAGAAAAGTGTGATGAGCATTTACTTCAAAGAAGTGCAGATTATTACAGAGAATCAGCTTGATGATATGTCTTCCCTTTTGACCTTCATGGAGAACTTTCAGAAGCAGGAGGCTAGATGGGAAGGAACTTTTACTCAGTGCCTGGAGACCTTGGACGTGATTGGAATACAACTGGATTCTGTGCCAAATATCTCAATGGAGGAACTTGATTCTGTGTTAGCCAAATTTCTTGCATTTGCAGCTAGGGAGCGATCCAAAGGGAATTGCATTCTGGATTCCTACTTGCTCGAATGAAGTGCAAGGTGTCATCATTTGCCATGCTCCAAATGGCGTGTTCTGCTTGTGCCACGTGTCTTTGAGTTTGTTATGCTTTTAGGGTTAGGGTTTGTCAAATTTGATCTTGGCCGTTGATTTCAAATTTAATCTTGGCCATTGCTTTGTAATTGGGGTGCCTATATAAACCCCATTCATTTCATTTATTCAGGGAGAGACTGATGAGATTGTTGCAATATTGCTGTTTAAATAATAAGTGGATTCAGAGTTGAGCATTTATTATTTCTATGAGCCCGCATGGTTTCATTGATTTCTTCAAAATAGAGTAAATTTGTTTTCAAGTATTTTAGATGAATGAAAGATTGATAGTGTTGGAAAGTGGAATTAGTTCATACCTTTTTCAATTGGATGATTTTCAATTTGATGTGTAAGGTTAGTCTGAACATTAAAATTGCTTAATTTGAGTTCTATTATCTATATGCATTGGTCGAATTGATGGTGATATAGTGTAATAGGATATCTTTCGTAAACCCTTGAAGATTGCACCGTCTTTGTCTAGTTGTAGTGCCGTGCTTGGCGAAGCAAAGATTGGTTTAAATTCCATTATCCAGCATTTGTCTCCGAAGTTCATAGGATTAGTTCTGCATAAATCTAGTTCCTTACCCTCATCCTTTTTCTTATTTATTTTATCCTAAACTGAAAATTCCAAAAAACATAAGAGCGTTCAACGTTGCATCAATCCAACTCCCTACTTTGAGTAAGTTCCTCATTTCAAGGTCCCTTTGTGAAACCAGCATATCACATCATCCATTGAGCTTGTCCATCCCCCAAACCGGAACATTGGAATTACCGTATGATCTTTCTGGCAATCTTAGCATAAGAGGTAATTTTTCAAGAGAGGATAAAGCTGCCTTTGGGCATTCTTTTTATTCTAAAAGTGTTGGGTGTGTCACAAAACACGCATCAACAGATCCCACTACCTAGTTGTATTTGATCCAGACTAAACTACGCTAAGCTGTGCTCTCACTTTGGCTGCACTAGCAGTTATGTCTCATACCACACAATGACAGTGCCAAAGTACCATGACATTACTTCCTTTGAAGCCCAGCCATGTTCTAAGACATTAAACTTCATTGTCATCATGCCCAAACATTGGCACCATGTCAAACAACACTTCAGCCAAAGCTCAGCTTGATCGGATCTACCCATAGCTTGTGCACAACAAATACAGTGCCAAACCTTCATGCCATGTCAGGATGTGCTTTTGAGATTTGTGTCACGTCAGAATTTCCTACACAACATCTACTTGAGAAACGAACCATCACACCCCCAGGGAAGCAAACCATCAGATGTTACAGAAGTGAAGCAGTTTCATAAGTGTTCTTTGTAGCCATCTCTCTGTTACTGTATTCATTTATTTATAGCCTCCAAGGTTAATAGATACAAATCGAGAGCTACACCAACATTCTGGATAGGTAATTCAGCAAAGAAATGTGTTGCCCCTCGTTCTCTGATCACAAAAAACTCCATTCACATCCTTCAGATCTTATTTTCTCTTGTACACGTATGTTACCTATTTGTTCTCGTTGAATAGAAGAGAAATATTGAGCTATCTCTTTGTCCATTCCAACGTGTAACGGTTTCCTCTCAACTTCCTAATGCACGTTCCTTAGTTATTGGTTGGACTCCTTTGCACCAACATCCTAGTTCCTGTGGCACATATCATTAGTATCAAAATTGATTTGATATGCATCCCTAGATCAGTTTTGCCACAAGTTTGTTCATGCCTTTCAATACTCATACACAACAACAAAAGGAGAAAGCAAAACTTCTTTGATGCAGACAACCTCTGTTGCTTCCAGTTAAATAACCCTGTTGCAGGTACAGAAAGGAGCTCAACAGAATAGAAGAGAAATACAGTGAAGATGAGCAATACCAAAACCATGTTAGCAAAAACACAGAACTCTTTGTTCTCAGATCTGCAAGTTAAAACTCACTATTGATAAAGATTCAATCACAGCATATAGGAGAAGAATATAGCAGTTAGAACATACAACAAATGATAACCCTCAAAAACCAAAAGGAAATAAAAAAGATACTCCTTTATTTTAGACAATAAGAAATTATATCTATCTGTTCTCCCCCTTATTCTAGCAAAACTATTCAACTATATACAGCCCCAGGCGCCAATATTCAAACAGAGATTTGTAATCCAACTCTCTAAAAGCTCTATTGTTACATCCCACTTGTGCCATAGCTATTTTGATGTTGTGCCCTAGTATCTTGATGTCATTTCTCAAGCATATATATATATGTCGTTACTTAGCTTGTTGAATGGAGATATACAATGTAAATATATAACTGGTTAAATTAAGTTCATTTGACAGATGTTTTCATGTTTACATAGATGCAGATGCAAAGATGTAGTGAGATATCGAACTAACTACTTGCTTTTGACCTAGTGGTTGCAGGAAATATCGCCTCCGAGAAGGGAGGAAAAGTATCATCATGTACGAGGGGTAATGGAAGAGAAGTCTAATGCCATCTAAAACCTAACCTGTAAGTTGTGATTGTCTTTTGAGTAGGATTGGAACTACAAGTTCAGAGTTGTCAGGTAAACCACAAGGTCGACCCTAGGTGTTAGGATCACCTAACCTATGTTGTTGGTTATGTAGCATCACCTTATTATTTCTGTTGAATTTAAAATTGAATCTTTAGTGGACCTTGAATTTTGGATTGTCTCTTGGTGAACATTTAAATGGCTCTTGAAAATATTTAATTTTTATTTAAATGATCAAATATAAAAGAATTAAACTTAATATCTATCAATAATTTCAAAACACATTTATATAAAGGAAATGGAAGTAATTATTAATAATGTTCCTATTTAAAGGACAATCACCAATTGTTTTATTATTAATATTTAAAAGAATAATCTTTATGCATACATGGGTGCATACTCCTCATTCTTACAATGACTCGACTCATGAAATGAGGAGCATTTATATGTTTCAAAGGCAGTCTTTATGTAAATACTAATGCCTTATTTCTCATATCAATATGAAAATAAACCTTTATGTCGTGGGTTGTATTTGGAAGCCCGACTTTCACATTGGTCTCTATTCTTTGTTCCTCTTTGTTAAATTGCCCTTGGGTAATGATAAGCCATGATAGAATAATTTATAGTAGTATATCGAAAGGTTAACATTGGGGTTCTTTTAAATGCCTTTATGATTGTGGAGAGTCATGGCAGTAAGGTAGCCCACACTTCTTGCTTTGAATTGAAATGTATACCACCTCATCCACCACGTAACCATATGTTCCAATGCACAAGACGTGGGAAGAGGTAAAAACACGAGCTAACTATTTTTGGGAAATCATTCATCTCTCCTCAAAACCATGTTTGGAAAACCATTTCTTGGCAATCAATTGGGATTCATTGGAAAGAAAGAAAAGAGGGAAATATACTATGTTTTTGGGAAGTGGGGTAGAGTAAAGAAAGCTAGTCTGATTAAAGATAATGGATATAGAACCAAAACCACTGGAACTCAACTGAAGCAGAGTCATAAGTGTTGTTGTTTATAGCAGCTTCGAACGATTCTTCCAGCCCAGATCGCATGACAATTAAATGATAGCCTTCGTCTATTTAATTGCTGGATGTGATTTCATGTGAAGACACATCTTTTGATAAATAAGGCTTAACATTTATTTAATGAAGAAACTCGAAATTAAATGAGGCGTGATTTTGTGATAGCCGACTTCTTGTTATTAAAAGTTATATTTCTTATTGAGGCCGACTTACTACCTTGAAGAGGCACGTCTCTTTCATTGAACTTGTATATATACAAGTTCATTTGCACACCATTGAATCATTCATCCATAAGCATAGTTCGTCCTTCATCAAAGCGTGAGTTCTTCACAAGGCAGATTTATATTCTTAGAAGTCTGAGTTCTTCATCAGTGATTTGTCTTCTTGTATTGCTGTGTTGCATCAACTATTGGTGCTTGTATTTGGGCCTGAATCTTGGCCTCTTGTAAGAAGATCATTTTGTGACAATTCAATATATAAGTGATATATTGTTGCTGGGTTTTTCTCCCTCAAGAGGAGGGTTTTCCAAGGGTATCTGCTGTGTTATTGTGTCTGATTTTAAATTAATTTTCTGTGCATTAAATCTGATCATAAAATTTACACGGTATCAGAGCGGGTTTGAGAGGATCGTGATCAGATTTATCCTTAATCAGCAATACCCTATTTGTTCATTTGTCTACATTAGTCAAGATGGTGAACAGTTTGAAGATTGAGGATAGACTCGAGGGAGCATCTAACTTCACATCATGGAGATTTAGGATCATGCTTACCTTGCGTGAAAATGACTTGGGTAAGTTCGTGGAGTCTAGCATTCCTGAACTTGAGGAGGAAGAAGAGAAGTTGCAGTGGGTGAAGAAAGATATTAAAGCTATGAAGATATTGGTTGATTCCGTCAAGGATCATATTGTTCCTATCGTCTCTAAGTTGAAGACAGCAAGAGACATGTTCAAAACATTGGAAGAGATGTACGAAATCAACAATACCAGCCGAGCACTTGCACTAAAGCAACAACTACATCATGTGAAGATGGCGAAAGGTGAATCAGTGATTGCATACTTTATGAGGATTTCAGATTTGAGAGATCAGCTCTCGACAATAGGGCATATGGTTGACGACAAAGACTTGACCATGCTCGCTCTCAATGGTCTACCTTTGTCTTGAGAATCTTACATTAGGGAATCAGTGCAAGATCAAAATTGCCTAAGTTTGATCGCCTAAGATCTGATTGCATTCAAGAAGAATCAAGGTTGTTGGCAAGAGGCGTTAGTCAAAGTTCAAAGAATGAAGACATTCATGTTCTCACCTCCCATGCTTCAAGGAAGAAAGGAAAAGATGGAAGGAAAGGATTCTTCAAGAGGAATCGAGACAAGGGAAATGATGATGCACCTCCCTTCAAGAAGAAGAGAGACATGTCCAAGATTCAATGCTTTAGGTGTGATAAGTTTGGGCACTTCGCTAAGCATTGTCCAACTAGACCTAAGCAACAAGTCACCGTTGCGGATGTTGATGATGCTTCTCCGCAAAAGGATTCAAATGAATATTTGTTCTACTCGGCTTTGTCAAGCAGTGTACCTACCGACACCAACACTTGGCTGATCGACAGTGGTGCTTCACGACACATCACTGGTTTTAAGGAGCACTTATCAAGTTTGGTGGAGAAGGAGTCTTCCGAGCAAGTCATCATTGGAGATGATGCTAGCTACTCTGTGAAAGGAATTGGGACCTCTACACTTCATTTGGATTCCGGCATCACACTTCAGTTGGGTAATGTCCTTTATGTTCCTGGAATCAAGCGCAATCTTATTTCTATTTCAGCCTTGGAAGATAAAGGATATCAAGTTGCTTTCTCCAAAGGCAAAGTTCTAGTGTGGATGGAGAACTCTAGCTTCAAGGATGCTCAAGTAATTGGAGTTAGACATGAAAGCCTTTACAGAGTCTGCACACGTCCTCTACAAGCTTTGGTTCACGATTCTTCAAGTCTATGTGATCTTTGGCATCGGAGATTGCCTCACCTACACTTCCGAGCCTTACCTATCATGGAAAAGATGGTGTTAGGCCTTCCTAAGTTCAACCAGAAGCACGAAGGTACTTAAAAGGGTTGCGCTTTGGGTAAGAATATAAAAGCCCCTTTTCATAGAAGAGAAAATAGATCTAAGTGTATTTTAGACCTTATTCATTCTGATTTATGTGGTCCTATGTCTGTTTCGTCTTCGAGTGGATTTTTGTATTATGTTCTTTTTATTGATGACCACTCTAGGAAGACTTGGATTTATTTTTTGAAAACTAAAGAGTCTGAGGAAGTGTTAGATAGGTTTAAGGAATTTAAAGCCTTGGTAGAAAATCTTTCTGGTAAAAGAATTAAGGTCCTCAGATCTGATAATGGTGGAGAATACACCTCTGTCAGTTTTCGGAATTTTTGTATTAATGCAGGGATTAAGAGGGAGTTCTGTGTCCCCTATAATCCTCAACAGAATGGTGTTGCGGAAAGAAAGAACAGGACGATCGTGGAAGCAGCAAAGGCCATGATCCATGATCAAGATTTGCAAACCTTCTTATGGGCAGAAGCTTCCAGGACGGCTGTATATGTATAGAACAGAAGTCCTCATAAGGTCTTGGAGAATATGACTCTGGAAGAAGCCTTTACAGGGAAGAAGCCTGAAGTCAGTCATTTGAGGATCTTTGGATGTCCTATCTATGTTCATGTTCCAAAGGAAAAGAGAACTAAGTTGGAGCCTTCTGGCAAGAAGGGAATATTTGTGGGCTACAGTGAGACATCAAAAGCCTACAAAATATACATTCCAAGACAGAAGTTGATCGAGATCAGTAGGGATGTCACATTCGAGGAAGATGT
This sequence comes from Sequoia sempervirens, assembly GCA_007258455.2. Classification (NCBI taxonomy): domain Eukaryota; kingdom Viridiplantae; phylum Streptophyta; class Pinopsida; order Cupressales; family Cupressaceae; genus Sequoia; species Sequoia sempervirens. The sequence goes on along the minus strand of VDFB02105785.1, from coordinate 91,622,600 downwards.
TGCATTCAGGAGATCCAGGGGCATTCATATGGAGATTGATAATGAAGAGTCTCCTCAGGATATGGAAGTTGATCATACTCCTGAGATTCAGAGGGAAACTTCAGAACCAAAAGAAGATATTGATCATGTTGAACCCTTGGAACCTACTGATGGGCCTATTGACATTGTTATTGGAAGAAAGAGACCTCTATGGGCCAGGCGTACAATGCAAGAGGCTGAACCTAGAGGCACATTCAGAGAAAGTAAAAGGCCACATAAGTTCTCCAGTTATGTTGCCTTAATGAGTCAGATTATAGAATCCAAGCCTACCTGTGTTGAGGAAGCATCTAGTCATTAGGTTTGGAGAGATGCTATGGCAGAGGAGTATCAATCAATTCTTAAGAATGATGTTTGGGACATTGTTCCTAGACCCGAGGGCAAGTTTGTGGTATCTTCTAAATGGCTCTTCAAGATCAAGCATGCTACAGATGGGAGCATTGAAAAGTAAAAAGCAAGATTTGTGGCTCGTGGGTTTTCTTAGAAAGAGGGAGTTGAATATGAAGAAGCATTTGCTCCTGTTGCTTGCTACACTTCTGCCAGAACCACCATTGCTATTGTTGCATCTAGAGGATGGAAGATTCACCAGATGGACGTGAAGACAGCCTTTCTCAATGGAGTGATTGAGGAAGAGGTTTATATAGAGCAACCTGATGGATTTGACGTTCATGGGAAGGAGTCACATGTTTGCAAGCTGAAGAAGGCCTTGTATGGTCTTCAGCAGGCTCCTTGCACTTGGTACGAAAGGATTGATCGTTACCTGTCAAGTTTGGGCTTCTTGAAGAATGATGTTGATTCAAATCTCTACTTCAAGGTAATCAATGGTGATGCATTAATATTGGTCTTATATGTTGATGATTTGATTCTTACTAGAGAAGATCACCTAATTCTCGAGTGCAAGAAGGAGTTGACTTCGGAATTTGAGATGAAGGACCTTGCGCTCGTGCATTACTTCCTTGGATTAGAAGTCTGGCAGAAACCAGATGAGATGATTCCAAGTCAAGGGAAGTACACCATTGATATACTTAAGAGATTTGGTATGATGGATTGCAAATCCATGTCTACACCCATGGAGACCAACCTACATAAGTTGAAGGAGGCTGCAGCTAGTTCAGACTTGGTGGATCCTACATTGTACAGACAGCTAATTGGATCATTGATGTATCTAGTTAACACTAGACCTGATATTTGTTATGCAGTAAGTGCACTTAGTCAGTTTATGTGTGAACTGAGACAGATACATCTTGTTGCAGCTAAACATATCCTGAGATACTTGCGTGGCACAGTTGGATATGGGTTGAGGTATACTTCAGATGCAAACTTGGAGTTACTTGGTTATATGATTCTGATTGGGCAGGGTGTGTCACATCAGAAGAGCACCTCTGTTGTTGCTTGGGTTTATGATATCCTGGTGCAAGAAGTAGTCATCTGTAGCATTGAGTACAGCGGAGTATATTGCAACTTGTATGGCAACTCGAGAGTGTGGCTTCGTAAGCTCCTTGCAGGATTGTTTGGACAATCAATGGAGCCTACTATCATTCATTGTGATAATCAGAGTTGTGTGAAGCTATCTGTCAATCTGTGTTCCATGACAGAACCAAGCATGTTGAGATCAAGTACCACTATATTAGAGATATGGTACTGCGGAAGGCTATACAGTTGAGGTATATCAGCGATGAGCAGACGGTAGACATTCTCACCAAGCCTCTCTCAGGATAAAGTTTGTGTACTTTCGAGATAAGCTTGGTATGGTGGAGAATCCAGCCTTGACTGAGAAAGAGTCTCAGTATCAGTGAGCCTTGTTTAATGAGTCCTTCTCTGTGAGAGAAGTTTGAGGTGAAATCCCTTGTTAATGCATTTTCCTCTAAGACAGAGGAATTTGAGGTGCAAGCCCTTGTTAATGCATTTCTCTTTGAGATTTGAGGTGAAAGCCCTTGTTTCCACCCTCTGAGAGAGTCATGGTGGATGTCATGTGTGTGACTCCATGACATATGTTGTACTTGTGTTTCACCCTTTGAAAGAGTCATGGTGAAAGTCACGTTGAGTTGACAACATCACGCAAGTGATGAACATTTGTACTTGCCATAGTATGGTTGTGGCCATTATGGTTGATATCATGTTGAGGTGATATCTAATATCACGATGAGGTGATATTCTTCTTTTCACATTTGGTTGTAGCCAATGTGATAGACATCACATTGAGGTGATATGTCTTGTGCAGATGGAAGTACTCTCCCTAGCTGAGAGGGAGTGTTGTTGTTTATAGCAGCTTCGAACGATTCTTCCAGCCCAAATCGCATGACAATTAAATGATAGCCTTCGTCCATTTAATTGTTGGATGCGATTTCATGTGAAGATGCGTCTTTTGATAAATAAGGCTTAACATTTATTTAATGAAGAAACTCGAAATTAAATGAGGAGGCGCGATTTTGTGATAGCTGACTTCTTGTTGTTAAAAGTTATTTCTTATTGAGGCCGACTTACTACCTTGAAGAGGCATGCCTCTTTCATTGAACTTGTATATATACAAGTTCATTTGCACACCATTGAATCATTCATTCATAAGCATAGTTCGTCCTTCATCAAAGTGCGAGTTCTTCACAAGGCAGATTTATATTCTTAGAAGTCTGAGTTCTTCATCAGCGATTTGTCTTCTTGTATTGCCGTGTTGCATCAACTATTGGTGCTTGTATTTGGGCCTGAATCTTGGCCTCTTGTAAGAAGATCATTTTGTGACAATTCAATATATAAGTGATATATTGTTGCTGGGTTTTTCTCCCTCAAGAGGAGGGTTTTCCCAGGGTATATGCTGTGTTATTGTGTCTGATTTTAAATTAATTTTCTGTGCATTAAATCTGATCATAAAATTTACAATAAGTTGAGGAGTATTGGCTGCATCTTGTACTCGTTGAGTACTCTAGAATCAGAACTCGCAGTGATCTGAGTGTACTAATCGAAGTGACCTGTGCAGCAATCTGAAGAAAAAGAGCAAGAGCCACTCACTTATCGTGCCAAGTCTAAATACAGGCATGTCATTTTCTTGAGCATATGGTAATATTTTTCTATGTCATGTTGTGTGTGTAAATGTTTTACCAAAACCGTTATGCTGCTTGCATGACTACACAATCTGAATGAGAACAGATGGGTTACTTAACTAGAGATAATGCATTCATGTCTTTGACTTTGAAAGGTTCTATTAAGTTATCGAACAAGTTGTGGCGTGTTCTTAGTATATTCTTTCCTTACATGCGTCATGGATACTTAATAACCCTAAGATAATTGATTTTCAGCTACTTGGTTCATGAAGTCAACTAATCTTGTTTGATACTCCTGGTATTTCACTGCAGGCCAATTCAATCAAGTATTATGGTGTGATTTGAATATGGAAAACTGTGGTTGTGACTTGTCAAACAATTCCTTAATCTTGTATTTTCCATTAATATTTTCTGAGTCTGCACTTATGGCAGAGGAAATTAAATTCTACCTGGGAGCCGATATCCATTTTTACTCAATCTACCTCTGCAATTTCATGAGCTAATGCAACGTTCAATGAAGTAGTGAAAATTTCCCAGCCATAAGAATTCATGAGCCACTGTGTCATACATATAGGTGCTGATTACTCAGATGCGAGTCTTTAAAAGAAAACAAAAGTGGAAATACAATTCAAGTGTGTTCTTGAAATTTACGAGCGTTGAGCCCCGGCATTGACAAGGGTCAGAATTAGGTTGTCTATCTAGAAGTGAGGTAGCTAGGAGCCCAGTAGGGCTAGCTGAATTTTGGCAAGAACATTTAATTAATGAAGAGCCAGAGTGATTGCCTTCTTTCTTAATAAAGATAATGTGAAAAGATTCGCTTCCCTAGAAGAAGAAGAACTATCTTATCTTGAATTGATTAAACCTTTCTTGTACTGTATGCTGATTGCAGATTTCTTGCATGCACACCATGGTTATTTCTATGAACTCTTAGATGAGTAACTATAGCTTATCAAAACTGAATTCCTAATTATGAGTTATTAAAAAAATGAGCAGCTAAAGCAATATGAGGCAAGTTTTCCCTAATAGTGAAGGATTGAATCCTTGCTTCCCTTATGCTTAAAAGGTTGAGAATTAAGTTGAGTTTTGGGAAATAGCTTATTACAATTGTAAGTATCAAATGATACCCTCATGAGTCAGTATGCAGTAGCATAAGAGACAGACATGAAGGTTAAAATTACATTATATGATTTTTGCCGAGTAGGGTGATAAACTTGACTACATAACTTTGTTGTGTTGCAATTATTTTAAACCTTGGCCAAGGTGATGCTACTACCTGCTAGTGTAACAGTTTTTTTTGTCCCAGATATGCACCTCAGTAAGAGGTCATACTAGTTTAGGAGTTGCCTATAGTGTAAGGTCAACTAGGGATTGTGTAGGGTCAAACACCAATCTCAGATGGCATTAGAATCTCTTTTTCCATTACTTCTTTACGAAGGGCCGAGCCTTTCCAATAGGAAATGGCACAGGGGACTAGTAAGTCCGTGGATGGGCGGAAAAGCACCCTAATGATATTTTTCCTCCTCCACAGTTTCAGTAGTAAAAGGTGGTTAAAGTTCCAAATGGAATAGACGGATTCAAGGAAAACTGTAATCTCAAATCCTATGTATCTTTGTGATGGTTACTTACTCTCAAATTTTTCCTTTCAGTTATCTTTCGTGCATTTCAATTTAAATCAGCTTGAAGTTCATGCTCTTTCTTTTAAAAAAATATATTGCTGCTCTGTATCAGTTTATTTATGCAAGTTTATATCAGAATTAAATGTTGCACTTTTATTAGTTGCTTAGTTTTAGTATGTTACATCTATGCCAATGAGCACCTTCTACAGTCAACATTTGTTTACTTTTCCCCAAAAAATAGGGCAGTTTCTAATTACTAATAATAGAAAATACATCCCTAAACACTACCAGTCCCTTTATTAAACAAAGACAACTTCAACCCAACTACGTCCACCTAGTACACCAAAACAGGCTGTTACAATAGTTTCTATTTCAAGGAGAACAAACTCCTGAACCTCTCAACCAAATCATTTTTTATGTATCATAATACCTAAATGAGCATCAACACAAGAGAAAGATGGCTGCTTCCAGGTTATGCATCATGATGCCTCCCTAAACATCCAATAGCTCAACAAGGATGCTCTTGAGGTGATGCACACTGCAGTCTTTGGCTAATTTTGTGAGCTTATGATGTACTTAGGTCTCCTGACCTTGTCTCAACATTCCATCTTGAATGTCAAACCACCATCAAGAGTTGTTCAAGGTTCAAATCAATATGGACATCCTTGTGTTTCAACACAAAATCAAAACTGTTTCATTGGATGAGTGTACTTGGAAACTTGATGCCTACTTCTCATCAGTCACTACACTGATGCCAAGATCACCTTTGTAGTGTTGAAGAATGACCATATCAATCTCACATTGGTGGGAAGCCTACAAGGCCCAACGCAAGCATGATTTCCAACATGTTGAAATTTTTGAAGTTTGTTGCTTTTGCACATAAAGTGTGCTATCTTCTTAAGCATTATGTGGACATGAATATGCATCAATGCAATACCATACCACAATTTCCATGACTACCTTGTTCACCTAGGTATTGTAGATGAGCAGATTAAGGTGCCAAAGAATATTAGTGGGCTGTAACCTGATATCCACACCAAGATACAATTCCTTCCCACTGATACATTGGTGCAAGCATATTGCAATGCCTCCAAGGTCAAAAAAAAGGACAAGTTGAAGCAGAATCTCACCTTCTTGCCCTTCAATGCCATGTGCAAGTATTAGCTTGTGCTTGGTAAACAAAATTCTCCAACACCAAAGTGAAGACTTTGCCAGGGATAACAATCATCATTGGCACAATAAAAGGGTCTATCACTAACAGATTAGAAAAGGCACAAGGAAACAAGGGAAAAAATGTTGTCTCCAATAGTGCACAAGCATCAACAATGGTTCCAAATGTTGCATATAACAATCCTTCAATGTGCAGTCTACATCAGGTCTTGTGCTAGTCGAAGAAACTAATCTAGATACTACTTTTCAAAGCACCAACACCTCTGCAATCAACACCTTTGAAAAAAGAGAGTGCCTCTTCCACACCAAGTGTTGCTTCAAGGGTCAGTCCCTCGTCATCATCAACAATGGGAACTGAAAGAACACCAATGAGCAAGCTTTAGTCAAGTGCATAAGAGTTGGGACTCAGGATAATCCACATCCTCTTTCAGTTAGTTGAGATAGGGTAAGGATATCCATTTCAAGTGGCAATACACAATCAACTATGGAATCAAAGGCAATCTGCAATAAAATCGTTTGTGACATCGCACCATTAGAGGTATGTGACATTCTACTTAACAAGCCATATATGTTTATGACTTTATGACTGTGACAATACATACTAAGCTAAGCCACAAATTTGGATTATCAAAGGAAATGCACAACATCCTAGAATCCCTTTCGAAGACCAAAGTCATTTTGGATCAGCCAAGCAATGCTGCAAGCTCAAGCCTCATGCACAAAATTTTGTGTTGCTCATGGTTCACCCAGACACTTGAGCAATAGAATAAACATGCATTGGTCATGTGGAAAGTGTATAGAAATACATCATAGCAATAGTAGACACTCAATCATTGACCTCAGCAAAATGGAAATGTCTTCGAAGATAAATCAAAGTAGGATGAGATTCTCTATTCATGTGATATGCCTATAACAAATCCTTGCAAAATTCTATAGGGAATTAGTCCATTTCAAACATGGTTTAGGCTAGCCACACCCCTTGACATTTCCTATTGCACACCATTAGGCATTTTGAAGTGCCAACAAGAGAAAGAAATGGACAAGACAACTGACTTTCTACAACACATCCGACATGTTCATCAATAGTTTAGTAGATACTCTTGCACTAACAATTTAAGTACAATGAGCACTATTGAGCTGAAAATTCAGATTCATCAAGCCAAAATTTAAACTTGGACTCTGGACCCAACAAAAACTTGGCATATTAAAATATACATAAATTTGTAAATAAACTTAAATAACTTGCACCAAATTTAGAGAACCATAGGTAGTTTTTCTATTAGTTTGAGGCCAAAAAAGGAGTACAATGTACATCATAGTGTCATATATGATACAATGATTAAGTAGCTATCATTATCATAGAGAACTACAAAGTAATATATGTTTTACAAATTCTTGTTTCAAATGAAGATTCTTTGTGGTGGTGACCTTGAACTAGTCGATTAAGATTCCTCATTCGGAATAATATCATCCTCAAGCATACCATTATCATCATTCAATAAAGCGCCTCTTGACACTTCTCCCTTTGATTTCACTTGTGCTTCTACTTGCACTTCCCATTCTGTTACTTCCCTCTCAAAATCAATGATCTCCTCCATGGAAAATATGGACTCCACATCCTCAACAATTCAATTTGAATATGGATCAATGATATCCAAATCAATTGAATTATGAGTCTCCTTCCCCTCCACCTTTTTGATGCAAAGGTGAAGGTTCTTGTACACAAAAACAAGGCTGTTTAGGTGATTTTGGGTCAACTTGTTGCATTTCTTTGTGTGAATGGACTCAAAAAAGATCCAATTATAGTCAAACCTAAAATCATTATAAAATTGACACAAAATGTAGATTTGGTGTTTCTCCTCCACAATCTTCCCACCACAAACCTACAAGAACATTTGTAACTTTGTAAGTAAATTGTAGTTGCACTTATTAAACAATTTTACTATCTAGACTCTTTGTTCGAGGGAAACTATCCAAACTATCCACCCCCCCACTATAGAAAGGGCTATGAAAGGGGGGAGGGGGTGTTGAGTGGCAATGCCCCTTCTATAGACAAGGTGATAGGATGAGGAGGTCGAGGAGTGAGCGTAGCGAACTGCTCTCCATCCTTTCCCACCTTCCATCCTCCATCCTCTATCCTTTATAGCCGGAGTTGGATTTGGAGCGATAGGAGAGTTATGGGCATCCTAAGACCTAAGAACAGGACGCCAATCAATTCTATATCTGGGTGGGAAGTAATCATAGGGTTCCTTGGGTGGTCAAGAGCATAGCATAAATGCCCTGGCCCCGGGGGGTCCGATTGAGGGCGGACTTAGGATTTGAATTTTGAAGGACTAGTTATCCCTATCCAACACCAACATGACCCAATGCAATCAAATAAGGAATGGACCCAAAATCTACATAAGGTTATACAACTTTGGAAGACCTAACCCTTGGAGTTTTCTCTGTCAACCTATTGAGAATGCAAGGAAACAAATCAGCTTTTAATGTACCATGCCACCATCATCTTTGATACTTTTCCAATGCATCCTAATTTTTCCATTTATTCACTACTGTCACACCTATGTATTGCAAAATTATGTCTTTACTGTTTAAGTTCTAAAAGAGCTCTTTTAATATGGTCCCATGAAAGGGTTTGGTTCCTATTTTCAATTCATTAGGAACATCAAGAGGGAAAGAAATCTCAGACCAGTTTCTTTCCACTCTCTTCTACTAAAATTTTTGAGGGGAGGCGGGGAGGTTGGGTCCTCTATTATCTATAGGGGATATGGTTGTTTCTCAAAAAATTATAAAAAATGCAGCTATATAATTAGAATGAATCTTTCCTTCTAAATATGAAGCACCATAAATGTAGCTCTACTATTGGTAAGAGGACTAAAGTTTTCTCCACCAACTTGGAGACTTGTATGCCTATGTGGCAGCTTGCATGAATCTTTCTCTAAATTCCAATTTAAAAAAAAAATGGACTATTTATTTCAATATAGTTTATATAATTTCTCATCTCAAATTCTCCACTTGCATTATAATTTCTTCCATAAGAAAACTTGATTTAGAAAAGCTTCTAATTTTTCTCGACTAAGACTACAACTTTAATTTTCATAGTTGGCATAGTTTTTTCTGATGTTTACCTTGTATTTTCATCATTATAAGGGTTTCACCAAGTTCGATTTTCGCATCTGTCTAACTTAGTTTTTATATAATATCTAAGTAGCTAGTTTAGGTTTAGGTTTGGGTTCAGGTTTGTCGATTCAATATGAAAATTAGTCAAAAAAATTGGGGGTTAGGTTCATTTAAGGTTTGTCCATTTAAAAAAAAAACATAAAAAAATCATAAATATAAAACCACATAACATACATTTAATAAAAAAAAAGAATAAAATTTTAATAAAGTCATATTTGGCTAATGTTAAAAACTTAGCTTCCTTTGTGGACCCCATGTTTCAAAGCATACAAATTAAAAATTAAACCCACTACTAATGTTTTGGACACTTAAAATGTGGTAAAAAACAAAGAAGAAAATGTTGTTGCTAATAACATGACACCAATAATTATTATTTTATAGCTAAGTTGCTAGTTCTAGTTTGGATCCTAGTTCAAGTTCGTGGATCTAGCAAATTTTTTGGGGGGGTTGGGTTCATTTTGCATTCGTCTATACAAAAAACATGTAAAAAATCATAAACGTATATATTTGCAGCCTAAAAGCAGGATTTAATTTTAGAATACCACAAAGCATCATTTAATCAACAAAACCACCATAAACTTGAATGTCATTTAAAACATAAATGATAAATATTATAAAACATTCATTGTTCAAACTTTAAGTCCAATATTAAAATAATAACATCAAGTTCAACAATCAATTTTCAATGTCATGTGGATTTTCTAAATCATCGACATCATCATGTCATCATATGGATTTTCTAAATTATAAACATCATCATCATCATCATCATCATTAACATTAGATGATGTAGGAAAATTTGAACAACCACAAGTAGTGCCACTACCACTCACACTAAAAGTGTGTTCGCTTTCATACTCCTCAAGTGCAACAAGTTGGGAAGCAGAAGCATCCAAGTTAGTATGCTTTGGTTCAGTATCCCACAACTTTGTGTCCCCTTCCCTATAGCCATGTTTGTGTGAAAGGAAATGCAAGTTGGAATCCACATGCATTAAGTTCTTTGCCCTTTTTGAGTGCAATTTGTTGCACTTTACTAAGAAGATGAAAGAGTATGTGCTCCAATTCCTCTCAGATGCAAGTGAACTAGAAACCTATGAAGACAAAGTAAAGAGATGAGAGTTATACACTATAAAAAATTTAAATTTATTGAACTTACTTTCAATAAAATTTTGATTACAAGAGGTTGTAGGTGTTGGAATTGTTGGCCATGGAAGTACCACCAACTATGAGCATCCTTCTTGAACTTATCATGAAGAGCCTCAATACTTTGACCATTGTAGTGCACAAAATCAATAAACTCACTTGTGATTACATCTTGTAAATCAGGATTAGGGAAGAGTACAAAATGATGCCTTTACCCCTTCACCAACTTCATAATCTCTATATGGGGGAAACCTCATTGGCACAAAAATAAGCTCAACACTATAATACTTTGGACTGAATGCAAAGGAAAAATGATATAGCGGAGTGGTCATTGTGTTCTATCTCTCTTCAATAATTTTGTGCACTTGTTTGAAGAAAGTTTCTCCAAACTCTTCCTCTTTCTCATTTATTATAGTCCTCATATTCTGAATCATTGAGTTGATACCATCATATATCTCTCTCCAAAAAAGGCTTATCCATGTTAATATAACGAATCATATTCAAAATGGGCTCAATAAAATTAAGGAGATACTCCACACAATCCCACCAAGAGTCATTTAAGATCATTTGCTTAATATTTGTTGCCTTCTTAGTGTTGTTTTGCCTCCATATGGGTTAAGTTTGGCTAATGGCCATGCTAGAATGAATTATCCCACCCCTGATAGGATATTTACCTTTCTGATTTTGCTTGTCTTTGTTTCTTTGTTTGTATTACTAATTGATTTGTTTTTGTTTTGGCAATGTTTTTGAATGATTTTAAACATAAATAAAGTACAGGAAACTAAAGAACTTTCAGGAAATGCATAATCAGAAAATTACATTTTTCAATACCACAACTAGCTGAAAATTTCTAGAATTTTATTACAATCAGAATATTGAGATTTTCTCGATTATAACAACCCAATTCATAAAATACCATCTAGTATCTAAATCCAACATACCTAGAAAATGTTTGCCACTTTGTCAAGGTGTTGTAATAGAAACCAACAAACTAGAAGCTTGCAAACATGGACGCCTTCCTCCAAACCCTTAGAATATCACCTCCAGAATAATTTGCAAATGCTCTCATAATTTGGACACCAAGAATGATGAAGTTTGTGGCTGAAGAACTTAGGCGTTTCACCCCATAAAACCCCATGTGGTCATCATGAAGAAGTACGGCTGACAAGGAATGGTACGGCCTGCCTCAATAAACCCCCACGTGCCAAGTTTGATCTTCAATCAACAAAGGATAACAACAGATATATATGTATTCTAATCTGAGACAAAGAACTTTTGAAAATCTGAACAATCTATCTCCAAATAAGCACAAATGTGACTCTTGTGTGTAGCCACCTGAAGAGCAAACTTTGGGTGGTATTTCACACCTATAGAATGCTTAAATCTGAGAGAAATCATGTTCTCCAAGGTCAAATTTGCAGTAGAAACCCTTGTTTCTCTTCTTCTCAGCCAAAGCAATCAAGTTTGATAAATTATGAATGAATGAAATGAATTCCAAAATGCCCTTTTATATTTCACCTCAAATTCACTTTAAATTCCATTTCGTTCAATTTACTTTTAATTTCTTTTAATTTGGTGCACAACTTATTAATATAAAATATACTTTAAAAATCACTTATATCTCCCCTTTTAAAATGACACTTTAACTCATATTATAAAGTATACTTTAAAATCGTTTAAATCCCTTTTTAATAAAGTCCTTATGTCTCCCTTTTAATATAATAAATTAATAAAGCGTCATTAAATAGATCACTTTATTAATTTTCATTTAATCCTTATATCAACTTTAATAATAAAGTCCCCTTTAAATAATCACTTTATTAAAATATTATAAAGTGACTTAAGAATTAATCACTTTACTTTATTAAATTAAAATATTAAAGTTAACGCTTTAATATTTCATCATTCATGCTGAGACCATCACTTGATCACTCCAATTGGAAACTAATGTTGCAACTGATCTCGGGGTGATGTTTGAACCAGTGTTGCAAGACTCACAGAAACTCGCCTAGACTTGGTGAGTTGTGAGGTGGGTGACCCTAAATGAGTCCCAGAGACTCAACAGTCGAGTACTCGCCGAACTCCCCAAAATCAGCGAGTCTCGTGCCTTGGACTTGGCCATTTTAATTAAATGGTGTGCGGGATGAAGGTTTGTGTGGTTTTGAAGGTCTTCATTTGGGCTTGGTGGCGGGGGTTCTGCTCCTCGACCTTGCCTTGTATCGCGACAGGGAGTGCGCCCAGGGCGTTGCCCTAGGACCCCGCAAGGGGCACTGCCCCTCGACCCCGCTAGGGGCACTGCCCCCAAAGCCCCATAAGGGGCACTACCCCTTGACCCTGCTGGGGGCGCTGCCCCTAGACCCCCCCGCAAGGGACACTACCCCTCAACCCCATTGGGGGCGCTACCCCCAGACCCTTGCGAAGGGCACTACCCCTCGACCCCGTTGGGGTGTTTCCCCCAAACCCTCATCAAACTATAGGTCTAAGCATGTTATAGGCCAATGATGAATCATGATCATAAAACCTACAAAATGCATATCCCCTGTTGCAAATCTCTATATCTTTCACAGTCAAAGCCATAATCAAGGATTATCTTGTTTCATACATTAGACAACAAAATATGCAGTCTTGAAGGCTTCAATAAAATTTTAATAATAAATTTCTCACTTGAATATACACACCAATCATTGAGACGCAAGAAAATATCATGGCTACATCATCATCTAGGACCTCTCTTAGACACTAGTGCATGACTTGTCATGATGTTGGGATGAGTAATGCAAGCTCTTTTGAGCCATAGACTTATATTTTTAGTTTTGATATTTGTTTTGATGCCATGGATTTCATATTCCATGAGTTTTGTATACATTTGACAATATTTATATATCTGAATGTGTTATTTCCTTCAACTAAAATTTGCATTTATACTTATGTGATCGATGTATGTTTGTGTATGGGATCATAGTAATTTCTATTTGATGATGTTATTGTGTCTTTAAGGTTTATTTATTAAAGGGTGCATGAAACAAGTTGTAAATCCTTAAAAATCTTTGAATTTCTTAGGTTTTTCTATTTGTCGAGCTTTTGTCGAGTCTGAGGCGTCCGAGTCTTGTAGCACTAGTCTGAACAAAGCAAGCCAACTGCCAGTCTCCTAAAAAGTAGGGATTCCCCTAAAAAGTAGGAAAATATCATTGATCATCTGAAATGGCTCATAAGGCCCCCTACCAAGCTCCACAAGCTCTAGGTGGTCGCAGGTGAACTGTTAGTCCCTTTCCTAAAAAATAGGAGATTGGCTCCAAGCTCCTAAAATGCCACGTAGACTTCCCAAAAGGTCACAAGACCCCCAAAAGATCCCCCTATCCACTAAGTTAGCCTACAGGAACCCAACTGATAGGCTAACCACTACGACTGACCACTGCCTAGGAAAAGGGGACATTACATAGAAAGTGCCTCTTGAACCTTTATAAGTTACCTCAAGACCGTTTTGTTAGAGGTGAAACAGGTCTTAGTAACCTATTCAAATATAATTAAAAACAAACTTTAAAGAACTCCACATTGAGAACATATTATTCAAGAGAGAAAAAAAGGATGGCGTGCACTCCAAGGCTTCATTCTTTTGGTCTACAAGAGGACGGTCTCAAGCATATTTCCCAGCCTCTAGCAAGGTTTCATGGCAGTGGTATTGGTGCCTCAAAGATGCGCGCAACATCGAATGAACATGTTTTTTCTAAAGGAAATATCAATGACAAATTCAACAATGATCAGTCAAGGGCTCAGGGTGTGAATTTTTCTTTGGCAATTAGGGTATCGCACTTGCAGAATGGACGTGCGAGTAAACCAGGTCCACGTTTTGGATTTGGGAAAGGCTCGTTTGAAATGTCTGGTGATGGGGGTCTCCAGAGGGAGCCACAACTTGCCGTCGCCACTGCAAATGATGCCCCTACTAATCTTTGCCCATATTTTCTTGTCAGGATCTCACCAGCAACACCAAAAGTTTGTTTGGACAGTTTGGCTTTGGATAGGGAGGGTTTCTTGTCTGATCATGCATTGATTTGTCGTTTCACAAAGACGGCCAAAACTATGTGACCTGCACAGGTCTCAGACAAATGGAAAGATTTTATGGAAGGCGAAATCAGTATTTACCCATGTGCAAAGGGGTTTTTCATATTAGAGTTCGATTCAAAGGAAGACAAGGAGTTGGTGCTAGAAAACGGTCCCTGGTTCTTTCAAGGAGATTTTCTATGCATGAAACCATGGTTTCCTAATTTCGATTTGCGTACAAAAGTATTCACTTTTGTTTTTTTGTGGGTAAGACTTCCTTATCTTCCTATTCAATTCTGGGAACTAGTTTGCTTGAGGGCTATAGGAAATAGCCTGGTAAAGTATCATTGTTCTTTTGAGGAAACCATCAACTACCAAAACTCAACATGTGCTCGTATCTGTGTTGAAATGGATTTTTCAAATGGTCTTCTTGTCGAGATTTTGGTGAAGGTGGGAAATAGATGTAGGAGACAACCAATTGATTATGAAAAAATTGCTTTTAGATTTAGGAAATGTTTCTCAATGGAACACTCTTCCTCTCAATGTCAAAAGTTTCATGCTGTGGGGAACTCCAAACCGTCATGGTGGATTGGGGCTGAATCTCAACACTATATCATCCCCCCCAATCCACCCAAGGACTTTGTAAATACTTCAGTCTCTCCAAAGAAAAGCACTCCTTCCTCCCTTCAGCCTCTTGGGGATTGTAATTCACTTGCAAAGGCATCTACAATTCTCTCTAAAGGTAGTGAAGGTTCCATGATAGCAGCAACATTTTCTTTGAGTGTAGGTGGCAACGTCTTGTCTAGCCAATTTGTGGAAAATAGCAATGTTCCCCCTGAAATAGAACAAGAATGGACAGAAGTGAAAAAGAAGAAAACACCGTCAGCAAAACATAAGCACTCTACGACATTAAGCTTCTAGGAAGGTAGAAAATCTGGAATAAATAATACTTCATGTAATCTGGGGTTGAAATAACTATTTGTAACATGTGAATTGTTGATTTAAATTAATATAAAGAGTGCTATCCTCTTTGATAGCAATTTGCCTAAAATAAAAAAACAAACTTTAAAAAAATTAGAATACGCAATCAAATTAAGATTTAAATAAGTTTAAAAACTAAAATTTCATGTAACCAAAGTGAAATTAAAACATAAAATTTTGTATTGCTTCACCTACATTTAGTAGCTCTGATTTTAAAAATGATCTAAATATGCCTTAGAACATGTGGTGGATGGTGTTGAACATTTGGATATCCTCAACCTTTGCATACAACTCTTTGATCCAATCAATTTTGTTCCCAAACTTTTGTAGCATAAGATTGAGAGAATGGACCACTCAAGGTGTCCAAAGGCAAAACATATGTGAATAATGGTTTTCAACCAAAAACCCAGTAAGCTCTACAATTCTTTGGGTTGTCTATTAGGACTTGAACAACATTAGGAGATCTCACTTCCTCAGTGGCTATGATGAGGATGTTAGCAATAAATTGGCCATCCTTCACAATCCATGGTTCTTGAAAACATTGCCCCTTTATGGTACACTAACATGGCATTGCTCAAGGGCCAATTTTTAGCATCTTTCCACCCATTGAAAACAATGGACAACCCTATCTCAGCCCATGAATATCTCATGGGATTCATTGAATCTTCTACAAGCTTGACCTCCTTGTCTAATAAGGTGCCACACACCTTCTTATAACCCAAGTCCTTGTACCCTTTGGAGCCTCATTAACTTTTCTCATCATTTATTACCAATATGGTGAACAAACAACACTGAAAACCAACCCATTTGCATAAATGCATCTTGTTATGTGTTCAACAATGTCTTGAGTCTCATTTTGAAATGTCAGTTCCAAAGGTCCCTTTGGTCTCTCATTTGTAATGGATTGTTCTTTAGGAGTCACCAAAAATGGGTGGCTCTCTACCACAACATTGGGATTAGATGGAAGCATTGGGGGCTTCATTCCCTTTGATCTTCTCTTCGCTAAAGGATGATTTTCTCTACAGCTTACTAGTTCATCTACTTGATCCTACTCATTAATATATGATATCACTTGCTTCAATGGCACATGTACATTTTTTTCGAAGCAAGCATTGATGCCCGCTTCAAGAATTCCACATAAATGGACTTTCACCTGACTATATGAACTTGAATACTTGCCATCACACTCCTAGCAAATCCAAATATAACTCCCACCACTTGGAACAAAATGTATCATATCAGCATACATCTAAAGAGGAGAACTCGGATCTATTTTGAATTTAGGTCGACCTATGGAGCTAGAACTAGTTGCCATTGTAATTCCTACGTCAAGAAATTATATAAACAACACATTCAAAACAAATAAAAACAAAGAATTGAAATATAAAGCCTAACTCTTTTAAAGTTTAAAGCATAGTGATGCATTCATAGAAAAATGAAACAAAAGCAAAGTAAAAGACACGTTTGTAAAATATTAAAATGTAGGAAAAGGAATTAAAAAAGCTTACCTCTTTTTAAAAAAATATTATATGATCTTCTTGGCAGCTAATGGATACTTGCACATGTGTAGGAATAGCAATGCAATTGCTATGAAACCCTCAATGATCAATCTTCAAGTCTCTTTGTTGAATGACAAGCAAGAACAAAAGTTCAACCTTTTGGAATAGTATTTATCTTTTGTAATCAAAATGAGTTTGTTTTAGTGTTTGAAATGCTTTAGTTGACACTTTTAGGGTTAGGAATCCATTTTAGAGTGACTAGGCCAAAGTCAAAGGTGAAAAAATAAAATAGGAAAGCAAAACAAATTAAAATTCCATCAGAAATGTGACAAGTTTCATGTGCGTTCATTGGGTTCCATTTGGATCCTCCTCGAGTTCACCTAGGTTTGTCCCAAATGAACCTAACACTCTCTAGCCACACCCTGCCAGAATCTACAGGGGAACAAGGCCAGACTGCAAATCAAGTTCGAACCGGACCTAAATCTAGTTGGTAAGCAGGTGGATATGGTGACAAAAGTTTATAAGATAAATGCAGCAAGTAATCCTCCAAAAAAATTCCTAAAGAGACTCAAATAACTGTTGGATGAATTTAAAGTTGCAGCAGGAATTAGATAATAACTTCAAAACTCCATCATTTTCACACACATACTCATCTGCCATCATTGGATGGAGAAGTATAAGGAGAACCTTCAAGCACAATGGCACCATTAATAGAGAAATGATCATATTATTGCAATGGTGCTACTGTACAAGTCCTTCACCGTTAATAGAGAAAAGGCAAGATTCAAAAAGGTATTTTAATTTTTCATGTTTCTTAAATGTGATGGAAAAAAAGGATCAATTTAAAAATCAAAATTAAAATTAAAAACATTTTAAAAGACATTTTTCTAGATGGGTTCTGCTAGATTCAACATGGTTCGTCTAGGATGAACCCACAGGCATATAACTACACCCTGGCTGAATCCCCTTAGGTACCAAACTCAAATCCAGTCAAGCTCCCTAATGAATCCATAACTTAGCATAATATAACATTTTACTTTCAATATCAATATTAGCATATATTTCTCCTTTTATCCCAAAAAATTTATTTGTACATCTCAAGAACATAGAAGAACAAAATATTTTGCACTTAAGAGCTGCTTCTTTTGATTGCTACTCAATACAATCCAAAACGATTTTAGATGATCCCAAGGATTGTTTTTAAAATAACAATGCTAATGCATATCAACGTGTTACTATAGTTAAGTCAATCAATGATGATAATGCAAGTAAACTGCATGGTTATCAGTGCTTGAGTCATCGTTATATTCAACTAATAATACAAAACGATAATAATAAATAACAAATTAACTCACCTAAATATCAAATTGTAAGGATCTAAGTTGATCTAGTTCAATTAAATTACTTGAGCAACCATGTTCTCATAAACAGTCCTATCCAGATTCAAGTGACACGTATTTCAATAAGCTTGAACTGTCCTATAGATGCCTTAAGAGAATTACCATTACCAGTGGTTACCACAAATTGCATCTGAACAAGCTGTAAGCGTTAAAAGCACAGGACTGTGCATAAGCTATATAAATTTGATTGACATCATTTCCTTATAGTTTAAAGTTAAACATTAACTCATCCTAACTTCAAGTAACAGAATATCATTATATCCTCTCTATTGAATACTAACAAAAAAGGAACTACAAAATCTGTCCATAACACATGATTGCATACAGTCCCACACCACATGTGACCAGAAATGCACTACTCAAGCACCTGAAAATTTGATTTTTTAACAGGAATATGATTTATGGCTTGTAACATGCACACTTGTATCCTGATAGATTTTTACAAAATCAAAATGCCATATGCACATACAACCACTCAGAATCCCATACTTAGCAAGCCCAGATAAGTAGCATTTACTTTTTCATCTTTTATTAATTGGGAGCAACAGGTGAGTCGAGAACATGCAAACAGATAACATGACAAATTTCTTACCACACATAAAACTGCACATTAAGTATTATGGATAATGAATGATCATATATTCCCAAACACTCAAGTATTGCTGCCTGCCTCCTTGTTTCATGCTCTGAACTTGTGTTTGTCAGCCAACCTTTAAAAACACCCTTCTCTAAGAGATAACGAATTCTCTTCATGGTCATTTCCCGCTGATGTTCCATTGGCTTATCATAGTCTGGGATAGCATATACTTTTCCAGCTTTCTTCTTTGTAATGAAGAGATCACTGCTAGCCATCAAATTGAAAATCCAGTCCCGATCTTCAACATTGTGACCATGCATCAATTCTCTCATGGCAACAATATCAAAAGTGGGTTTCCCTGTATAATTTTGAAATGGAATCAGTCATCAGAATATAAGATAAAATAAATGGATTCATAAAATATGCTAATGCCATGGAATAATTGTAACTGCCCTAATATAATATCAAAGGAAAGATGATTAAAACTTAAAAGGAATTAAAATTTATAATTAACACTTTTATAAACATAGTTGGCATTTATACAAAGAAGGTATCCAAAATTAAATAATAACATGTTTTGCAGGCATTTTGTGGAGGATAGATCTGGAATTACAAAAGCATTATTTTTAAGTGCGTGTATTTTGCATACAACACGTTGAGGGCACTAAAATAAACCAAAAGTGTTGGAATAAAATTTTTTGGCTGAAGTGAAGATGAACTAGCTAAAAAATCTAGAACAGTTAAATTTTAGGAATACTTTCATTGTGAAAAGCCCGTAAAAGTCACAAACAGCACAATAAATGTGAAAATCAATACGGTTGACCAAGCAGGGCAAAAAACAATTCGCAGTTTCCCCTTGTATTAAATTTAGAAGAAAAATTATTATCTGCTCGCTACTTCAACAACTGCCTTAAGACAAGAGTTTGAAAACTACCATGATAAGTTCAACAAATCTGGTTTAGTTTTACAAAATGGCTCATTTGATGTATACAGCTTATCGGAAGATTATTTCAATATAATAAAGCAATAATCATGGAATGTGAAGATATAAATTAGGGGTAACAAATTTGAATTGAGCAGTGCTCAGTTTACTTGTAAATGTAAATCCACACTAAAACACCAAACTGGGGTGGTGAGGCTCTTGAAATTTGTTGATTTATTGTAGCCTCTCTTAATACTAAATCTGGGTGCTTGGTGAAACTCTTACAATTTGTTAATTTATCATAGCCTCTGAAAAGTTTTTAAGTTTGCTTGGGAAAGAACATGCCATTTGTTTGTGGGATTTAAATGCAGATCAATTTACTTGTAAATTCGCATCAAAACACTAATCAGAGGTGCTTGATTAGGCACTTACACTTAGAGGTTTAAAGACAGTTTTCTCCAAACAGAAATGTTAAACAGCTACATGAAACACTCTGCAACATCTTTGTTTCAGGGAAAACTGCCGGGTCCACTGCCAATGGGTTATTGGCCCAATCATGGGGTTGATGACATGTGAAGTCATCCACTTGGTTCAATTCTCGGGAGGGCCTCACACCTAGAAAAACATATAGTTGGGCCCAGAAACTGGTTCTGCGAAAATTTGGCAAATGAGATACCCTTCTCATGGCTATCAAGCCAGATGTGAGATTTACCCTTTTAGGCATTTGACCATACCTATCATGGCCATAATTGGCAGAATAGATATCCCCTGCGATGGCTATTGAGACAAAAGCAAGATTATACATTAGTGAGCATCAGTGGATTCAACAGAACAAATATCCTGTTGTGGTCATTAAGTTATCAGATTGACCCTTGTGTATATATGACCCTTAGCAGATGTGAACAGACTTGGCAGAATGGATACACCCTTATCTTGGCTATTAAACCAAATGTGTTCTGGACCCTTCCATGCATTTGAGCCTTAGCAGGTATCCACAGATTCAGTCAAATATATACACTCATAGAAGCATAAATACTCAAAAAATCAAAAAATCCTGATTTTTAAAAAATCTTCAGCTGAAACGATTTTTTCCCCAAAAGATCCTGATTTAATCAGTCGTGATTTTCAATGATTTTCAAGGGTTTAAATCTTGAAAAAAATGCATAAAAATCATGAAAAATTTACCCAACCAACCCGTCGCAAAACTCTAACCATGTGAAATCACTATTTAATTGTGTTTTTTGTTGATTTTTAGCACAAAACTGAGCGTTGGCCATTGGGACATGGTTCACCATCAAAGATTCACTAGATTTCATCAAGCTGCTGAGGCAAATCATAGGTAGGCGACCTTGAATGGACATATATTTCTAATAGATGTTAAGGATATTAAAATAGAGACATGTTCTTTGGTATGCTTCTGTGTTTGATGTTAAGGACATTAACA